>JAHHUM010000017.1:14980-459980 GCA_036173005.1 Crenichthys baileyi
ATGTATTCATTTTACTATACATGCCATACTACAGCATTCGCGGAACCTCCTCTGTGATTTTATATGACCTACCAATTTATCACCTTTTTGTCATTCCTAATTTCTTCCACTTTGTTATAACACTACTAAAAGTTGACTGAGGAATGCTAATGACTGAACTTATTTTACAGGTGGGCTCTTATCATGGTAATGCACTGGAATTTACTGAGCCACTGAGAGCGGCCCAATCTTTTACAATTGTTTGTGGAAGCAATCTGCAGGTGAAAACAGCAACATCAAGTATTTCATGATGATGTTGCTTTTACATTCAATTAGCACCATTTAATCCGAAACCTGTAATCACTTCATTAAATGAAACGCATCATTTACATTAAAGAGTTTGACCCTATCAATATTTAACTATTAATAACTATTAAATGCTCTAATATTCTGTGTCATGCTAATGGGAAAAAAAGCACATTAGAAGTGCATCATGTTCACACTTGTTTATCAGAGACTAAAATTGGAGAAACAACCTTATTGATATCATCCAAGTGTAACAGATCAGACCTCAGTTAAAGGTTTTGGTCCTTTATTTAGCCATATATGGTCCCCAAACTGAGGTCTTATCCTACATCTAAAAAATAGTTTGGGGAGCTTAAGAAAAGCCAAAGAAGAAGGGCCCTAGCATTGAAAACAGTATTGATGAGAAAGAACTCTATACCCGCTGATTATTAACATTGTAGCCAATTCCTTTCTGTTCACTACAATATTTCAAGTTTCAGGTGTATCACTTTAAGGTCCTAATTTGACTTTACTTTCTTTTTCTTTCATTTGTGCACCAGTCTATCACTCAAACATCAAACACTTATATTCCCCAGAGCATCTATTATATTGTTTACTAACTTGATGTGTAATAATTAAATAATTAAAGAAGATAAAGCCCAAACTAATCTGCAGCTTCACTTACATGTTAATTTAGCTTTTGGCAGGTCTGAGAGTGTGAAAACAGATCTCTTTCTGATGCTTATCTCCTGAAACAGATGCCTAATTTACTTACCAAATGACTCAGTGGCTGTAGATATAAATGTCAAGCAGATATGGTTTCTAATCTCATTTTCAACTAAATCAATCCAAGAGATGTCAAATAAATTCCAGACTGCAGCTGCGGACACATTGCTCTTTCTGGCAATATGTGATTATATTGGTTTCATCTCTTTAGGTGTGCAAAGTTAAAAGACAATATCATTACTGGGGAGCAATGAAAGTCGCTGTAAATGTCTGTTAGGCTTTCCAACGATTTCTCTCCTCTGTTGCAAATGTGCATCACATTTAAATAAGTGCAAAACTTTAAACTGTAACACACAATCATCATTGGTGATCTAAACTGATAATGCATCGTACTAAATGAAAAAGAAAGCAAAGAAAAAGTTATGTACGGAAATTAAAAGGACAGTATTTTTTTTCTTTTCATTGCCCTTTAATGTGGAATGATGCAGAAACTCAATTACTTGCTGTCTTACGTGTCGCAAACGTGCCTCAGTAAGCACATAATGCCAAAGTACTGTATGAGTAAAACATCAATCTAAACCAACAATTTGGCTGACAGTTATTTGTCTAGTTTGTATAGTTGAGGCATACCTTGTACAACAGCTACAGCTTCAGTCTAAAATACATCACATACTCTTTACATTTATATTCAATGCATGTTTCAGAAAAATATGACCTCACCGAGTACATATTTGAGATCTTTTTCATTTCTACAAAACAGCTTTTTCTTGTGGGCAATAAAACAAAGTCAAAAAACAGTTAAATAAATTATTCCAGTAGTTGAAATATTTGTTGACAACTTCACAGCTAATAAACTGATTAAACAACGAGCATTTTTCATGTATTACTCATGGTAGAAATGGATCAGATGAAGAGTGCACGTGAGCCTGTTCTGTTTGCACGAGATGCTGCAAAGGTGACTCAAAGTGCCTGCTTGAGTAACCATGGTAACCAGCTAAGCAGATAATGGATGAAAATGTCCTCTGGATGTGTTGTGAAGTAGTGGTGGAGGACTAGTGGGGGTAAAAACACCACCCTGCTTTGAGGTTTCTGTTAACAAACATAAAAATCTTGGATTTATTCATGACTGGACATTTTCTGCCTTCACATTGATCATTGTTATTTTGTACTCTTTAAATACCAAAGCTGGATGAAATAAACTTTTGACTAGACATTTAGCTATGAATCAACTGTAACCTATTTTGAAATCACTTTAAGCACAGGCAAAATAGGCTTCTCACAATTCTCATATTATTCACGTGACCTTTAAACCATAAACAAAAGATAAAAAGTTTACTTGTTTTATTACCACTGAGAAAACACAACATAGTTAGTATAGAGGTATATTGTACACTTAATTTTATTTTTGACTTCATTCTATTTCAAAGCTCAGTGAATATTCATGTGAAATAATCAGAATTTTATAATGACTAAAATATTTGCGATTTTTTTCCATGTTTAGGTCTGTTCACACACACACCCTGGCACGGTGTTTATTTCAGCGTCATGTCGAGTTTAACAATGCACCTATAGATTCACATGGACATTTTTTGGGGGGGTTTATTGGGGGTCTGATTATATTCACAAAACACTGATTGTGAAACAAACAAAAGCACCCGAAGTTACACAGTATAAAAGCAAGCATAAAAAAAGCATAACGAAATCATGACATAAGGGTGCGACGCTGGCCTTGTACAAGGAACAGCCAGGAGATTCTGGGCTTGGGATCGAAGGCAACAAGGAGCAGAGTGTTCTGTTAAAAGCTGACACAAATAATCAAGAGCCTGGCCATTTACAATCCTGCGGGTGAGAACCAGAACTTTTAACCAGAATCTATACAAATGAACCAAGTTCATCTCTTCAGAATTTTTTATCTTCCTTATATAGGCAGTCTTGGGTTTTATCTCAAGCATGTTATGATTTATCGTATTTGTGCTGTGGCTTTTAGTCTTAGTTGGCTGTGACTCACAGCAGCTTGAGAGACCGAGGGTCAGACTCATCTCTGAGGACAGAGTGAGATGCAGTTCACTGAATGAGTTATGGTTAAAACATTTTTAGGATAATGAAGGTCTTGTAGAAAAGACAAGGACTTCTGGGAAGCAAATGATACATCAGAGTGAGCCAGAACCAGGCATTAACACAACTCACCTGCTGAGTGTAAATAATTGATATAACGTCTCCTCTGAAAGGTTCAAAAGAGAGGAAAAATACTCCCTCCAGCTAAATTGCATGCATTCATTGTTTACACATTACCAAAAGAAACATGTTTACATATTCAGGAGTTCCTTAATCCTGTTCATAATGTGTTCAAATCCCACTGGGCTTGGTTGTGTTTGGTGAAGAAACACAAAGATCAACATATGGATGAGTCCTCAGGAAACAGATTCTGGACAACCAGCAGATGGAGGGTAATAATTCAGAGCAAATGGTAATTTCATGCTTGATCTGTATGTTTCCAGACAGCAGCATGACGGGATGTCCTGGAACATCTTTTACAGCAAATAAAAAGGAGTTCATACATCTGTGTTATTTATCTTTACTTTGTGTGAAGAGGAAGCTTCATTAAACAGCTCAAACAAAAGTTAGTAAGAACATTCTTCTGGGATTCCCAGGTTTTATAAATAAATGAACAGGTCAGATAATTTAACTACTTCATTACAGGAATGCAAGCAGAGGAATAAAGTAATATTCATACACTTTGAAAAAAACATCCACAATGCTGATCAACTGTCTGGTACACCAACTAATATTGGTGTACCAGACTGTAGCTGCAAAGATAAACCATTGCAGTTTATTTCCCAAACAAACAAAGCCAGTGTTGTTTAACAGGATATTTTTATACAGTTTTTATACGAGCTTTGGCATTCCATGGTGTGCTGTAGTGGGTTTCATGAGCTGTTTAGATTATCCATTTTTTAAATAAATTTGTGATTCATTTCCCAGTCATTGACACCCTCCACAAGGAGGATAAGCTACAAAAGGTCATTGCTACAGAGAAAGATTGTTCACAGAGTGTTGTATCCAATAATATTCATAGAGAGTTGAGTGGAAGGAAAAGATGTGGCAGGGCAAAGTGAACCAGCTACAGGGATAACCACAGCCTTGCGAGGATTGTCAAGCAAAATGCATTCCAAACTTTAGAGGGAGCTTCAGAAGGAGTGGACTAAGGCTGGAGTCAGCGTGTCAAGAGCCACTATGGACATATGTATCCTACACATGGGCTATAAATGTCTTGTCTGGGCTAAGGAGAAAAAGAATTGGACTGTTGCTCAGTGGTCCAAAGTCCTCTTTTCAGATAATTGCAAAGTTTGCATTTTATTTAAAAATCAAAGTGAAGAAGCACAAAATCCATGTTGCTTAAAGTCTAGTGTGAAGTTTCCACGGTCAGTGATGATTTGGGGTACCGCGTTATCTGCTGGTGTTGGTCCGGTGTGTTAGTCCACAATCAATGCAGCCATGTATCAGGAACTTTTAGAACCCTAAAAGGGGATGTATGCAAAATCCACTTTTTTAGCCTTTAAATATATTTGTTGTGTACTTGGAGTCTGTAGGAGTGCAGAAAAGTTGAATTTAGTCTCTTCAGGTGTTGCAGAGGTATCTTTATATTCTGTTTGGGTCATCTTTTTCAGTCTGTTGAGTTTTCTCTATCATCTGTTATGTTTTTCCAATGTTATTTCACAGTATTTGCTGCGGAATAGCTAAATAAGGTCATGGACTTCCGGCTGATCAATTTCGCTTACCCGCTGTTTTAATTTCTCGCTGCGATTTTGTAGTCCAAGCTCAAGTATGCCTATGCTAAAAGAGGATATGTTTGGTTCATTACACCATCACCCAACATCAGAACCTCTTCGAAGTGCCTGGTTAAATTTTATTTTTTAAGGAAATGTTTCCACATAAATGGTGAAATTCCTCTTTGTTTGCATAAAGCACTACAAGGACGTGTGCCTTCAGCTGCCCCCATATGAAGGACTTCATCTGATTAGGAGGTCAGTTCCTTGTGTTTATGGAAACGACAGACACAGCAAAGTGGTAAGCTGCAAATAACGCTAAAATGACAACAAACTTTATTTTAAACATGAATTTATTTTGTGTTGATATGACGTCCTGGCCATTGTTGTGATAGCAGTAGCATAGTGCCTTCTGCTTATGTTGGTGCTGTGTGGTGCTTTTAGCTCCTTGAGGACAGAACCATACTGCGTGCTTTGAATAGTATTATTAAATAAACTGTTTTGCATTGTTGTTTGCATTGGACCAGAGCACCAAAACCAACAATGGAGATGAACTGAAGGCTGCTATCAAGGCAACCTGGGCTTTCTTTACACCTCAGCAGAACGTCAGGTTGATCACCTCCATGCTATACAGCACTGATGCAGTAATTAGTGTAAAACAAAGGCCCAACCAAGTACTTAATGCATAGAAATTAACTTACTTTTTACATTTATGCAAAAAAATATCAATTTTTCTATTTTTGATGTTATGTAATATTCTAATTTTCCGAGACAGGGTTTTCGTTATCTGTAAACTCTAATCATCAAAATTACAAGAGGTAACAGTTTGAAATATTTACTCTATGTGTGATTATTTTATACAATATGTGAGTTTCTCTTTCTGAAGTAATTGTCAAAAATGAATGAACTTTTTCACATTTATTTTTATATTACTTCTTTAAAATCATTTTCAGCCACTCAACAGTTATGTCTTACTTGGTGTTCATCTAACACATAAAAACCCTTAAAAAATACATTGAAGTAAGTCGTCGTTATGTGAGAAAATGTGAAGAAATTCAAGAGGAATTAATACATATACATGACACTGTAGCTGTGATGGCAGGGGTGCCCAAACCCCGGACTCCGGTCCAAATCCAGACCAAGAGAGCGTTTTGTCTAGACCGCAAACCATTTTTTCATTTGTTATGTAGATATAGACATTTAATTCCTGCTGGCTGCTGCACTGGACTTTAGAACATGCGCGACGGGCAGCTATGTGGGTCAGCAACATTCTGGTCCACACTCCAAGCCAGTTGGTGGCAGTAATGGACCACATCATTGTATGACAAAGAAGAAGAAGCTATGTGGGGTCCTTGAACGCAGGTTGCCAATGCCCCTTTTCCACTGGCTCGTTTTAGACAGCGTGGCTCCACTCAGTTTTACTCTACTTTTCACTGCGAGTATACAATGGATTTGAGGAAAACACTAAAAGCCTTTTACTGACTGGGAAATGAACAAATAGTGCATGGAAGCTGTGGCTGAAACACATTTCATGGAAATTTCATGGAAAAGAGGAACAACAACTTCAGGAAAAGGTCAAGCAAATTGCCCTGCCTGCCACAAGCACAACAAGAGCAGAATTGTAATACCAAGATGTACAGACTCAGCTCGACTGTACCATTCAGAGTGCATTTAATATTGGTACTTAAATTGGATTGTACTTTTCTGTTCAGCAGATGATTTCATGGGCATTTGAATAATTGATCAGTAGTTAAAAAACAAAAATTCTAGTGTTATTTAAATTTTGAATAAAAATGAAAGAAAATATTTTTGTCAGTTTATTTAAAATGTTCGGACCCTAAAGTGTTTGGATGATGGAGGAAGTGGACCTCCTGCTATTTTAGTGGGGGACCCCTGGTCGATGGTCTAATAAAACCTGGCCTCTTGTATTTGCCTGCTTCACCAGTTTAGTCAACATATATACTTTGGTTAAAGCTAGAAAAAGATAATAGAAAGACAGAAATATAGCCTAAATATGTTGTAAACATTTAATAAGTAAAAATTGGGAGACACATAAAATGTATTTGGCTGGGAAGCATTTAGATTATGCATATCAGTCATCTTTATCATATTCCTCTGACAAAGTTCCTTGGGCTGCATAAAAAATACTTTTGTTATATCTACTGACCTCTCATGCAGGTTGCTGGTTGTGTCCTACAGCAGCAGCAGGTTTTAATAGTGGCTGAAATCATCCTCATCAGAATTTGTTGATCAGTACATACACACTTTAGGCTCTTAGACAGGGTCCAACAGCAGAACTCCTTGTAGTGTTGCTGCAGTGACTGATATCTATTCTCCTACATATGTGTCTTCTGCTTCATTCACAAGTTGATAGATGGCTTAGTTTCTTGTTGTTTTAGTTGATAGTGTGGCTCTGGATCACATAGTTATTGTTCTATTTAAATAATTTGTTAATCTGCAATGAAACCGAATCAATAAAGCACTTAAATATTAAAAGGCATATTAAAGGCATTCTTTATATCTCCTACTACATGACCGTCTTTCTTATGCAGAAGAGTAAAACACCCAGGAATCTCATTTTGATTAGTTTGTTCCTGTTGGCTTTAAAATTCATTGAAGCGACGTCTGACTAAATGATATAGTGATATTGTGCACAATATGGAAGCGGAACTCCAGCAAATGGTGCTTCAACCCAAATTTATTGAGCATGCAGATTGGTCTCCTCCCTCATGTCTTTCTATTCCCATCCAAGGCCAAAGCCAGACTGCAGTGCTGATCAATCTCTGCTGCAACACCAAAGCAGAAGATTAAAACATGAGCTGTCAACCTTAAATTACAAAATTTCGTGGCAATAGTTAAGATAAATTATATTTGTTCCATTGATTCTGACAATATGTTGTCAGAAAACGTGCACATAAAAACAAAACACAACACTTTTTTTCAAATTCTTGGTGCTTAGCCAGTTATTCCATTCACACTCTTCAGGCCATCACATCATAAGACATAAAATCAGCGGCGTTTCAGCAGTCAATTACCCGCTCACAGACAAATCCCTAAATTACTGGCAATGTTCCTTTAAATGTTTACTGTCGGATCCCAGCTGCATCTACTGAGACTTGAACATTTATCAAACCATAGATCAACAGATCATGGCTTTCCTAGAACAGCAGCATAATTGATGTTTGTCACAATCAATACAGAAGTAATTGCACCGTTTAGTTTTGTCATACACAACTGTAACATTTAAGATCTGTAATCCCAGCTCTTCAAAGCCTTGACAGCTTTAACATCATTTCAATGGAGCATTTTCTGTGTCAGCCTAAGAAACTATAGTTTCCCTGCAACTTGTTAGGGTTAGCCATATGAAAACCAGAGTATTTTATGCAAACTTACATTGCCAGCTAAATAAATCTTTATCTATTATATTCAAATACACTACATTGCCAAAAGTATTGGGTCAGTTGCCTTCACACTCACGCAAACTTTTGTGACGTCTCCTACTTAATCCATAGAGTTTAATATGAAGTTGGCAGATCCCTTGCAGCCATAACAACTTAAACTCTTTCAGGGAGGCTTTCCACAAAGTTTAGGAGTGTGTTTATGTGAAATTGACCATTTTTTCCTAAAACTCATTTGTGAAGACAGGAACTGATCTTGGACCAGAAGGCCTAGCTCTCGGTCTCCAGTCAACAAGGTGTTCTCTTAGGTTGAGGTCAGGACTTTGTACAGTCCAATCAAGTTTCTCCACACCAGACTTGCTCATCCATGTCTTTATAGACATTGCTTTGTGAACTAGTGCAAAGCCATGATGAAACAGGAAGAGCCATCTTCAAACTGTCATCACAAAGTTGGGAGTATGAAATTGTTCAAAGTTCCTTGGTATGCTTCAGCATTATGAAAAAAGCCCCACTCCATAATTCTCTCTGCACCAAACTTACACTGCACTTAACACAATGCAGTCAGGCAAGTGCTGTTCTTTTGGCAACAGCCAATCACAAACATGTCCATTGGACTGCCAGACAGAGAGGCATGATTCATTACTCCAGAGAACACATCTCCACTGCTCTAGAGTCCTGTTGCACATTGCTTTATATTCCATTCGGCACCTTGCATTGCCCTCAATGATGTAAGCCTTGGATGCAGCCACTTAATATGGAAACCCACTTCAGCTTTTTACACACAGTTCTTGAATTAATCTCTAGGTCACATAAAGTTTGGAGGTCTGTAGCTCGTGACTCTACAGAAAGCTGGTGACTGACTACATGTTCCTTTAGCAGCTGCTGATCTCTCTCTTTTAGCATGTCCTACAACTTTGTGGCTCAGTTGCTGTTGTTCCCAGTCACTTCTATGTTATAATACCATCGCTGACTGTGGAATATTTACAACTAGAAAATTTCATGGCTGGATATATTGCATTGTATGGCATTGTATCACTGTACCAGACCCAAACTGACTTACTGTAGCTCCAAATATTTGCAGAAGCAATCTGCACACATAGGTTCAGGATTTTATACATCTTTTGCAACTGAAGAGAAAAACTTGAATTGAATGATCTGTAGGGGTGACTCAATACTGAATAATAAATTTAGTCTAATCTATTTCCAAGATGATACCATCATATAATCAGTTTCAGTCCAATTATATACATTCCAGTTAAGTTACATATCTAATCGACGATTTAATGTGAATTAGTTAAAACAAATCTTTCCAAGGGAGCCCAGGTGACTGCATCAAGTATTTGACTTTTCAGCAATCACTCTTCCTGAAGAACCCTTTGCTGTACCCGACAGAGGGTCGAGAGGACAGAAAAGAGTCACAGAAAAAAACACTTTCTAGGTTAAAGAAAAGAGCACACAAGTTTTAAAGCAACTATAGCTCTGCTAGTGTGAACATTAGTAGGTGCTTGAGTTTTGTTTTGGGTTTTTCCTCTGATCATGATTATGTTTTCCAGGTTTTCCAAGCCCCACTGACCATAAGGTTTATTTAGTTTCAAAAACCTACTCTTAAACGTAACAAAGTGTCTGCCATACAGACCAAAACTGGGAGCTGGATCCATTGGAGAGAAACCTGATAAGAAAATCTTCTTCTATGATTTGATACTGCCCAACCCAAAATAAAGATGGATGCAAACAGTTGTCACCCCTTGGTCAAACTTTTTCTTACAGTCCTGTTTGAGTCATTGTGAATTAATGTCATCTCAAAAAGATGTGCAGTGCATTTTAAGGTAAATGGCTGCATTATTCACATTCATAGGGGTGTTGTATTTTAGAATGCAATTTAACAAAAAAACTTCAACAATGCATCCGGGGATCGGGCCGCCGAGGTCTCCACCTTCGTCCGCCACCCAATCCTCTTTGCATCGAGTGTGAAGCGGCTAGGATGAAGATCACTCCTCCCCGTCAAGGCCATGGGCTCCCCGGAAAAAAGGGGGGCGGGCCCCTTTAAAATTGGGGGGGTTCCTGCCCCAAAGGGGGAGTTCAAGTATCTCGGGGTTGTTCACGAGGAGGGAAAATGGAGGCGGGGGGATCGACAGACGATCGGGGCGGCTGCCGCAGTAAAAGAGGGCCTGTGCCGGGCCGTTTTGGTAAGAGCGGGGATGAGCCGAAAAGCGAAGCTCTCGATTTCGGTCTAGGTTTCCCACCCTCACCATGGCCATTAACTGAGATCTCGGATACAAGCATTGAAAGGGTTCCTCCGTAGGGTGGCCGGGCACCCCCTTTTTAAAAAAGGGTGGGAGCTCGGCCATTGGAGGGGCTCGAGTAAGCCGCTGCTCCCCACCAAGGGGACCATTTGAGGTGGCCGGGTCTATCCCCCACCCCTCCTGGACCCCCTTCCTCGGAGGGGTTCCGGGCCGGGCCCCACGGGAGGGGCCCCGGGGGAGGCCCGGGACACGGGAGGCTATTCTTCGGCGGGCCAAAAACCCCTTTGGGGCCCCCCCCGGGGGGAGCTGGAGGGGGTGTTGGGAGGGGGCCCCTCTGGTGTCCTGCTGAGTCTGCTGCCCCCTGACCCGGTCCCGGGAAAAAGCGGTGACGACGGTACGAGTACGAGTATATATTTCAAAAAATGGTCAAGTAATGTGTGTGCTTCGGCGTTTGTCTCTTTGGTGTCCTGGAGGGAGTGGGGGCCCGCCCCCCTTAAACCCTCCATACCCGGACCATTAACAGAAAAATCAGATCTCTAAATGATGCGCACCCATCTTGCACAATGTATCATTGCAAAAGCAAATGAGAAACATGAGGAGCATATTCTGATTCTGTGCCCACAGGTTTCTATAGAGAGATTAACTTAAACCTGTGTTACCAGTTTAAATGTAACTATGAAAGTTGAGGTGTGAAAACCCAAGAAAGCTCCCTGAGAAAACTGTTCATAGCTTGGCAGATATGACAAATCCATCCAGAGCCTGAAAGCAGAAGACCTATGGTAAGATTTACTAGATTTAAGGTGATGATGCTATGAGTGTGTGGTCACATCTGCAAAATTAAGGCAAAAAAGGAAAAGATTTACAAACAAGCTTTGAATGTGAAACAGTTTGATGGTAAAAAAAAAACTGAGAAAAAAAAAGCAAGGATAGATTAAGTACCTAAAATTGTTTAAATAGGCACCACAGCATCTGTCCACAAAATCTGGGAAGTATTAGTAAAGAAACATGTGGAAGAAAAAAATACATTTTAAGTATTTTTCTATTATTAGCCTGTCAGGATCTGTGTGTAAATGTTTGTGTCCTTTGTGAGTTCTCTTTTCCATAGACGATCTCTGTGGAAACCAGTGGTGGGCAGCACACCAGTTGGCAATCCTGCTCATCTGCTGCTCTGAATATAAGGAGCTGCAGGACAATCATTCAATGTCTGATGAGTCACTGCTGTTAAAAGCTCCTGGCAACCTGAATTCCTCCTCAGATTCTTCTGTGACAGTTTGCCCTGGATTCTTCCTCACTCCACAATCGTCCACTGCAGATCCTTCGCCTCTGATTAAGCAGCCTGCCCGGTGCCCTAATTCACTAAGCATTCCTCTCAGAGATCCAAGAGAACTCATAAGCTCATAACCTCTTCAAAAAGGTCTCACCACTCGGATCCTCGCATGTCTTCTAACATCTACCTCCAGTCTCCAAAGAGTAAGCCAAACTACTTACTTTCAGCCAATCCATATCAAAAATCAGCTGTCCACCTCGCTTCCCCTGACTGCCTCTCTCTCTTTCGGTTGATGCTGTACCATCCAGTGGTACACTGGATGGTACAGTCCAATCAATTGTCAGTCAGTCAGTCATTTTCTACCGCTTCTTCCATAGTGGGACAAGGGGAAGCTGGTGCCTACCTCCAGCAGTCTATGGGCGAGAGGCAGGGTACACCCTGGACAGGTCGCCAGTCCATCGCAGGGCAACAAAGACACACACAGGACAAATAACCACGCACTAATTTGCGCCTAAGGGCAATTTAGAGAAACCAATTAACCTAACAGTAATGTTTTTTTGGACTGTGGGAGGAAGCCGGAGTACCCGGAGAGAACCCACGCATGCATGGGGTGAACATGCACCAATCAATTGTATATATTGTAAATATTTCCTTTACTACTTTTCAATCTGAGTCCTGCTGTAGGTGCTCCAGTTGGGTCATGAAATTATCCGCCATGACACAGCCAAGAAATTGTAAACTGGAACAAAACGAAACCTCCACCCATAACTGAATGGACTCAAAGAGTGAAATGGGTCTACATAATGGAGCAAATGATAAAAATCTGGGTAATTATTTCACAGCACAGTAGTTATCTGCCTATTTTAAAATCCTCAAAATATGGCATCAAGAGACATACAGGATGGGGTTTTCAGCTAAAAATTAAATAAAGGCTTCAAAAAGCCTTTTAACAAAGTTGGACCCAGATGTTAACAAGTACTGTAACAAATGACTTTATTTTATCTCATTGTTTGACATAAATCAACATTTTTAATGCTTTAAGTCTGTTTGGATTACTAAAATTATTTCTATTTGCTAAATGCCAGAATAATGAGGGATATTTTTTATTACATACTTCAGATTCCTAAGTTTACATACACTAAGATTACAAAGATTTATTATTGCTGTTGTTGACCTAAATTAAATCTTTCAAATCCCAGGTACTTGCATTCATTCTTTCCTCCATTACACCATTTAAAATGTATATACTTAAATATATTTTGAAAAACATGTGATTGATTAAATAATATAAATAATGTAGATAATTTATAAAACGTTACATAGATATAGAACAGAATCTATACCCAAGATCTGTACTTTATCCTTACTTGCTGTTAATTGTACTTTCTTATTCCCACCCAAACAATTAGTGTATGCACTTTTTCTTATGTTTTGCTTTTTTTCCATCATGTTTTATTATTTTTAGTTTGAGCTAATATCAATCCATCCTCCACATAAAACCAGCCCTCATTTGGCAGATAAGTCTGTGCAGGTTTGAATTGGACTCATACTTCCTAATCAAACTAAAACAACAAAACAATTCCTTGGTGGCCAGTTTAATAAATAATTGCAGTTGGATAAATAAAAAGAAAAAGAAATGCAGTTTAATAATTGCACTAACCTAAAAACAAAGTACCTTCTTTAGTATAATTTTAACATGTCGGCACATAAAAGATTACCAAAAATATCAGTTTTGTTTACAAAATTAAAAACAGAGACCTAATAATTAGAATGATTAGTTAGGAAATCCCCTCTCCCTGTTTGTCTTTAATCCCTTTTGTTACCTTATTTAATATAAAATCAACAAACAGGGAACTAACAATCACCTGAACTATTTCCAGTTTCTGTTAGGCAACACTGATAGTTCAAACCATTGTTCTTTGCTGCAAAAAATGTCAAGGCCCCTTCAAGATGAAGCTTTTTCATCTACAGATGGGTTAAATGAATATAATCTCTGACTTTAGATGTAACAGAATGTAGACTGTCTTTGAAAAGACAAAAGGTCTGTGAAACATTGACAGAAATAAGACTTTGACAGAAATAAGACTCTCCAAGGACACTCCAAGGACATGTTTTTTATTGCTATATCAAGTCTATGCGGTAAACCGAAACCCATCCATGACATAAAATAAATAAAAAAATGTAAGTCAACACATATGTTCAAGACTGTCAAAGTGACATAAATATTTATGTTCACTTGGCACAAAAACGCATCACTAGTGAAGTTGAGATATTTTTTTTTGTGTTGAGTCAAATATTTTTGGATATTTGAGTGAGTTTTAATGTAAGATTTAAAGGCGGTTTAATTAAACCCTAATTAGTTTAAGGCCAGACAACAACAGATAGATTGTGCAATTAGAAAATAGTTTTATAGTTGAATTTACAAACAAAAATGGTGTAATGATATGAACTCAATGTTTGTGCGTCCATGTGACAAGTAGTCACTTTATTGTAAAATGTATGTTTACTGAACATAACAAACACATGATTACAGGAGTTTGAGTGTTATGCTGAACACAAATTATTTACTGTCTTAACATAAAACTGACAGTTCTATGTGTATTTTTTCCATTAAAGAAATAAGTTATTTTTGAAAAGATTTCCGCACATTTTTCTGAAGCTAATTTTTCAGGCGGGCACCAATAGGTAACATAGAAGTCTGATAACGAGGGGTCTGATCCTGCTGCTGTCAGCCAATCAAAGCTAGCTGGGGTCTATGGTCTGTTCAGAGACTCGCTCGACTCAACGGTCTACTGTGGATGAGAAGAGAGTCAGGAATTGCGACCCAACGGTAAGGTTACAACATAATGTTTTTGATTACTCTGTATGGCTAAACCTATTTAATATAACATCAACAAACAGTAAACTTAGTTTCTTGAATATAAATTAACGGTAGTTCCGTGTCACGCGGTTAGCTAGCAAATTCATGTAAAGGTGTGGTTGACTCTTGCATGTAACTTTAACCTTACATTTGAATTAACGTCAGACTGACGTGCCCGTCAAAAACTACAAGACACACTACTGTAAATTTTCTTTGAACGGTAACCATATATTGTACAAATGAATAAAGAACGGTACAATTCGGCAGTTCAGGCTCTTGAGCCAGCTAGCAAGAAACAATATAAGGGCACGTGAACCATGTGAGAAACATGCGTGTTAAAAAAATGGATAAGTTACAGATACTGTTGTCTGTGTGAACACCTGTTGTGCAGAGTTTTTCGTGCCTGCTGATAATTGCATTCATGTCAGGAGGTGACTGATATGTTCAGAAAAGAGGTGGCTCTCTGCAGGCCTAAGTTACAATGTCTGCTCTGCTGAACAATGCATCCACCTCCTTTTTAGACACTTATCTGTAGCCTACACATTAATCACCACACATTTTTGTTGAATCTCAAGAAATGCTACTTCTACTGAGTGTAAAAAAGTATTAATGTCTCTAAACATTCACAAATTATAAAACGTTATTCAGAGTAATGTATCACTATTAATAACCTGATTTAATCTGATGGCTGATTACAGTATTTTGCTGAACCGCATGGCCGCATAGACATGGCCTGTTTTACATTTGTGACAATGTTTTGACTGTGGGAGTTAAAATTACACGTGGTCACATTTGTTTGTGTGCATAATAATCTTCAGGTATTTCCTTACTGGCTAAGTCATTCTCTCCCTGCCAATACAAGCACACTGATGATGAAATGCACCTAACAATCCATTTAGCTTTTGCCTTGGTCCAAAAATAATGTGATTGAAGTGCAACCGACCATTGCAACAGCTTCCCTGAACTACTGTCTCCACTGGCAGGACCTTCTTGCTGCTAGGCAACAGTGCTACAAACTGCGCCACTGTGCAGCCATTAAATCAACATAATACATTTTATTTAATATTATTGTAATAGTGGAATATTGCCCAGTCTCCAAAGGAAGGGGATCCTGTTCTACTTCAGTATGTCATAGTACATGTTGGCATTCATGGTTCTCTCAAGGAACTGCAGCTCCCGCAGTGCCGGAAGCACTCATGCAGCTCCAGACCCTGATAATCACGGCGTCATGCTTTACTGTAAGTAAGATGCACTTGTCTTTGTATTACTCACTTGGTTGCCGCCACACACACTTGACACCATCTGAACCAAATAGGTGTATATCTGTCTCATCAGACCACAGGATATGGTTCCAGTAATCCATGCCCTTAGTCTGCTTGTCTGCAGCAAAGAAGAGTCCTCCTTCCGGGACGACAGCCATGCAGACCAATTTTAAGCGGGGTTCTCTTTATGTAGAGCAACAATTCTTTTCTGTTTTTTAGATACTCAGAGTTCTGTGCTACGAGATGCCATGTTGAACGTCCAGTGACCAGTATGAGGGACTGCGAGAGTGATAACACAAAGTGTAACACACCTGCTCCCCATTCACAAGTGAGACCTTGTAACCTTAATGACTCACATGACGCCAGGGAGGGAAAATAGTTAATTGGCCCCAATTTGGACATTTTCACTTAGAGGTGTAATCACATTTTGTTGCCAACAATTTAGATATTAATGGCTGTGCGTTGTTATTTTGAGGGGTCAGTACTGTTATACAAGCTGTACACTCACTACTTCCTATAAAGTGTCATTTCTTTAGTGTTGTCGCATGAAAAGACATAGCGAAATATTTACAAAGATGCGAGAAGTGTACTTCATTCTGTCACATACTGTGTATAGATATGTAGAAAATCTTAAATAAAGGGTTGGTATTTTAGCTTTTTGTTGTCTTTCCATGTTTTTCCCTACAGCAAACAAAACATCAGTTTGGACCAGATTGCAGCTCTTTGGTGTCTACCACTGCTTCTTCAAGAAGATGAGCAGGTGAGCTAACATACTCGAGCAAGCAACCCTAGGATTTTGAGTATATTATCAAAATATTGTTTGGATTTTCGAAGCAACACAGTGAAAAAAAATGTTGTGCATACTATACAAATCATAGCAAGATATTGAATATCACTGCAGACGAACCATTTCCAAAAAATCCTTCGAAACACTAAATCTACCATCTGGAGAATGTTTGTTGATTTTGGTAGCATTTAAACAAAGACTTAAGTAGATCTAGATGTTTCATTTATTTCTGAAAACTATTGAGTGACTGACTTCTGATTTGATTATAAGTTGCACTGAGACAAACTTTGGTCACATCAGTGGATGTGCCGAAAACGTTGTAAGGGATTAAATGCTGGCTTGATGCACTCATGTCTTTGTATGGCTTGCTTTATGTCATCCAGGATTTGTACCCAAAAGCAATGACCCACACGTTTGAGTTTATTCAGAAGGTCCTTATGAATTTGGATGGCAAAAAACTCAGACCAAAGACATTGTCTCTAAAAAAAAAATACACTGCCTTTGTACATTAGAGTTTAACACAAATAAGAGGTCTGTTAAGCTTCTAAGTCACCCAGGTCAAGGGTATCCAAAAATCATTTAAGGGCAACTGGATTGGTCAAGATTTCTTTAAGATGTTTTAAGACAACAAACCTCCTCCTCTGTTGAGTGAAAGCCGTTCAGTGTGGGTGTAGATTGCGTCTTTGAAACCTCAAAGAAGCTATCCTCCCTGTCTTAACATCTGGACCTTGTGGCTTTCAAATAAGTGTCATTTGTCTTTCAGATGTAAGCAGAAACTGCTGAGTCTTGGCCTGAGGAGTTTACTCCACAGAGAAAACTGACTGCAGATTTTATCCAATCTGTGGCTTGGTGAATGATGATGTTCATCTGTGTCAGACTAACAAGGAGCCACAGTAGGCGTGTATGTATCTGTACATGTGTTTGTTCTTCTTTGGATTCTACCAGAGACAAGAGGAGAAAAACAGATCAATAACCTGTGCCTTCAGACACTGAAACACAGACATGAGGTTAAAACTGATGGCTCGCACTGATCCATAGAGCTCAAACAAGGAAGCCTAATCTACAAAATCAGTCACCTTGTCTTTATGAGCCACAGCGGGATGCCAGACAGTCTGCGATAGCTGAGAGTCAAAAGCAGATTAACAGAAGACATACCCTAGAGGGTGAAAAATAGCTCCGATTTAAATTTAACAAACCTTCAGAGAGCTCCACATGATTACCCAACATCCAGGTTTCTGATTCTAATCCTTGGGTAAGGACCGCTTGACCTGGAGTCATTTCCAGTAAAAATGATAACCAATCAGAGGGGCTGTTTTCCTGGGACCACAGAAAGTCATTAAATATTTGTCTCCATTTAATTTCCATTTGCTACAGATAGCTAGCAGAAGGGATGCAGCTACATTATGTGAATGCTGAGAGGAGGGGGCACCGGCAGTGTTGCAGTAAAGGAAGTCGCAAAGGGGGTTTCGAATAAATTTTAATTCTCTCAAACGGATGGACTACCAGTAGCTGCTAATAACAGGCAAATCATCCAAACCAGCACACTAAGTCCTAGTTACTACATACAGTTTTATAGCTGGATCAGTGCGGCCACAGCTGTAATGAAGACACTGTGTCGGTCAGTTGTGGTGAAGAGTTGAGCTGATGGACATCCCGGATTATTGGAAGAAGACGACAAGAATCTCAACCAGCCGGGGTCGAACTGAGTTTAATTGAGCTGGCAGAATCCAGTGGTTTTATTAAACTGTGGTTTTGTTAGGCTTTAATTTATTCTTTCATTATGTATAAGACACATTCATAACCCTTAGCAACAGAATAAAGTAATCATAATGTCATCAGATGAGTTTGATAAGACATCCTGGGAAAAGACAAAGGAAAGAGGTTCAGTAAAACCTATTTAGACACTAGCACTTCAGGGTGGGATGTGGGGAAAAAGGAAAATATCTGGACAACGGCTATGAAATCTGAGTGCAGCGGTGCACAGTATGCAGGGAACCTCAGAATGGTTTCTGCACATACAAAGCGAACAGGCATGCAGCTAGTTAATTGGATACATCCTTCATCTTCTCAAGATGTGAATTTCTTTGCAAAACACTCTACATATGTTCTAAGTTTAACTTGAACATAAAGAAGAATTAATTCTAGAGATTTTTATGAGGAGATCTACGTGTCTCTTTAGGTCTGTGTTGCACGGCCTGCAGCACAGAATCAAGGAATGATGAATCTGCCCCTGCAGCACAGAGAGAGGATTCATCTGCACACCTTGCTCAGCTCTCATATGATATTACTCCAGGACTGGCTCTCTGTAAATATTCCCATTGCTTCCTCTGGCCTGATTTGTCTTCATTTTTTCACGTCCTTCTCTTTACTACATGAATCATGTTACACCGGCAGTTCCCAATCTCTGTTTCCTGAGACAAACTTCTTGCACCTACAAAAAATCTTACATGTGTGCATTCATGCATGTCCATGTACACCAAACAGAAAACCCCACAAATATATTATTTCTTTATCAGTAATGTAGCCCTGGTTTTTCACCTGCAATGTTAATCTTTTATATTTCTTCCCAGAGATTGTTAAAGGCTTGTTTTGTTTCTTTGTGAAAAAGTCTGATTTGTCCAAAGTGGTCGTAGTACTGAAGGAGAGAATAATCTGAAATCAGTCTGAGCACATCAGCTAGTCCTTTGGCCATCAAAAATATCTTTATCACCATCCTGAGAATTTTCAGAAAATCTAACACAATACTTTTAAAAACTTTGAAACAGCTTAAAAGGTGGTGAGTTTATCTCAGCTGATTTGTATGACCTCAAGTTTCCTACACATCTATACTACAAAATGCTTTACTTTCCCCTGCTATTTGAGTTCTAGCTCGGACCCAAGAGGAGACTGTTTCAGCCTTAGTCACCCTGGGAAATCTGGCAGAAGTTCAGATTTCCACTCTCCTATTCAAACACTATTTTGACTATCAAACTGAGGTCTTTCTGGTGTTTTGCCGTATCTAATACATACAGCTGCATTCAGTGCCTGGTCAAGGTCTTCGATTATGTCAGCCGTGTTCTCCAATCCCACCGAGAGGCGGATCAGAGTGTCACTGATCCCCAGAATGGCCCTCTCATTCTCCGGCACTGACGCATGGGTCATGATTGCCCTGAATTCAGACAGAAGACAGTGTTAGTTACACATGAGCTGAACACAGAAACAAATCATGAGGTTCTGATGGAAAGCAGAGTATACTCAATGCAAAGAAAGTAAGGCTAGAATAGATTTTCTTGTTGATCTCTGCTGCCCTCTTGGGGTATTATTTTAAAGTGCTGCCTATCTTGCAAATGTACACATGTATAACCCAACAATCTATTTTTAAAACTGTTAGGAGGAAAGATAGGAGATACTTACGGATGTTCTGCTAAACTTTCATTACCCCCAAGGCTCTCTGTGACTGCAAACATCTGAAACCAAACAGGCATTAAGAGAAACGTAGAACAGCAGCCAAATTTAAAGGATTTGAGCAAGGCAAATTAATTTGTACAGCAAATTTCAGTAATAAGACAATTCAAAGTGCTTTACATGAATAAAACATAAGAAACAAAAGCGCCTAATAAAGGCAGATAAAGAAAAGTTGGACTACAAATTGAAAATAATTGTTTCAGTTAATAGTTTGAGTAGAACAGACGAAGTCAGCTCTTAACAAATGGGGTTTTAACCTTGATTTATACAAACTCAGGAATTCAGCATTTTTGCAGCATTCTGGGAGTTCGTTCCAGATTACTGGAGCATGAGAATTGAATGCTGCTTGTTCTGGTTTGGTTCTGGGGATGCTACGCCATTCAGTGATTTATAAACAGCAGTGTTTTAAGGTCTATTCCCTGAGGTGCAGGGAGCCAGTTTAAGGACTTTTAAAACCGGGGTGATGACCTCTACTTTCTTAGTTTTAGTGAGAATGTGGGCAGCAGCTCTGGATCTGCTGCAGATGTCTGATCAACTTTTTTGACTGACCTGTGAAGACACTGTTGCAATAATCAATTCCACTAAAGATAAACACATGGATGAGTTTTTCCAGATCCTGCTGGGACATTTAATCCTGGAAATGTTCTTCAGGCCAACTTAGTGATGGTCTTTATGTGCTTCTAAAGGATCAGGTCTGTGTTCATCACAATGCCCAGATTTAAAGCCTAATAAGTGGTTTCAAGCTGTAGTTGCTGAAGCTCTGCTGACTCTTGAACGCTTCTCATTTGGTCCAGCAATTATTACTTCAGTTTTGTTTTTATTCAGCAGAAGAAAATGGTGGCACATCTACACGTTGATTTGACCTACCTATAGCTTGAATGAGTTCAAAGTCACCTGGTGCCATCGTAATGTTAAGCTGTGTGTCATCTGCGTAGTTATGTTAAAAATCATTTTTATTAATGGTGTGAGGATATATGTTATTGGTGCCTTGGATGACTGCAAATCAATTATTTTGAGATGTCTTTAGGTTCTCAGAGAACTTGAAGGATAGAGTTAAACTGTGTGACTAACATTTTATTGGTTGTTTTCATTATCAAGGTTTTTTAAAGCTGTTCTTGATCCTCCCATGCTGACCTAATTTGCTAAATCATGAGTTATACTTAAATATTTTTGATTTTCTAAAGTTGTTTGCCTCTTAAAGAGATGAGCCTATTCATATGTCTCCAAACTGATATCTTACCATTGGCCATCCTAAATCTCTAACGTTTTCTGATCAACTTAAAAAAAGTCAACTTTAAATGACAAAAATGTTTCATTAACAATTATTTTATTGAATTTATTTGAGAAAAAACAAAAACGGTTGCACTGTTGAATTTATTAAAACAAGAAAAATTCATTTCATATACTGGGAACTTTGTCCAGAAGGAGGTTGTGTCAGGTGTGGTAAGTTGGAGGAATCAAGATTGCAGATGGGCAGACATCTTTGCCGTAAGTAAAAATGGTTAATTTTTAGCAACGCAAATTACTCACAAAAGGAGGTAGGAACAAAACAGGCAGGGACGACCGCAAGAAGGAGTGACGTTTCCGCGATGAGTAAACAGAATGATTGTGTATATATGGAGCGTGGTACAGGTAAAACGAGAAGACTGATTGCATGATGCAGGTGGACCGAATGAAGCTGATTGCAAATTGACAGATGCAGGGAAATTAAAAACCTGACTAGGCAAAACAGAAATCCAATTATACAAACTAATCGGGAAGACAGAACGTACGGAACACGAACTAGAAAACAATAATAACAAACTAAAGCACAGCCAAGAAAATAATAAAGCAGAAACAAGATCCAAAACATAAACTGGAAATAAGAATAACTAAAACCCAAACAGAACCCCAAAACAAAAAAATCATGACAGGTTGGGGACCTGGAATCTCAACAGGCCTTGTGCAGGACCTCCTTTGCAGATGCAGCTTCCAGGAACTGTAGCCTGAAACCAGAAGACCTGCTGGTGAACACCGGTGGTGATGGAAACCTTCAGCCTGAAGAAAGAGGCCTTTAGAGCTTTGTTTATACTTGGGGACTCCTGAAGCAGCTCACAGGTATGGATGGCCAAAAAGACTGTGGGAGGAATTCGAAAAGGCTAAGAGAGACTTTGCTTGACTAAGAAAGGGGAAACGAGGACCATCCCAAGCCGTGTATGCTTCAGGGGGATGTGGACCCAGACTTGGAGGAGAAGGAGGTAGTGCCTGAAGACTTGAGAGTATGCAATTCCATCACTGTGGCAGAGCTTTTAGTTAAAAAGCTTCCGGCAGCAGGGCGCCAGGTGTGGATGAGATTCAGCCTGAGATGCTGAAGGCTCTGGACACTCGGACTGTCATGGTTGACATGCCTCTTCAGTGTTGCATAGAGGACTGGGACCATTGATGTACACTGCTCAAAAAAATAAATGGAACACTAAAAAAACACAATATAACTCCAAGTAAATCAAACTTCTGTGAAATCAAACTGTCCACTTAGGAAGCAACACTGATTGACAATCAATGTCACATGCTGTTGTGCAAATGGAATAGACAACAGGGGGAAATCTTTGGCGATTAGCAAGACACACTCAATAAAGGAGTGGTTCTGCAGGTGGAGACCACAGACCACTTCTCAGTACCTATGCTTTCTGGCTGATGTTTTGGTCACTTTTGAATGTTGGTGGTGCTTTCACACTCGTGGTAGCATGAGAGGGACTCTACAACCCACACAAGTGGTTCAGGTAGTGCAGCTCATCCAGGATGGCACATCAATGCGAGCTGTGGCAAGAAGGTTTGCTGTGTCTGTCAGTGTAGTGTCCAGAGCCTGGAGGCGCTACCAGGAGACAGGCCAGTACACCAGGAGACGTGGAGGAGGCCGTAGGAGGGCAACAACCCAGCAGCAGGACCGCTACCTCCGCCTTTATGCAAGGAGGAACAGGAGGAGCACTGCCAGAGCCCTGCAAAATGACCTCCAGCAGGCCACAAATGTGCATGTCTGCACAAACGGTTAGAAACCGACTCCATGAGGATGGTATGAGGGCCCGACGTCCACAAATGGGGGTTGTGCTCACAGCCCAACACCATGCAGGACGCTTGGCTTTTCCCAGAGAATACCAGGATTGGCAAATTCGCCACTAGTGCCCTGTGCTCTTCACAGATGAAAGCAGGTTCACACTGAGCACATGTGACAGACGTGACAGAGTCTGGAGACACCATGGAGAGTGATCTGCTGCCTGCAACATCCTTCAGCATGACCGGTTTGGCAGTGGGTCAGTAATGGTGTGGGGTGGCATTTCTTTGGAGGGCCACATGGCCCTCCATGTTCTCGCCAGAGGTAGCCTGACTGCCATTAGGTACTGAGATTAGATCCTCAGACCCCTTGTGAGACCATATGCTGGTGCAGTTGGCCCTGGGTTCCTCCTAATGCAGGACAATGCTAGACCTCATGTGGCTGAAGTGTGTCAGCAGTTCCTGCAAGATGAAGACATTGAAGCTGTGGACTGGCCCGCCCGTTCCCCAGACCTGAATCTGATTGAGCACATCTGGGACATCATGTCTCGCTCCATCCACTAACGTCACGTTGCACCACAGACTGTCCAGGAGTTGGCGGATGCTTTAGTCCAGGTCTGGGAGGAGATCCCTCAGGAGACCATCGGCCGTCTCATCAGGAGCATGCCCAGGCGTTGTAGGGAGGTCATACAGGCACGTGGAGGCCACACACAATACTGAGCCTCATTTTGACTTGTTTTAAGGACATTACATCAAAGTTGGAGTGTATTTTGGAGTGTGCCTGTAGTGTGTTTTTCCACTTTAATTTTGTGTGTGACTCCAAATCCAGGCCTCCATTGGTTAATAAATTTGATTTCCATTGATGATTTTTGTGTGATTTTGTTGTCAGGGCATTCAACTTTGTACAGAACAAAGTATTCAATGAGAATATTTCATTCATTCAGATGTAGGATGTTTTAGTTGAGTGTTCCCTTTATTCTTTTGAGTTGTGTATATTACTGGCTTGGAGATCGCTTATTAGCTGCTATAGGTAGTGACACAAGGTCACATGCACCATTGCTGTGCATTGAGTCATGACAACCAAAACCATTTTGTTCTGATGCTTGATGAGCATGCATCTGTCACAAAAATGGTCATAGCACCCTTATTTCTTATCCGATTTTCAAAAAATATAGCTCAAATTAAAGCTGAGAAAATTGCTGATGTCATGATGCTTATAAATATGTCCTCTCCTTTAAAATAAATCTATGAGCAGTGTGGGACCTGTGCATTATAGTGTGGAGAGGTATACCAACTGTGCTATAAAGATCTGCCATTTTTAGCAGCTCAAGCTGCATAGTTGTGATTATTGTATCACAGTTTAGTGGTTTCTGGCCTTGTTGCTGGAATTTCTAAACTGATATATTAAAAGAGGGTTCACGTGAGTCCTGTCACCTAGGACTATTATGAAATCAATCTTATGCATCTTCATTTGACTTTAGAAGCCTGAAACTGAGACGTTAAAGTCTTTAAGAATATCTTACTTTTTACAGCAATAGAATAATAAGAAAATAAAGGGGTTGTCATTGCAGAGGGACTACATATAATTTAAAGTAGTTTGAAAGAGCTAGACAAACCGGATATAATTGCATCGCAGCTTTATTTTAGATTGTACATCAATTGCTATAAGTGTGGAAATAAAAAAATGTTGGGGAAACAGGTCTGTGAAGGCCTGGTACATATTGTTTGTGCTTCAATTACCTAATTGGCCATTAAGTGCTCATGGAAGCTCTGCCCTCCCATTTTATACTTTAACATGTTGTACTTAACCAAAAACATAAGTAAACTATAGCAGGAAGGGGAGCTGGTCTTTAATGATGACTATGCTGTCTTACTTTTTTCTATAAAGAGTAGGTCTTATCAAAAACTCTTACCTGTTTCTAATGTATGCTTTACTGTCCAAAGGACACATAATTGTATAAATTGACATGTCACAAAATATATCAGTTTTTCCAATATTGTATATTTTGGCATGTGTCATGCAGTAGTCACATGATGTCCAATCCAGTAACACATGTCAATGCTGCAGAAGTATGGGGAATCTGGGTTTTATCTGATCCTTGCACGCCCAAAACAAACAATCCTGTTTGTTATGGACAGGATTTTAAGGCACAGTTGGGCATCGGTAACCAACAATGTAATAACATTTTGCCAATAACAAAAGTGGATATTATGTTGTTGGCATTGTAATTTAAAAAAACTTGTTTCAAAATGTAACGACTGCAGCCAACAATGAAACCGTAAACCGTTCTGTGCGTTTGGCTCATCAGTGGATGGCATAATCTACATATTCATTCATTCATTCATTCATTTAAGGATACATACAAAGTAGCACTCTCTCCAGAATTATTTGTTAATCTTTTTAAGATGTTCCATTAGCTTAGATACACTGTATTGCCAAAGGTAATGGGTCAGACCACCAAATCATTGAATTCTGGTGTTCCAATCATTTCCATGTCTGCAGGTGTATTAAGTTGTGTGTGTAGAAACTTGACGGTCCTGCACAGAGTCCTGACCTCAACCTTCTTGAACACCTTTTAGATGAATGAGAGCGGCAGCTGCAACTCCATTTTTCTTATCTAACTACCAACACTCTCCTAAACCTTGTGGAAGATGTTTACAGAATAAGTTGCTATTGCTGGCAATGGTTGGGTCCATGAACAAATTAAACCTTATAGGTTAGGAATATGATGTCATCGAAGTGAAGTGGATTTGATCATTAGATAACTTCATGCTATGCGCTAGAATTCAGGAACGAAACAGTCATGTGACCTGTATGTGTTACAAAGTTTCTATCAAAACTTTACATTACATAGCAATGTGTTATTACATTATCAGCAAGTCTATTTGTTATTAGTGTCATTACATTTAAAACTGACAAAATGATTAAATTAACGGCAGGTATTATGTTATTTCAACCTGGAAAGACACATAATGGAGAAACAACAAGATGACGGTTAGAGAGTTTATTAATGAATGATTATTTCTTTGGCGCTCGGACCCCGGAGGAAGACGTAAACGCTGAGGATGAAGTGGTTTTGAATAAACATCTTATGATTATGATTAGGTACGTCTTCCCCCCCTGGGATCCGATCCTGGTGGTGGCGTAGGCCTTGGTATATTGGAAGGAGTTGTGAGCCTATGGTGGAGAAGGGGTGGAGGAGGGTCGAAGCTCAGCAGAAGAGTGGTGTTTTCCATGCAGAAGGTCTATAAAAGTGATGCCCTGGGAGATGATTGGCCGAGGACAAGTGCAGGCCTGCCGTTGATTGGAGCAGCCAGTGAGGAGTGATTGAACGCGGCGGGATGGTGAGTCTTCCATGTTGAATTTTCGTTTAAACTCCATTTATTGCTGCAAGATGTTACTGCCACCTTACTGCGATTCATGAAAATAGATTTGGCTCATTAAGAGAACAAAATGGAGGACAAGAAACTTATAATCTTTCCCTGAAAAAGCAAATTTAAAGTATTTCCTTTAAAACAGTTATATCCAGGTATAAACTTAGGCATCTTGAAGTTGATTGACACAAACCATTTGCTCATCTGAAATTACACCAACAGCAGGGTGGATCTCAGCTACCTGAACTGTGACCTATAAGATGTTTGCTTAGAGCATTCAAGGCTAAAATTGCATGTATTCTGTCACTGCACTTTCACATGTTAAAAATAATTATTCTTTCCAAATGTGTATTACTGGCAAATAGTGAGCCCATGTTTATGTGATATTTAGGCTAGACTATAGTAGTTTTTTTTTTTTTTTTATCAGGATGTCCAAGGAGTCTCGAAATACTGTTGAATATAGACTGCTCAAGGTCATAGTCGCTACCTTTTCCCGCCCTGCTGTCTTCTTTAATCTCTATAAAATGATCACTGTATGTATAGTTGAAACCAGATAATTACATAAACTATGGTAAAAACATGATAGTATAAATATTAGCTGGTCCATCTCTACCGTCAGTGGTGCAGCACCAAGGAGCACAAATATCTGCAGAGAGCGCTCTACACCATAGTGGCTTGTCAAAGCATCTGTAAAACTACTGCAAGATCTCTACAAATGGAGAATATGCTGTAGAGCCAGCCTTCTCCTCATCTGACCAGCAGCACCTTTTCATTTTCGAATCCTCAGGCAGATTCAGAAGTCAGAAGAGTAAAAAATTACGTCTAAAGAACAATTTCTTTCCTGAAGAGGTTAAAATGAATAATTCCTTCAAACGTTCATGTCAAAAACTCAGAACTGTACAACAGTTTTTGCAACATTTAAATGTATCCGTACATAGAGTTTTATTGTTTTTAAGCTTAATTTGTTTCTAAAATTTGTTGTATTTTTTTCATCTTGTTGCTTCAGTGTGCAAGAAAGAATAATCCACAGTGCTATACATACAGGTTTTTCCCTGCTGCTTTCTTGATTACCCTATTACAGGGACACCACTGCAATTTTCACTTTGTGTCCTCAGCGTCATCAATTCATCACAAACTTTAATTCACATCACCAAGAAGGACATGCATGTAACAGGCCTGTCAGTGTTGAGGAGAGCTAAGATACTCCCCCATCCACAGGTCTGACAATTCATTCAAAGCTTCTTAAACAACGGCTCGGTGGCTAAGTGAAACACTTATGTACATTAGCAAGGCACAAATAAACATAAAGCTCCACTATTTAAAGCGGGTGTATTTTCTTTTTACGACTGTATGTTTCCGATACTGTCGAGCTTAAAGATGAAAACATGCAGTGAGAGGAGCAGCTTGCTATCATTTGTTTCTCTTATTGCTTGATCCAGAAGCGGTACTTCCTCCTATTACCCAGTTTTCATCGTTAATCATTATTTGATTGTTTTTTCAATTTACTATTGGCGTTATCTTTTTCTTTAATAGTTTGGTGAGTCTTGCTAGTTTTGGTGGAGAGTCTATTGGCTTACATATTTTGACTGTCAAGTTGAATTAGTTATAGTTGTATATGTTAGAGAAGTGGTTTGTACTTATTTATTGCTGTTCAAAGGTCCGTGCTGTTCCACAGTTTGACTTATTTCTTACTGAATTCAACTGTCTTGGGTTGTATTTATGGAGCAGTACTCAACAAGACTAGATGTTAGGCTAAAATTAAATATTCAAATGTTTATTGGGGTTTTGGTTTGATCATTGGTACTTAGGATTATTAATTACAAATATTAATAGGTGCTAATAGCCCAAAAATCACAATCTGAAACCGGGTTCTCGCCAGCGCATGTCACCACTATGCTGATATTTTTTATGAGCGTAGCCACAGCGCATGCACTGAGTCTGTTCCCACTTCCTTTCACCCTGTGATCCTGTGTGACCACTTTCTAAACTCATGTCAGCTTCAAAGGGTGGGTATATACGGGCCTGCTGAAGAAATACCCCCTCCCACCCCCCTAATAATATCTAAATATTATATGTTCATAACCAAGCTATCATAATTTCATTACACTACATATGAGTTGCACATTAATTTGCATTCAGTTACTTTTTGTTTTGCTTTTATTACAGCTGCATGAGTTGGGGACAACAGCCTGTGGTGCACTTCACAGCGTTCAGAAAGGCCTGTTTCCGGACCGTGTGTTGATCAGTCCCAGGACAGAGAAGGCAGACTGATGGCGCCAATGGCCCGTGAAGTCTGCAGACACAAGGAAGAGCACAGGAGGTGGACTTGGGATGACCAAACACTCACTTTGTTTTGTAGCTTCGACAGAAGACTGCTGGGAGAGAAAAGCTGCAAACCCTAGATGGAGCCCGTGCATGTAAGCTGCACCGTCAGTGGAGATGCCTGAACGTCCCAATGTCAGCTGTAAGCTTTTGCAGGGTCCATTTTAACAGCACGAGTAAATCGTTGCCTGTGGATTTTTCACAGTTTATCACACTGACCAAACTGGGATCTGTGGGATCTGTGGTGTATCCTACAATGATTGCACATTGATCTGTTGAGGTGACATCTTGGGCGGTATCAATTTAGACAGAAAACATTCCTGCCTTTCTATCCTCATCTGCAAGTGAGTTCTTTATTACCTGGCTAAGAACATCCATAACTACCAAGAATGTCCTTTTGACAAAGGAGTCACAAGTGAACCTCTTCCCTTTTTACTACTCTCACAATGATTTTTGCTTTGCCTAATGCATCTGTCGATGTGCTTGTTGAAGACACGGGTCATATCCACTCAAAAGTAACAACTCTTAAGAACTTGCCATGGTTCAGAGCAGTATTTTCAAGAGAATAAGCAGATTTGTTGTGTCCCCTGTAACTAAGTCCACATTTGCCTATGACTTTTAACACATCAATGATTTGTCCCATCACCTGATCCCTCTTTTTCACCTGCTCATGATTCAGACATTTGTTTGCCAGCAAGAAAGTTTTTGCTATCATGAAGTAAGCTTCCACACTATCTCTATGTAGCGTACTTTTCTCATGTTCTTTTATTCTGGTGAACATGTTTCCATGCCTTGTTTTTCAAATGCACGTGAAACAAGTGCAAATGCCAAGCACACAGAACAAAAAGTGATTATGATTTGACTGAGTATGTCAGGCATTTCCGGTTGGTACCATGCTTGTTGTGCTAATAGGGGCTGTTTAATAGGCTGCTGAGGAAGGTAATCATAAAAGCGCCGGGGCACCAACAGTATCTTTATGTTTATGCATATATTAAACACAATGAACTATATGTAATGCTGAAGAATAGCTTTCCCTTTCCTTTGTTTATTTAATACAAGTGAATTTTTTGCCGTTTTGTTTTTGCTAGCCCTTTTGTTTCTTTCATATTTATTACCAACCATTTATATTTAAAACATGTTATTTTGCCTTAAAATATATATATTTTTATCAAGTTAGTTTACTGTTGTTTTAATTCTTAAACATTGATATATTTTCTCCTGTAATGTATGTCTGTTGTATTTTCTTCTACATATTTCCCTGAGCCCATTTATTTTTATCTTTTCTGTCTCAACATGCAACTGGAAATGTAAAAACAAAGGGGGACAGAGACAGATGGGGGCGGTCTTTGGAGCAGTGTCACCGTTTTAACTTCTCTCCTATTAGCTGAGGTCCAGCCTCCAGGAAGTAGGTGCTGAGTCTCATTATGGCTGCCTGGTTTTAAAAAGCATCTGGTAGCAATGGCCAACTTTGGTCATATTGTTGCAAAAGAAGTCAGGAGCGTTTTGGATTTGACAGTAGATAGCGCTGTTAGTCGGGATAGATTACTGTATCCTGTTGACTCTAACTGAGAGAATACTTGAGTTTGTTGGGATGTACGAAGTATTAAGGCATTTACGGACCAGGTTTCAAAATAAAAGCGTGACACAATTACGGACTGTTTTCCCAATCTAACCAGAAGTAAAATATTTTAAAAACTTCAACGTTAAATTTGCATCTTTAAGCATTTCTCGTGATACTTAAAGATATTGAGATATACATGTAATATATTTGTGTATCCTAACAATAGACTGCAATTACTGTCTAGGTATATAAATGACGTGATACAGAATCAATAGCCTAGTTAATAAGAAGAGCAGGTTGCGACTCGGAAGGAGGAGACGGAGACCGAAGATTTTGCATTTGTTCTGGTAGTCCCATATAGTTAAAGTGCAAAAAGACAAGGAAAAATATTCACAATTCAGCAACTGAAAAAAAAACATTTGTTCTGAATGGCCATTAAAACGTTTAGCGCACAGAAGTTTAAAAATAAAGCAAAACTAGAAAGAAAAATGAAAAACAATTTCATCAGGAACAGTTCATCATTTGACAGTACAGATTTATTTTGTTTTTCTTTCTTTCTAATAATAGTCCAACAGCAAGGTTTCCACAAGAATAATCAAACAGCAAAGTTTTCCCATCAGTCGTCCAACAGCAAGGTTTGCCTACTAACTCTCAAGTTATTAAACCCAAGCTAGGTATACAAGTTCAGTCTTGAGAGGCTGAAAGTGTCACTTCCAGTGCAGGTTACCTGTTGTGGTGAAATAAGTGGAATAAAAATTTCATGGGCTGCAGGGAGTGCCCTACCAGCCTGGCAGGAGAGGTAGCAGTCTTCACACTACAGTAGTGCAACAGTCTTTATGTAGGCTCTAGGCCTGCTCCATCAGCTCGCCATCAAAAAGGTACCACCTGGCCTGCGCAATAAAACAAAACCAATGTTCTACTAATAAAGCAAAAATCAAATATCTCATATAAATCAAATTGGATCCAGTATCCACACAAATTCAGATTATCACTTACTGCAATATAAATAAATCCCAATGCAATAGTCAACGCATATGAGAACAAAATAAAAATGGTTCAACACAATATAAATCACATTCACCAGTCCAATAAATATGCACCATACAAATTAGTTGATATGCAATTCAATTATACACATTCAAATATTTCAGTCAGAAATAGCAGCACATTCTGTTAAAAGTGCCAATTAAATATTTAAGGCACTTTATTTTCCTCCAAAGGCTAATATGGACATTTGGACTCATTACTGCTTCATTCAAATGAATCAGCTGTAGTGCTGCGGTAGCCATCTACACTCATTGAAATCAATGAAGGTAACAGCTAAGCTAACCTTAGCACAAACAAGGAAACACTCAACAATTCTTCGGTTTACACTTCACACACACACTCATTCAGCACAGCGTGGGTCACGGTGGACGGCTCCCATAGTTGTAACAAAGTAGCAGTAAGTGTCACGCATAATTATTAGAAAACCGGCCAAAAAAAACAACTTTGGCCATCCCACAGCTCTGCTTCCATTACGTGCCACAAAATCCATGCTGAGCGTTTCTCGTTGTTCTTAGTGATGGGCTCTTTGGATTATCTCTTCCAAAGGGAGCGGCCTGTGGCGGTCATCCAGGAAATGATTGACTCTGTAGTTCCCTGGATTACATCCTGCAGCTGCTCCCTGCGGAGAATTTATCACACGAACCCGCAGGAATCATCCGGATGATGATTTTTATTTTCATCAATTAACCTTGTGTCACAAAAAACTGTTTTTGTAAATAAAAGTTAGATTATATAACTATTAAGTTATGATGAATCTATAAATAAACCTCCCTACAAAAGCTGTTAAAAAATTGTAATATTAGTTTTTCCCCGGGAAAACTTTGCACTTCTGACACTTTGACAATCAATCTGGACAGAGGTTACACCGGCCCCGTTTGTCACAGTGAAGTGCCAAGTGTCCAAAGTTGTCATAACACACATCTGGTTGTGGCTGCGAAGGTTATGGGGTGTAATGTTTCTTCTAGGGGTCAATCATCACTCAGATCAGCAACAGAATCTTGACCTGGTTCCGATGTCAGAGCCTGAGAGTTGTGTGTCCTTGCATCATAAAATGTGTTGCTGTCCATCTAGTATTTGTTGATTAAATCAAAGGAAAATAGAAAACACAAACAAAAAAAGAACATGACAATCTATGCATCAGTAAAGTGGTTGTGGTACGTCAACATAATAAGTAAATAAGGGATATTAATAGTTTATAAAATACTTCTATAAATTATTCAATCATTATACTTTACAGTAAAAAGTTATTTCCAACTATATTAGTTTTTTGTCAGTGCCATTATTATAACTAGATAAATCAACTGTTTGGTAACGTAGTTTTAGGAAAATATTTGACCCTCATAACATTGTTTTCTATTATAATAGTAGTATATAATGTTAATGCTAAAGGGTTAAATATAGGAACTCTGCAGTTTGCGATACTGACTAGCAAGAGTTATATGGATGACATATCCATCCCCCACGTATAGAGCCCAGTTCTGGCACCCTCGCCTAAAGACCTGAATAAGATCTCCGAGTTGCGGGTCAGCTGTGTTATTAGGATTCATCTAAAACAGAGTGAAAAGGCAATTGCATTTCTATTTTCATCATTTAACCTTATGTGTAAAAAAAAAACAAAAAACAACAAAGCGTTAAAACAGCTAGATTATATGAATATTACTACTTTGAAAATGCTGAATCTATAAATAAAGCTCCTTAAAGAAAATCCATTGTTAAAAATGTATTATTTTCTGATTAAATCCATTCTGCAGTTATTTATTTATTACATCATTAAATAATTAAATATACCTTTTAAATGATAAATTTAATTAAATGTAATTTTTTTTTTAATTCACTTAAAAATAGATGTCCTGTGCTGCAGTTTCATCAGGAAATTATTGAAACAGTACTTCACCCATTAATTACTGGTAATGTATCAATTTTCTTCCACTTCACAATGATGTACTACTTTGTTTTGGTCACATAAAATCCCCGTAAAACACATTAAGGTTTATGGTTGTAGTGCTACAGCATAAGGAAAGGTTTCATGGGTGTAAATAAAAGGCACCTTCTTAGATGGGGATTTGAGCTGTTCAAGTAAGATTGCAAGTTCCTTTCTTTCTACGCCGTGGCAGCTTTTTAAACATTCAACAGACTCGAATTTACATCAGTTAAATCCAGGCAGTTTACTTTAAAAGATGTTTCATATTGGAAGGATGAAGGGCAGCGTTTTATTCAGGTTAAATATAGGAACTCTGCAGTTAAGTTGATGGCACATCCATCACCTACGTATAGAGCCCAGTGCTGGTACCCTCGCCTAAAGACCTGAATAAGATCTCCTGGTTGCGGTTCAATTTGGTCATTAGGACAGACCGAATGGAGCTCGGTGTTTGTGTGTCCTGTTCGCCATCTTCCCAAATGTCCACCAGGCAGACAAAATGAGGCTCAGCACTTACAGGGGTTGGACAATGAAACTGAAACACCTGTCATTTTAGTGTGGAAGGTTTCATGGCTAAATTGGACCAGCCTGGTAGCCAGTCTTCATTGACTGCACATTGCACCAGTAAGAGCAGAGTGTGAAGGTTCAATTAGCAGGGTAAGAGCACAGTTTTGCTCAAAATATTGAAATGCACACAACATTATGGGTGACATACCAGAGTTCAAAAGAGGACAAATTGTTGGTGCACGTCTTGCTGGCGCATCTATGAACAAGACAGAAAGTATTTGTGATGTATCAAGAGCCACGGTATCCAGGGTAATGTCAGCATACCACCAAGAAGGACGAACCACATCCAATAGGATTAACTGTGGACGCAAGAGGAAGCTGTCTGAAAGGAATGTTCGGGTGCTAACCTGGATTGTATCCAAAAAACATAAAACCACGGCTGCCCAAATCACAGCAGAATTAAATGTGCACCTCAACTCTCCTGTTTCCACCAGAACTGTCCGTCGGGAGCTCCACAGGGTCAATATACACGGCCGGGCTGCTATAGCCAAACCTTTGGTCACTCATGCCAATGCCAAACGTCGGTTTCAATGGTGCAAGGAGCGCATATCTTGGGCTGTGGACAATGTGAAACATGTATTGTTCTCTGATGAGTCCACCTTTACTGTTTTCCCCACATCCGGGAGAGTTACGGTGTGGAGAAGCCCCAAAGAAGCGTACCACCCAGACTGTTGCTCATTTTAATTTTTAATTATCTTAGACAAATGCAGTTTTATCTTAAGTGACTGTCTGGTTCTGCCTCAGTACCAGTTGGAGGCGGTAATGCACCAATTTGTTGTTTGCCAACGGCCAATAAACATCAGGAAGAAAAGGACGCAAGAAGCTAAGCGTGGATTGGCTCGTAGGGCTTTATCTGGGTTGTCGGACCTCCAAAGTGAGCTAGATTTGGTGGCCAATTATGAGGCAGTACGAGATTGGCTGAACCGTTCAAAGTGAGAATGTAGAGGGGCGAAGCTCATTGGACGAGAGATGCCGCCTAACGTAAATTAGGTATTACCATGGCAATTAAACCAGATTTGGGTACTTTGTTCACTGAAAATGAAATCTGTATCTTCATAAAGCATGTCAGGCAAAGAAAGCATGTTCTGTCAAATGTAATGGTATCTGTCTGCTTTGATTTTATAAACCACAGTGGACCAACATCAGGACAAAATCATAAGTGTCTGTGGAAAATGCTAACTGGAACAACTTTGCCATCCCACTTTCCATCCAGACTCTGGGATGTTGATTTCCAAATGAAAAACGTTTGTATTTTTGCCCAAGTAAGAAGCTAGTAATGTTCCTGGTTCAGTAGCATCTTAAATACCAGTATGTTGTTGTAGCCCAAGTCCTGGATACGTCTGTATGTGGAGGTTCTTGAGGCATTGACTAGCTGTAGTCCATGCCTCGAGAATCTCCCCCAAGTTCTTGAATAGGTTTTATTTCACAATCCTCTCAATGCGGAGGTTATTCTTGTTGCTTGTGCAACTTTTTTTTTTTACTAAACCTCTTCCTTCTACTCAGTTATCCATCAATATGTTTGGACACAGCATTCTGAAGAACCAGCTAACACCCTTTTTTTGGGTTATCCTCCTTGTTCAGGGTCTCAGTGACTGGACATCTGTCTGCATTCTTACGGATTGTGTTGGCCATAATATATAATCACTAAAACAAAAATCTATTCTTTATTGGCCACATGTATAATAACAATTTGAGAAAATGACTTTTTGGTTTTCATTTGCTATAAGCCATAACCATGAAAATTATCAGAAATGTTAGATATCACTGTGTATGATAAATCTGTTATTTTAAATGAACGTATTTTGAAATTCCTCACACGTCCAATCTGTTGCATGCTTCCAAGTAAGGCAAATTGAAGTTCCACTGAATATAAATATTCTGTCCTTAAACCCATGTTTTTCTTTCTAGAGACCTTAAATATTTACCTTTGAAATGTCAATGAAAATTATCCCTTTAAAGATGACAACTAGCTGATTTGTTTAAAAACCAGTCAGTTTGTTTCCTGTGAATGAAGCTCTATGAAATTTGAGGCGCTGTTAATGAATGACTGAATTTCTAACCATACAGCTGGTAGCAGGAAGGATTAGTAGAAAGAAACGAAAAACTCACATTTCTGTTTCAAACTGATTTTGATGGATTCGTCACAATAAACCATTGATGAGTGAATAAAAACGTAACGAGAGTTTAGACCTGGTAGAAAATGTTGCTTTCCACATCGTCCGAAATGTGAAAACACAAAAACCACTCCTGTTATTGCACCTTTAAAAACTCATTCACAGTAAATCAAGGCTGAGAAAGTAAGGCAAGTGATTTCCAAGCCCCCATGATTAATGTTGGTGGCACAATGGTCTACATCATCATCTTGCCCAAAAAACACCAAACTCCCTGTTTTTTGTGCGTTGGAAGATATTTAAAAGTTTGTAGGAGCCAGCGTCAATGTAAACGTTCTAGCCTTTGATCAATAGGTGGAAGCAAAAGCTCACCATGTGTTTCACCAAAAACAATTAGTCATTTTTACAAGTTGGCATTATAAAACCTACTTTATTTCAGATTTTATTTGTAAATGCAGTTTTTGTAATTTAGAAACTGAAAACCCATTTACTTTTGTATTGAGATTTTTCCCTTATAAAGCTTTCAAACAAAAAAATAAAAGTACAAAGCGGGGCAGCATTAGATAAATAAGATTACAAGTGATTCTATAATAAAGGCATCAAAAGATTATGTAAAAATTGTGATAATTATTTAAAGATAGTATCATTTGTACTGTTTTCAGAACATTTTGTTTCCTGAAAGGTGGAACCAAGGTGCCACGTCTTGATCGTCATCGGGTTTTAGATCCCAGGTACCTCCGAGCATTGTTACTATGACAACCTCAGTCTTGAGGACGCCATGCTGATGTTTCAGTTCTTCTTTGGATGCTACCAGAGACAACAGGAGAAAAACAGATCAATAACCTGTGCATTCAGACACTGAAACACAGACATGAGGTTAAAACAGATCTCAAACAAGGAAGCTTAATCTACAAAATCAGTCATCTTGTCTTTGTTGTCTGCGATAACTGCGACTACCAGTATGCCAATAAGAGTAAATCATCCAAACCAGCACACTAAATCTCAGTTACTACAATTTTAATGCAACAGAATCTCAACCAGCCTGGGTCGAACTGAGTTCAAACGAGATGTGGAATCTATTGGTTTTATTAAACTGTGTTTTTCAAGCTTTAATTTATTCTTTAATTACACATAAAACACATTTGTAAGCCTTAGCAACAGAATAGAATAATCACAATGTCATCAAATGAGTTTCATAAGACATCATGGCAGGGAAAGTCCCATTGCTTCCTCTGGCCTGATTTGTCTTCATTTTGACACGTCCTTCTCTTTACTACATGAATCATGTTACACCGGCAGTTCCCAATCTCTGTTTCCTGAGACAAACTTCTTGCACCTACAAAAAATCTTACATGTGTGCATTCATGCATGTCCATGTACACCAAACAGAAAACCCCACAAATATATTATTTCTTTATCAGTAATGTAGCCCTGGTTTTTCACCTACATTGTTAATCTTTTATATTTCTTCCCAGAGATTGTTAAAGGCTCGTTTTGTTTCTTTGTGAAAAAGTCTGATTTGTCCAAAGTGGTCGTAGTACTGAAGGAGAGAATAATCTGAAATCAGTCTGAGCACATCAGCTAGTCCTTTGGCCATCAAAAATATCTTTATCACCATCCTGAGAATTTTCAGAAAATCTAATGTAATACTTTTAAAAACTTTGAAACAGCTTGAAAGGTGGTGAGTTTATCTCAGCTGATTTGTATGACCTCAAGTTTCCTACACATCTATACTACAAAATGCTTTTCTTTCCCCTGCTATTTGAGTTCTAGCTCGGACCCAAGAGGAGACCGTTTCAGCCTTAGTCACCCTGGGAAATCTGGCAGAAGTTCAGATTTCCACTCTCCTATTCAAACACTATTTTGACTATCAAACTGAGGTCTTTCTGGTGTTTTGCCGTATCTAATACATACAGCTGCATTCAGTGCCTGGTCAAGGTCTTCGATTATGTCAGCCGTGTTCTCCAATCCCACCGAGAGGCGGATCAGAGTGTCACTGATCCCCAGAATGGCCCTCTCATTCTCCGGCACTGACGCATGGGTCATGATTGCCCTGAATTCAGACAGAAGGCAGTGTTAGTTACACATGAGCTGAACACAGAAACAAATCCTGAGGTTCTGATGGAAAGCAGAATATACTCAATGCAAAGAAAGTAAGGCTAGAATAGATTTTCTTGTTGATCTCTGCTGCCCTCTTGGGGTATTATTTTAAAGTGCTGCCTATCTTGCAAATGTACACATGTATAACCCAACAATCTATTTTTAAAACTGTTAGGAGGAAAGATAGGAGATACTTACGGATGTTCTGCTAAACTTTCATAACCCCCAAGGCTCTCTGCCACTGCAAACATCTGAAACCAAACAGGCATTAAGAGAAACGTAGAACTGCAGCAAACATTAATAGGATCTACAAAAAGATTAATTAAAAAAATACACAATACTTAACCATAAGCAGAAATTGCTCTAATCACATTCTCCCCCACACCTGACAGTAGGCTGATAGGTGTGTCATATAAAGCTAAATTAAATCTGATATTCTGTGACAACTTCTTTTTCTATTTCTGCAAAATTTTATTCAGATCAGGTGATTACATTATTATGATGCTGCCTAGGGTTATTTTGTTATAAACTGAACAGATAATATGTATAACAATGTCTTTCTCATTATAATTGCTGGTTTCAAATGTCTTGGGCCTCTACCACAAACTGCTACCTTGCAGACAGTGTGCTCACGTGGATTGTATTTCTTTCATGCCTGCTCTTAGCCTGGATATCTGAATATGAACCATTGTAAAAAATAAGAAAAAGACTTTAAATGAAATTCTCCCTAAATTACTTTAAGGTTGCTGAGGAAGGTGGTGGCGTGCTCGAGTTTTCCTTTAACATAGAAGGTGATCATCCCTGGACACCCCGTGCATTGTTTCTTCATCATCTCATACTGTGGGTGGGAGGGAAGGCCTACGTTGAGGGGGGGGAAAAACACGACAAACCAGTCAATAACATCACCTAATCTCCCTGCACAAAGAAACAGGGATGGATTTTCACAGACTTCTTGCTCAACATTGAGGCTTGAATAAAACCTCCAAAGTGGTGCTAGGAACTTTTCAACTTTTAATATTTCCTAAACAGATCAGAAAAGCAGATGAAGACAACTTTGTTGAACAAATGAGAGACCTTCCACAATGGCTCTTAATAACTCTGGCTAAAAATGAAAAAGAACCAACTACTGTTAGATATAATAACTAGCAGTTTTTATTTTTTCATTAAATAATTGCATTGGATTTCTAAAACAGACTAAAAGTACCAGTGATATTTTTTAGACCTATTTTCTGGTCATTAGGTTGAAAACTATTAGATTTTTATTTTGCATCATTTTCACATAGAAGAAAATGTACCCATCATCGTTTTGCAAAGACTTAAAACACGATCCTCAAAGTGAGACAAAAGAGCAAAACAAGTAATTTGTAAGGGGGGTAATACTTTTTTACAGCACGGTAGACAAGCACTAGTGTAGTTAACTCTGCTTTGTTTTTAGTGTTATTAAAACAGTAACGCATGTACCTGCGGATACAACCGAAATAGGAAAAGCAGAAATGTACGATTCATTCAGACAAAGTGATAAGCTCCTTGATATGGGAAAAGTTTGAAGTTGTGAATTATTGTTAAGCCTATAGTGCCATAAAAAGAGAAGATAAATAAAGAAGAGAAAGATCACACACACACAGTGTACTGGCATGAACATCAGAGTAAACTGGAGCTGGGAGTGCTGATTATTTCATTTTACACAGCATCATTGGTTATAGATTAACATGATTTATGTGAGAACATCAAAGAGTTCCGCTCTATTATATGAGCCGATTCTTATATCTGCAGCTTACACAAGGGGACTGAAACTCCAGGTAAAAATAAGTTTCAACCACAATCTTATTTTATTAATTAGCCACAATGACTCCCATTTGAGTCATTTCTAAACAGCTGTATGTTCTTTACGCTTTGGTTTGGGTAACTTTTAAAGACAGCTCTGTAATCTGGGCGTGGAAGGTTGGGAGGCATGCCTTAACAAATCTTTGGTGTGACAAGAATTCACCTGGGAAAATTACCCGCTCCACCCTGGGATCAGCCTCCAGAAACTTAGCAGCAGCCATGGCGTTCTTAAAGTGCTGCTCCATGCGCAGGTGTAGGGTCTTCAGCCCACGGTTACACAGGTAGCAGTCGAAGGGAGACGGTACACCGCCAATGGCTGGCCACAGGTACAAAATTAGTCACACAGAGGTTGGAAACAAAGCCTCCCAAAAATCTAGATTAGGCAAACAGAACAACCCTAACAATGAAAAGGTTTAGTTTGGTGAAGGACTTTGGCCTCAGAAATTACTGTTGGTTGTTTGCTGAATGAATACAGGAGAGGTTCAAGGGGCCATTTCACCAGATACTAAGTAGGCAGTAGCTGCAGTGTCTAGGTTAGCAAACCTAATTCCTGATCATTTCTGATTACTGTAATTCATTTAAACCTGGGGGGGAAATGCATACTGTAAGCACCCTAAGAATGATTTTAGCACAACTTTTTCAGAATGTTTGGTTTTATATTCAGCAAACACTGATTAGTTGCTCACCGTTTTGCAGAAACCTCAGTCGTTCATTTAGATCATCCCTGTTTAAAGACACCAGACCCATGACTACGTCACTGTGACCTGCCAAAGAAACAGAAGCAACAGATCACATAAGACTTTATGTTGCAACAGGAAGTAAGACATCATTGTGTTTTTCTGTGGTGTTCATGGAGCCACTTTGAGTTTCATTGTTTATAATATGGTTTTTATATGGGTTCAGGGGGTATATTTATAATATGGGTTTCCCAAAGATCTTCAATCATCATCTGTGTTTTGTATTCTCCGTCCCTTATTCTAACTTCTTAGAAAAGCTCTCACTTATTTTCCTGGTCCACGTGCAACCCAAATATAAGGTATTTACATTTCAAATCACAGGTACTTTTTTAATTTGCTACATTGAACAGTAGATGGCTCGCCATCTATCATTCAAACACATTTTTTATTTAAATTAAATGTAATTGCACATTTTTAATTGTATGTTTTCCATTTTAAGCTGGTCAGAGTTTCTAGGAATACATGGCTTTCCATTTCCCTGTTTTATAAATACGATGTAATGCAGAGACCCAATTCTTTTAGCCACTGATCGCTAGGCTGGATGAAGACCTATCTTTACATTCCCGCTACGCACAGTGGGCAGGGAAGGTGAAAAACAAGATCTCAAGTGGCATCTTGGAGACACCAAAGACCCATAACAAACATTAAATGTTGTCTACTTGCCAACCAGTTGTTTGGGAGGCATTCCCGGAAAAAGCATTTTCTGTCCCGCAGTCACAAACAGAACGTGTGGAGTTTGCTAAAGTCTGCTGGGATTTAAACAAGAAACATGTTCTTTAGTCTAAGACTGACAATATTGGCAACAGACACTTCAAGTGGGTCAGGTGTAAAAGAAAAATAGGATGAACAAGTGCAAATGTGTCTTATTCCCACTGTTCAGTATGTTGGAGGATCTGTGATGCTGTGGGTCCCTTTCCTGGGAGGCTTATAAGAGGGCATCAAATAATGAATTCTTTAAATACCAGAACGTACCCAAACATTTCAAATCTACTGGACTCTTGCATATCTGACTAAAATGGGTCATTATAGGTGGTTTTTAGCATGACATTGATCTGAACAGAAGGCCAAATCAACACAGAAACGGTTCAAAAACAAAATCAACCTTTTCCCATAACCAGTGCTGTTCACCTAACTAAAGCTTATAGAAAAACTGTGGGTAAGGTACAGAGAAAAGAGCATAAAAGACAATCAAGGACTGTGGATGATGTGGAAAGATTATGCAAAGAAAAATGGTCAGATTCTCCAGACTAGGCTCTGTCCTTTTAGCCGCAGGGAATACTTCTATATTTTTCAGTTTGAGATGATGTTAAAGCAATAAAAGATTCATTTATTTTAAAGTCTTTTTACACCTCATCTTCTTCCCCTTTATTTAACAATCTGGTTCGGTGCTGTTCCATCTATTTAACACAACAGTGCATAAAAGACAAAATCTTTACACAGAATAAAGATCAGCAGAAATAAAATTATGTTCTGATATAGACTAAAGCCTATTCCGGATTCTAATGAAACAGTTACATAAGTGCGGCTCCTCTGGTATGTGTGTGTTTTGGCTCTGCCTCGTTTTTTTTTTTCCTGTTTGCCTAAGAGAGGCCCTGGCTTCCTGGGAAAATTCACCTACATCCGTCTACCATCTTCTCTTCACCTGGCATGGGTATAGTATTTTTCACACAATGGATGTATTCCCAATTTACGGAAACTGACTTCAGAATCTTTAAACATTTATTTATTCATTCATTCATAAAGTGGTTTTCCTTTTGCCAAATTGGACAAATAAAATGAACTCCATCTTTTCAGTCTCTTTTGTCTTTTTGGGCTGTTTATACAGATTTTTTACATTATTTTGATTTTGACATATTTCGATAAAACTCAAGTGATTTCTTGTACGTAAAAAACACATTCTTTGTGTTTTTTAATGTTTAATTTTTGCTTTTGTTACATATTTCAAATTTTTGCTGAAACATGGTACTGATCAAAAACCTGGACTGTACTCTGCCAAAATTTATATTACATTGTTGCATTTTTACAGTGTAGTTAAATTACCTCACCTAACGTCAAAACCCACATTTTTATCAATTTGTAATAAAAAAAGCTCCAACATTATAATGAGGGAACATATATGACCTACCGACCTACCTACTTACCATTCATGTATTTGGTGGCTGAGTACATACAGATATCAGCGCCCAAAGCCAAGGGGCGCTAAGGGTGTACAAAACAAACACGAGTTAATCATTGAGTGAGTCTCTTACACATCAACTGTAATTTGATTGCAGGAAATCATTAATACCTGGAAATAAGACGACATGAAGGTGTTGTCAACGACCACTACAATGTCTTTGCTGTACTCGTGCACCAAGTCGGAGCAGGTCTTGATGTCCACCACCTTCATCATGGGGTTGGTTGGAGTCTCGAGCCACACCAGCTACACCAGCAGAGACAGGAACACATGCTCAGGTGAGGTAAACATGAGGTGTAAATGAATGGTGATTACACAAAGTGCTGACTCACATTACTGCCCTGAGAAAAAAAAAATTACGCAACCAAATAACCAGTAAACCAGTTGTTACATAACACCAGGTTATTCCCTTTCCTTATTGGATCTTCCCCTAACCTACTTTGGTGTTGGCCTTCAGAGCAGCTTTTAGCTGCTCTGGTTTCGTACAGTCAGCAAAAGTTGCTTCCAGCCCAAATCCAGATGCGACTCTTTGGAAGTATCGGTTGGTCCCTTGAAAATGAACAAGTACCATGATGAGATTCTCTGTATCAGACCAGATGACTTATAGAACACAGAAATATCCCAAAGCTGCATCTCACCTCCGTATACATCGTCCATGCAGATGATCCCATCTCCTTTCTTCAGCATGTGGGTGATGGTCGTTGTGGCTGCCAGTCCCGAGGCAAAGGCAAGGCCTGCAGGGGGTTGAGGGGGGTCACAATGGTTATTGAAGACCAACAAACATCATTTCATCTGGAAGAGGAAATTAAAATTGAACATTCTAAGGCTTCTAAGTACGCATGGGTCAGTTATCATTTTTCATATTGTAAACTAAAATAATAAAACGTAAGTTTAAAAAGTACATTTGCTTTTATATGATTCTTACAGTTCCAAGTCCTTTTAATGACATCCCAAAGAAAGACTATAGATATAAAATTTTAATAAAACCCAGAATTTTCAGAATCTGTCCTGTAATCGTGTTGCTTACAGTGTTTTGCTCCATCCAGCGCTGCCACGGCCTTCTCCAGACAGTTTCTGGTCGGGTTTCCACTCCGACTGTACTCAAAGCCCTGGGGGGTGAGAATTTTTATTACATTCATTGTTCCTTCAGAAAGACAGTACTTAGAAGAAACTACAACAGGACCTCAAGCTGTGCAGATTAATCTGAATGATTTTAAAAATATCATAAGGACAGTGGAGAATGAATCAGTGGATGATGCTCCCGTTTCTAATGTTTTATTTTTACTCTCTACTGTCCTTAATATTTTCATTTAATTTGTTAAATGAATGGTATGACCTTTGGCTGTTTTAACAAAGATCCACCAGTTTGAACATACAGTGAAAAACGGAATGGTTGGTTCACTTTAAATGGGAAAAAATTGAATAACCCCACACTTTGTATTGTTGCTTCACATTTTCTGGTGCTGTTATTTTAGTGTTGTCACCTATAGAAGCAACACAGGGTTTGTGTACTCGGCTGTGAGTGAGAAACACCATCTGTAACACAGAAACACCCCACGAACTTTATCTGCAACATACTGCATGGCGACCTGCTTTCCTACATCTATAAAGCTTTGTTTGGTTTGTGCAAATCATTTACCACTTCAGAGAAAATAGACAATTCCTTAAGAATTGCAGAAAAGAAAATAAATCAGGGTACTCTCCAAACTTGAAGTTAATTTAGATCAATAGAAAGAAAAGATTATATCCAGACTGGTGATGTAGTCATTTGTAAAGGTGTTCTGTTTTTGTTCTGTTTTAGTCTTGATTAACAGATTTGACAGTTCGGGGAATCTGTTTTAACATTAACAATGACTATAAAAGGGTTGAGACAAGTTAAATCATTAACATGCTCCTGCGTGATGTTATGCATAAAGACTGTCTGTGCAGGACAGTTCATTTACACGCCCTGCTTATTCTGCATGTTTTTTTTAACCGTCTGAAAAGAAAGGTTATTTGTAAAGTAAACACCAGTGATGAATTTGACGAATGCCTTGCTTTTCTGAAAAGATAAAAAAGGACAATTTTCATCATGATTATTGTTTTTTTCTAAGACGCTTTAGTAATGATAGTGTGGAGGCTTGAGAGCTGGCTATATAAAAATTGTCTAACTCTTAGTCTGTAGGTGCATCTCAATAAATCAGAACATCATCAGAAAGTTCATTTCAGAATTTAATTTAAAAAGTTGTAGATTACACAGATTCATTCAACACAACACTTGAATTTCTATTATTTGGATTGTTTCAGAGCTAATGAAAACCCAAAATTCAATTTCTCTGAAAATTAGAATATTGCGAGAGTCATAAAGAAGGATTTTTAAAACTTAAACTCCATGTCAGGCCCTATGCAATCTACGAGGAGGCTGCTGCTGACTGAGCTGTTGGAAAGTTAAGTGAAAGGAAAAACTGTGGTAGAAAAAGGTGTACAGTCAAGAGTTTGGTGGAGATTCATAATGCTTTTGAGGCATAGTCGTTGAATTTTAAAATAGGGCTGATGTCAAGCCATTTCAGAAGCTTAAACTTAGCCTGCGTTATCTGTTCCAACAGCGGTTTTGATGTGTATTTGGTATCATCCTTTAGTTGTAAAACCCAACTGTGTCCAAGTTTTAACCGTTTGATTTGAGTTGAGGTTGAAGAATTTAAAGCCAGTCCTCTTCTATTATTCCACCACTTTGTCTGATGCACCAGCACCACTGATAGCAAAACAGACCATCAGCATGATGCTGCCACCACCATGCTTCTAAGCTGGTTCAGGAATGTATTTGTCTTCTCCATGGGGGTAGCTAAAAATTTCAGTAAAGACTGAAGGGGCTGGTTTTGAAGAGATGCTTGTTTTGCGGTCATTATTTTAGTTTCTTGTTGATTTTAAACTCATCAGTGGGTGGTTTTTCTGCACATACGTTTCTTTGAACCTAATTTTGGCTTTACATTAGCTGTAAGCCATAATCACCACAATTAAGAGAAATTAAAGCTTTGAACATATACAGGGGTTAGACAATGAAACTGAAACACCTGTCATTTTAGTGTGGGAGGTTTCATGGCTAAATTGGACCAGCCTGGTAGCCAGTCTTCATTGATTGCACATTGCACCAGTAAGAGCAGAGTGTGAAGGTTCAATTAGCAGGGTAAGAGCACAGTTTTGCTCAAAATATTGAAATGCACACAACATTATGGGTGACATACCAGAGTTCAAAAGAGGACAAATTGTTGGTGCACGTCTTGCTGGCGCATCTGTGACCAAGACAGCAAGTCTTTGTGATGTATCAAGAGCCACGGTATCCAGGGTAATGTCAGCATACCACCAAGAAGGACGAACAACATCCAACAGGATTAACTGTGGACGCAAGAGGAAGCTGTCTGAAAGGGATGTTCGGGTGCCAACCCGGATTGTATCCAAAAAACATAAAACCACGGCTGCTCATATCACGGCAGAATTAAATGTGCACCTCAACTCTCCTGTTTCCACCAGAACTGTCCGTCGGGAGCTCCACAGGGTCAATATACACGGCCGGGCTGCTATAGCCAAACCTTTGGTCACTCATGCCAATGCCAAACGTCGGTTTCAATGGTGCAAGGAGCGCATATCTTGGGCTGTGGACAATGTGAAACATGTATTGTTCTCTGATGAGTCCACCTTTACTGTTTTCCCCACATCCGGGAGAGTTACGGTGTGGAGAAGCCCCAAAGAAGCGTACCACCCAGACTGTTGCTCATTTTAATTTTTAATTATCTTAGACAAATGCAGTTTTATCTTAAGTGACTGTCTGGTTCTGCCTCAGTACCAGTTGGAGGCGGTAATGCACCAATTTGTTGTTTGCCAACGGCCAATAAACATCAGGAAGAAAAGGACGCAAGAAGCTAAGCGTGGATTGGCTCGTAGGGCTTTATCTGGGTTGTCGGACCTCCAAAGTGAGCTAGATTTGGTGGCCAATTATGAGGCAGTACGAGATTGGCTGAACCGTTCAAAGTGAGAATGTAGAGGGGCGAAGCTCATTGGACGAGAGATGCCGCCTAACGTAAATTAGGTATTACCATGGCAATTAAACCAGATTTGGGTACTTTGTTCACTGAAAATGAAATCTGTATCTTCATAAAGCATGTCAGGCAAAGAAAGCATGTTCTGTCAAATGTAATGGTATCTGTCTGCTTTGATTTTATAAACCACAGTGGACCAACATCAGGACAAAATCATAAGTGTCTGTGGAAAATGCTAACTGGAACAACTTTGCCATCCCACTTTCCATCCAGACTCTGGGATGTTGATTTCCAAATGAAAAACGTTTGTATTTTTGCCCAAGTAAGAAGCTAGTAATGTTCCTGGTTCAGTAGCATCTTAAATACCAGTATGTTGTTGTAGCCCAAGTCCTGGATACGTCTGTATGTGGAGGTTCTTGAGGCATTGACTAGCTGTAGTCCATGCCTCGAGAATCTCCCCCAAGTTCTTGAATAGGTTTTATTTCACAATCCTCTCAATGCGGAGGTTATTCTTGTTGCTTGTGCAACTTTTTTTTTTTACTAAACCTCTTCCTTCTACTCAGTTATCCATCAATATGTTTGGACACAGCATTCTGAAGAACCAGCTAACACCCTTTTTTTGGGTTATCCTCCTTGTTCAGGGTCTCAGTGACTGGACATCTGTCTGCATTCTTACGGATTGTGTTGGCCATAATATATAATCACTAAAACAAAAATCTATTCTTTATTGGCCACATGTATAATAACAATTTGAGAAAATGACTTTTTGGTTTTCATTTGCTATAAGCCATAACCATGAAAATTATCAGAAATGTTAGATATCACTGTGTATGATAAATCTGTTATTTTAAATGAACGTATTTTGAAATTCCTCACACGTCCAATCTGTTGCATGCTTCCAAGTAAGGCAAATTGAAGTTCCACTGAATATAAATATTCTGTCCTTAAACCCATGTTTTTCTTTCTAGAGACCTTAAATATTTACCTTTGAAATGTCAATGAAAATTATCCCTTTAAAGATGACAACTAGCTGATTTGTTTAAAAACCAGTCAGTTTGTTTCCTGTGAATGAAGCTCTATGAAATTTGAGGCGCTGTTAATGAATGACTGAATTTCTAACCATACAGCTGGTAGCAGGAAGGATTAGTAGAAAGAAACGAAAAACTCACATTTCTGTTTCAAACTGATTTTGATGGATTCGTCACAATAAACCATTGATGAGTGAATAAAAACGTAACGAGAGTTTAGACCTGGTAGAAAATGTTGCTTTCCACATCGTCCGAAATGTGAAAACACAAAAACCACTCCTGTTATTGCACCTTTAAAAACTCATTCACAGTAAATCAAGGCTGAGAAAGTAAGGCAAGTGATTTCCAAGCCCCCATGATTAATGTTGGTGGCACAATGGTCTACATCATCATCTTGCCCAAAAAACACCAAACTCCCTGTTTTTTGTGCGTTGGAAGATATTTAAAAGTTTGTAGGAGCCAGCGTCAATGTAAACGTTCTAGCCTTTGATCAATAGGTGGAAGCAAAAGCTCACCATGTGTTTCACCAAAAACAATTAGTCATTTTTACAAGTTGGCATTATAAAACCTACTTTATTTCAGATTTTATTTGTAAATGCAGTTTTTGTAATTTAGAAACTGAAAACCCATTTACTTTTGTATTGAGATTTTTCCCTTATAAAGCTTTCAAACAAAAAAATAAAAGTACAAAGCGGGGCAGCATTAGATAAATAAGATTACAAGTGATTCTATAATAAAGGCATCAAAAGATTATGTAAAAATTGTGATAATTATTTAAAGATAGTATCATTTGTACTGTTTTCAGAACATTTTGTTTCCTGAAAGGTGGAACCAAGGTGCCACGTCTTGATCGTCATCGGGTTTTAGATCCCAGGTACCTCCGAGCATTGTTACTATGACAACCTCAGTCTTGAGGACGCCATGCTGATGTTTCAGTTCTTCTTTGGATGCTACCAGAGACAACAGGAGAAAAACAGATCAATAACCTGTGCATTCAGACACTGAAACACAGACATGAGGTTAAAACAGATCTCAAACAAGGAAGCTTAATCTACAAAATCAGTCATCTTGTCTTTGTTGTCTGCGATAACTGCGACTACCAGTATGCCAATAAGAGTAAATCATCCAAACCAGCACACTAAATCTCAGTTACTACAATTTTAATGCAACAGAATCTCAACCAGCCTGGGTCGAACTGAGTTCAAACGAGATGTGGAATCTATTGGTTTTATTAAACTGTGTTTTTCAAGCTTTAATTTATTCTTTAATTACACATAAAACACATTTGTAAGCCTTAGCAACAGAATAGAATAATCACAATGTCATCAAATGAGTTTCATAAGACATCATGGCAGGGAAAGTCCCATTGCTTCCTCTGGCCTGATTTGTCTTCATTTTGACACGTCCTTCTCTTTACTACATGAATCATGTTACACCGGCAGTTCCCAATCTCTGTTTCCTGAGACAAACTTCTTGCACCTACAAAAAATCTTACATGTGTGCATTCATGCATGTCCATGTACACCAAACAGAAAACCCCACAAATATATTATTTCTTTATCAGTAATGTAGCCCTGGTTTTTCACCTACATTGTTAATCTTTTATATTTATTCCCAGAGATTGTTAAAGGCTCGTTTTGTTTCTTTGTGAAAAAGTCTGATTTGTCCAAAGTGGTCGTAGTACTGAAGGAGAGAATAATCTGAAATCAGTCTGAGCACATCAGCTAGTCCTTTGGCCATCAAAAATATCTTTATCACCATCCTGAGAATTTTCAGAAAATCTAATGTAATACTTTTAAAAACTTTGAAACAGCTTGAAAGGTGGTGAGTTTATCTCAGCTGATTTGTATGACCTCAAGTTTCCTACACATCTATACTACAAAATGCTTTTCTTTCCCCTGCTATTTGAGTTCTAGCTCGGACCCAAGAGGAGACCGTTTCAGCCTTAGTCACCCTGGGAAATCTGGCAGAAGTTCAGATTTCCACTCTCCTATTCAAACACTATTTTGACTATCAAACTGAGGTCTTTCTGGTGTTTTGCCGTATCTAATACATACAGCTGCATTCAGTGCCTGGTCAAGGTCTTCGATTATGTCAGCCGTGTTCTCCAATCCCACCGAGAGGCGGATCAGAGTGTCACTGATCCCCAGAATGGCCCTCTCATTCTCCGGCACTGACGCATGGGTCATGATTGCCCTGAATTCAGACAGAAGGCAGTGTTAGTTACACATGAGCTGAACACAGAAACAAATCCTGAGGTTCTGATGGAAAGCAGAATATACTCAATGCAAAGAAAGTAAGGCTAGAATAGATTTTCTTGTTGATCTCTGCTGCCCTCTTGGGGTATTATTTTAAAGTGCTGCCTATCTTGCAAATGTACACATGTATACCCAACAATCTATTTTTAAAACTGTTAGGAGGAAAGATAGGAGATACTTACGGATGTTCTGCTAAACTTTCATAACCCCCAAGGCTCTCTGCCACTGCAAACATCTGAAACCAAACAGGCATTAAGAGAAACGTAGAACTGCAGCAAACATTAATAGGATCTACAAAAAGATTAATTAAAAAAATACACAATACTTAACCATAAGCAGAAATTGCTCTAATCACATTCTCCCCCACACCTGACAGTAGGCTGATAGGTGTGTCATATAAAGCTAAATTAAATCTGATATTCTGTGACAACTTCTTTTTCTATTTCTGCAAAATTTTATTCAGATCAGGTGATTACATTATTATGATGCTGCCTAGGGTTATTTTGTTATAAACTGAACAGATAATATGTATAACAATGTCTTTCTCATTATAATTGCTGGTTTCAAATGTCTTGGGCCTCTACCACAAACTGCTACCTTGCAGACAGTGTGCTCACGTGGATTGTATTTCTTTCATGCCTGCTCTTAGCCTGGATATCTGAATATGAACCATTGTAAAAAATAAGAAAAAGACTTTAAATGAAATTCTCCCTAAATTACTTTAAGGTTGCTGAGGAAGGTGGTGGCGTGCTCGAGTTTTCCTTTAACATAGAAGGTGATCATCCCTGGACACCCCGTGCATTGTTTCTTCATCATCTCATACTGTGGGTGGGAGGGAAGGCCTACGTTGAGGGGGGGGAAAAACACGACAAACCAGTCAATAACATCACCTAATCTCCCTGCACAAAGAAACAGGGATGGATTTTCACAGACTTCTTGCTCAACATTGAGGCTTGAATAAAACCTCCAAAGTGGTGCTAGGAACTTTTCAACTTTTAATATTTCCTAAACAGATCAGAAAAGCAGATGAAGACAACTTTGTTGAACAAATGAGAGACCTTCCACAATGGCTCTTAATAACTCTGGCTAAAAATGAAAAAGAACCAACTACTGTTAGATATAATAACTAGCAGTTTTTATTTTTTCATTAAATAATTGCATTGGATTTCTAAAACAGACTAAAAGTACCAGTGATATTTTTTAGACCTATTTTCTGGTCATTAGGTTGAAAACTATTAGATTTTTATTTTGCATCATTTTCACATAGAAGAAAATGTACCCATCATCGTTTTGCAAAGACTTAAAACACGATCCTCAAAGTGAGACAAAAGAGCAAAACAAGTAATTTGTAAGGGGGGTAATACTTTTTTACAGCACGGTAGACAAGCACTAGTGTAGTTAACTCTGCTTTGTTTTTAGTGTTATTAAAACAGTAACGCATGTACCTGCGGATACAACCGAAATAGGAAAAGCAGAAATGTACGATTCATTCAGACAAAGTGATAAGCTCCTTGATATGGGAAAAGTTTGAAGTTGTGAATTATTGTTAAGCCTATAGTGCCATAAAAAGAGAAGATAAATAAAGAAGAGAAAGATCACACACACACAGTGTACTGGCATGAACATCAGAGTAAACTGGAGCTGGGAGTGCTGATTATTTCATTTTACACAGCATCATTGGTTATAGATTAACATGATTTATGTGAGAACATCAAAGAGTTCCGCTCTATTATATGAGCCGATTCTTATATCTGCAGCTTACACAAGGGGACTGAAACTCCAGGTAAAAATAAGTTTCAACCACAATCTTATTTTATTAATTAGCCACAATGACTCCCATTTGAGTCATTTCTAAACAGCTGTATGTTCTTTACGCTTTGGTTTGGGTAACTTTTAAAGACAGCTCTGTAATCTGGGCGTGGAAGGTTGGGAGGCATGCCTTAACAAATCTTTGGTGTGACAAGAATTCACCTGGGAAAATTACCCGCTCCACCCTGGGATCAGCCTCCAGAAACTTAGCAGCAGCCATGGCGTTCTTAAAGTGCTGCTCCATGCGCAGGTGTAGGGTCTTCAGCCCACGGTTACACAGGTAGCAGTCGAAGGGAGACGGTACACCGCCAATGGCTGGCCACAGGTACAAAATTAGTCACACAGAGGTTGGAAACAAAGCCTCCCAAAAATCTAGATTAGGCAAACAGAACAACCCTAACAATGAAAAGGTTTAGTTTGGTGAAGGACTTTGGCCTCAGAAATTACTGTTGGTTGTTTGCTGAATGAATACAGGAGAGGTTCAAGGGGCCATTTCACCAGATACTAAGTAGGCAGTAGCTGCAGTGTCTAGGTTAGCAAACCTAATTCCTGATCATTTCTGATTACTGTAATTCATTTAAACCTGGGGGGGAAATGCATACTGTAAGCACCCTAAGAATGATTTTAGCACAACTTTTTCAGAATGTTTGGTTTTATATTCAGCAAACACTGATTAGTTGCTCACCGTTTTGCAGAAACCTCAGTCGTTCATTTAGATCATCCCTGTTTAAAGACACCAGACCCATGACTACGTCACTGTGACCTGCCAAAGAAACAGAAGCAACAGATCACATAAGACTTTATGTTGCAACAGGAAGTAAGACATCATTGTGTTTTTCTGTGGTGTTCATGGAGCCACTTTGAGTTTCATTGTTTATAATATGGTTTTTATATGGGTTCAGGGGGTATATTTATAATATGGGTTTCCCAAAGATCTTCAATCATCATCTGTGTTTTGTATTCTCCGTCCCTTATTCTAACTTCTTAGAAAAGCTCTCACTTATTTTCCTGGTCCACGTGCAACCCAAATATAAGGTATTTACATTTCAAATCACAGGTACTTTTTTAATTTGCTACATTGAACAGTAGATGGCTCGCCATCTATCATTCAAACACATTTTTTATTTAAATTAAATGTAATTGCACATTTTTAATTGTATGTTTTCCAATTTAAGCTGGTCAGAGTTTCTAGGAATACATGGCTTTCCATTTCCCTGTTTTATAAATACGATGTAATGCAGAGACCCAATTCTTTTAGCCACTGATCGCTAGGCTGGATGAAGACCTATCTTTACATTCCCGCTACGCACAGTGGGCAGGGAAGGTGAAAAACAAGATCTCAAGTGGCATCTTGGAGACACCAAAGACCCATAACAAACATTAAATGTTGTCTACTTGCCAACCAGTTGTTTGGGAGGCATTCCCGGAAAAAGCATTTTCTGTCCCGCAGTCACAAACAGAACGTGTGGAGTTTGCTAAAGTCTGCTGGGATTTAAACAAGAAACATGTTCTTTAGTCTAAGACTGACAATATTGGCAACAGACACTTCAAGTGGGTCAGGTGTAAAAGAAAAATAGGATGAACAAGTGCAAATGTGTCTTATTCCCACTGTTCAGTATGTTGGAGGATCTGTGATGCTGTGGGTCCCTTTCCTGGGAGGCTTATAAGAGGGCATCAAATAATGAATTCTTTAAATACCAGAACGTACCCAAACATTTCAAATCTACTGGACTCTTGCATATCTGACTAAAATGGGTCATTATAGGTGGTTTTTAGCATGACATTGATCTGAACAGAAGGCCAAATCAACACAGAAACGGTTCAAAAACAAAATCAACCTTTTCCCATAACCAGTGCTGTTCACCTAACTAAAGCTTATAGAAAAACTGTGGGTAAGGTACAGAGAAAAGAGCATAAAAGACAATCAAGGACTGTGGATGATGTGGAAAGATTATGCAAAGAAAAATGGTCAGATTCTCCAGACTAGGCTCTGTCCTTTTAGCCGCAGGGAATACTTCTATATTTTTCAGTTTGAGATGATGTTAAAGCAATAAAAGATTCATTTATTTTAAAGTCTTTTTACACCTCATCTTCTTCCCCTTTATTTAACAATCTGGTTCGGTGCTGTTCCATCTATTTAACACAACAGTGCATAAAAGACAAAATCTTTACACAGAATAAAGATCAGCAGAAATAAAATTATGTTCTGATATAGACTAAAGCCTATTCCGGATTCTAATGAAACAGTTACATAAGTGCGGCTCCTCTGGTATGTGTGTGTTTTGGCTCTGCCTCGTTTTTTTTTTTCCTGTTTGCCTAAGAGAGGCCCTGGCTTCCTGGGAAAATTCACCTACATCCGTCTACCATCTTCTCTTCACCTGGCATGGGTATAGTATTTTTCACACAATGGATGTATTCCCAATTTACGGAAACTGACTTCAGAATCTTTAAACATTTATTTATTCATTCATTCATAAAGTGGTTTTCCTTTTGCCAAATTGGACAAATAAAATGAACTCCATCTTTTCAGTCTCTTTTGTCTTTTTGGGCTGTTTATACAGATTTTTTACATTATTTTGATTTTGACATATTTCGATAAAACTCAAGTGATTTCTTGTACGTAAAAAACACATTCTTTGTGTTTTTTAATGTTTAATTTTTGCTTTTGTTACATATTTCAAATTTTTGCTGAAACATGGTACTGATCAAAAACCTGGACTGTACTCTGCCAAAATTTATATTACATTGTTGCATTTTTACAGTGTAGTTAAATTACCTCACCTAACGTCAAAACCCACATTTTTATCAATTTGTAATAAAAAAAGCTCCAACATTATAATGAGGGAACATATATGACCTACCGACCTACCTACTTACCATTCATGTATTTGGTGGCTGAGTACATACAGATATCAGCGCCCAAAGCCAAGGGGCGCTAAGGGTGTACAAAACAAACACGAGTTAATCATTGAGTGAGTCTCTTACACATCAACTGTAATTTGATTGCAGGAAATCATTAATACCTGGAAATAAGACGACATGAAGGTGTTGTCAACGACCACTACAATGTCTTTGCTGTACTCGTGCACCAAGTCGGAGCAGGTCTTGATGTCCACCACCTTCATCATGGGGTTGGTTGGAGTCTCGAGCCACACCAGCTACACCAGCAGAGACAGGAACACATGCTCAGGTGAGGTAAACATGAGGTGTAAATGAATGGTGATTACACAAAGTGCTGACTCACATTACTGCCCTGAGAAAAAAAAAATTACGCAACCAAATAACCAGTAAACCAGTTGTTACATAACACCAGGTTATTCCCTTTCCTTATTGGATCTTCCCCTAACCTACTTTGGTGTTGGCCTTCAGAGCAGCTTTTAGCTGCTCTGGTTTCGTACAGTCAGCAAAAGTTGCTTCCAGCCCAAATCCAGATGCGACTCTTTGGAAGTATCGGTTGGTCCCTTGAAAATGAACAAGTACCATGATGAGATTCTCTGTATCAGACCAGATGACTTATAGAACACAGAAATATCCCAAAGCTGCATCTCACCTCCGTATACATCGTCCATGCAGATGATCCCATCTCCTTTCTTCAGCATGTGGGTGATGGTCGTTGTGGCTGCCAGTCCCGAGGCAAAGGCAAGGCCTGCAGGGGGTTGAGGGGGGTCACAATGGTTATTGAAGACCAACAAACATCATTTCATCTGGAAGAGGAAATTAAAATTGAACATTCTAAGGCTTCTAAGTACGCATGGGTCAGTTATCATTTTTCATATTGTAAACTAAAATAATAAAACGTAAGTTTAAAAAGTACATTTGCTTTTATATGATTCTTACAGTTCCAAGTCCTTTTAATGACATCCCAAAGAAAGACTATAGATATAAAATTTTAATAAAACCCAGAATTTTCAGAATCTGTCCTGTAATCGTGTTGCTTACAGTGTTTTGCTCCATCCAGCGCTGCCACGGCCTTCTCCAGACAGTTTCTGGTCGGGTTTCCACTCCGACTGTACTCAAAGCCCTGGGGGGTGAGAATTTTTATTACATTCATTGTTCCTTCAGAAAGACAGTACTTAGAAGAAACTACAACAGGACCTCAAGCTGTGCAGATTAATCTGAATGATTTTAAAAATATCATAAGGACAGTGGAGAATGAATCAGTGGATGATGCTCCCGTTTCTAATGTTTTATTTTTACTCTCTACTGTCCTTAATATTTTCATTTAATTTGTTAAATGAATGGTATGACCTTTGGCTGTTTTAACAAAGATCCACCAGTTTGAACATACAGTGAAAAACGGAATGGTTGGTTCACTTTAAATGGGAAAAAATTGAATAACCCCACACTTTGTATTGTTGCTTCACATTTTCTGGTGCTGTTATTTTAGTGTTGTCACCTATAGAAGCAACACAGGGTTTGTGTACTCGGCTGTGAGTGAGAAACACCATCTGTAACACAGAAACACCCCACGAACTTTATCTGCAACATACTGCATGGCGACCTGCTTTCCTACATCTATAAAGCTTTGTTTGGTTTGTGCAAATCATTTACCACTTCAGAGAAAATAGACAATTCCTTAAGAATTGCAGAAAAGAAAATAAATCAGGGTACTCTCCAAACTTGAAGTTAATTTAGATCAATAGAAAGAAAAGATTATATCCAGACTGGTGATGTAGTCATTTGTAAAGGTGTTCTGTTTTTGTTCTGTTTTAGTCTTGATTAACAGATTTGACAGTTCGGGGAATCTGTTTTAACATTAACAATGACTATAAAAGGGTTGAGACAAGTTAAATCATTAACATGCTCCTGCGTGATGTTATGCATAAAGACTGTCTGTGCAGGACAGTTCATTTACACGCCCTGCTTATTCTGCATGTTTTTTTTAACCGTCTGAAAAGAAAGGTTATTTGTAAAGTAAACACCAGTGATGAATTTGACGAATGCCTTGCTTTTCTGAAAAGATAAAAAAGGACAATTTTCATCATGATTATTGTTTTTTTCTAAGACGCTTTAGTAATGATAGTGTGGAGGCTTGAGAGCTGGCTATATAAAAATTGTCTAACTCTTAGTCTGTAGGTGCATCTCAATAAATCAGAACATCATCAGAAAGTTCATTTCAGAATTTAATTTAAAAAGTTGTAGATTACACAGATTCATTCAACACAACACTTGAATTTCTATTATTTGGATTGTTTCAGAGCTAATGAAAACCCAAAATTCAATTTCTCTGAAAATTAGAATATTGCGAGAGTCATAAAGAAGGATTTTTAAAACTTAAACTCCATGTCAGGCCCTATGCAATCTACGAGGAGGCTGCTGCTGACTGAGCTGTTGGAAAGTTAAGTGAAAGGAAAAACTGTGGTAGAAAAAGGTGTACAGTCAAGAGTTTGGTGGAGATTCATAATGCTTTTGAGGCATAGTCGTTGAATTTTAAAATAGGGCTGATGTCAAGCCATTTCAGAAGCTTAAACTTAGCCTGCGTTATCTGTTCCAACAGCGGTTTTGATGTGTATTTGGTATCATCCTTTAGTTGTAAAACCCAACTGTGTCCAAGTTTTAACCGTTTGATTTGAGTTGAGGTTGAAGAATTTAAAGCCAGTCCTCTTCTATTATTCCACCACTTTGTCTGATGCACCAGCACCACTGATAGCAAAACAGACCATCAGCATGATGCTGCCACCACCATGCTTCTAAGCTGGTTCAGGAATGTATTTGTCTTCTCCATGGGGGTAGCTAAAAATTTCAGTAAAGACTGAAGGGGCTGGTTTTGAAGAGATGCTTGTTTTGCGGTCATTATTTTAGTTTCTTGTTGATTTTAAACTCATCAGTGGGTGGTTTTTCTGCACATACGTTTCTTTGAACCTAATTTTGGCTTTACATTAGCTGTAAGCCATAATCACCACAATTAAGAGAAATTAAAGCTTTGAACATATACAGGGGTTAGACAATGAAACTGAAACACCTGTCATTTTAGTGTGGGAGGTTTCATGGCTAAATTGGACCAGCCTGGTAGCCAGTCTTCATTGATTGCACATTGCACCAGTAAGAGCAGAGTGTGAAGGTTCAATTAGCAGGGTAAGAGCACAGTTTTGCTCAAAATATTGAAATGCACACAACATTATGGGTGACATACCAGAGTTCAAAAGAGGACAAATTGTTGGTGCACGTCTTGCTGGCGCATCTGTGACCAAGACAGCAAGTCTTTGTGATGTATCAAGAGCCACGGTATCCAGGGTAATGTCAGCATACCACCAAGAAGGACGAACAACATCCAACAGGATTAACTGTGGACGCAAGAGGAAGCTGTCTGAAAGGGATGTTCGGGTGCCAACCCGGATTGTATCCAAAAAACATAAAACCACGGCTGCTCATATCACGGCAGAATTAAATGTGCACCTCAACTCTCCTGTTTCCACCAGAACTGTCCGTCGGGAGCTCCACAGGGTCAATATACACGGCCGGGCTGCTATAGCCAAACCTTTGGTCACTCATGCCAATGCCAAACGTCGGTTTCAATGGTGCAAGGAGCGCAAATCTTGGGCTGTGGACAATGTGAAACATGTATTGTTCTCTGATGAGTCCACCTTTACTGTTTTCCCCACATCCGGGAGAGTTACGGTGTGGAGAAGCCCCAAAGAAGTGTACCACCCAGACTGTTGCATGCCCAGAGTGAAGCATGGGGGTGGATCAGTGATGGTTTGGGCTGCAATATCATGGCATTCCCTTGGCCCAATACTTGTGCTAGATGGGCGCGTCACTGCCAAGGACTACCGAACCATTTTTGAGGACCATGTGCATCCAATGGTTCAAACATTGTATCCTGAAGGCGGTGCCGTGTATCAGGATGACAATGCACCAATACACACAGCAAGACTGGTGAAAGATTGGTTTGATGAACATGAAAGTGAAGTTGAACATCTCCCATGGCCTTCACAGTCACCAGATCTAAATATTATTGGGCCACTTTGGGGTGTTTTGGAGGAGCGAGTCAGGAAACGTTTTCCTCCACCAGTATCACGTAGTGACCTGGCCACTATCCTGCAAGAAGAATGGCTTAAAATCCCTCTGACCACTGTGCAGGACTTGTATATGTCATTCCCAAGACGAATTGACGCTGTATTGGCTGCAAAAGGAGGCCCTACACCATACTAATAAATTATTGTGGTCTGAAACCAGGTGTTTCAGTTTCATTGTCCAACCCCTGTAGTTTGTAAGGAATCTGGGTAATATAGTTTCACTTTCAGAATCTAAAGACTGAGATAAATAAAAGTTTGAATTACATTAATTTTTTTCAGATGGATCTGTTTTTTTTCTTAAAAGGCATTTTAAGACAATAAATCAATGACTAATAAGGCTCTTAGGTGAGAGTCCATGTTTAGCTCTATTGATAACATATTGAACTTGTAATACAGCCTTACACAAACAGCTGGATTTATTTTGGGCTCGTTCTGTGATATAGGCATCATCTCCCACGCGTATATTTTACCGGCACCCCCTCCTCCTCGCCTCCCGCCTTGAATAACAGAGTCCTATCCGGCTACTTACAGCGTGGTTCCCCGGTGAGTGCTGTTTGAAGGTGGTGGACAGGGAAATCGGCGGCACCACAGCCATCGATGTCCACTGCTCCGGCTCCTGGCCGACGTGTATGGCATCTGTGGCGAAAGATTTAAAAGGCGTGAGGAAGCCGGCGAACAAATCGCTTGTGTCCTGTTTGTTCGATTGGGCCATGGCTGTGCGCTGATCTGGGTGAACCCGGACACTCTGTACCGAAGATGACGGCGCATCAAACCTTAATGGTAAAGGGGAAATAGTATTTAATAGGGCTGTTGAACAAGCCCATTTCTCTCAGCCAATCAGCGTTTACGGGCTTTCAGCGAGCGGAGCTGATTGGCTGTTGTGCAGTAGGCGTCCGGGCCCTGTTACGACACCACGTTGTTTGCGTCCCTGTCAGCGCGGCAGCTATGATGCAACGATTCTTGTGTTTTGAATCAGAATAAGAACCTGGTTGTCTCGTATAAAAACGAGAGTTCATTTGAGTCGTCGTGTGATTTTACGTCTATATCACCTCCAGATAAATAAAATCTGACCGTAAAAATGCGAGTCCCTAAGGAATAAAGTCACGTCACACCAACAAAACAGAGTAAATTGTAAACGTTTACGCGTATTTCTCATCAAAGTACTGTATTCTGACTATTCCTAAACCACTACCACAGCAGCTGTTGAGGTGGCCGAAAAGATGCACCAAATAATTGGGCGTTTTGTTTGTTTTTGAGTCTGGGAAAGAGGACAGTAACTCAGACTGCAGTTTCCTGTTTGAACCACAGGGGGTAGAAGTGCTCAGTGCATACACTTTCAAACTTAACAGAGGTTAGATTTGCTGGTTTGCTTTGAAACCCAGCAGGACTGATGTTTTTGTATAGCGCCTTGCGAAAGTGTTTATAATCCAAAATTTTTCCACATTGTTTTTTACTTTACAACCTCTGACATCAAATTATTTTGTTGGGATACTTTATGACAGCCCAATAAAAGTATTACAATTAAAATTTTAAATTAAGTGACAAAAAATGTTTGTTTCTAAAATAAGAATATAGAAATGGGTGTTGTGCATTTACAATAAGCCCCCTATACTGTAAAACACATTTAAAAAATCCAGTGCAACCAATTGACTTCCAAAATGATCTAATTACTAAATAAAGCCCAGCTGTGTAATTTAATCTCAGTGTAAATACAGATGTTCTGTGAACTCCTGAGAGCTTTGTGAGAGAGTAATGACCAGTAAACAACACTCTGAAGACTGAAAAACACAGCAGACAGGTCAGGGATAAAATTGTGGAGACATTTCAAACATGATTAACATATGAAACAATATTCAAAACTCAGAACATCTCACCGAGCACTATTCAGTCCATCATCTGAAAATGAGAAGAGTATGGCACACATGCAGTCCTATCAAATCATGACCATTCATCTAATCTGACAGGTCAAGCAAGGATAGCATTGCAAAGCAGCCAAGAGGGTCAGGGTGACTCTGCAGGAGCTGCAAATTCTCATACAGCTCAGATGTTAGAATTTCACAACATAGCAACTATTAGCTGTGCACTCCACAATCGTAGCCTTTATGTAAGAAATGCAAGAAAAAAGCAGTTTCAAAATTCCTTGAAGACACCTTTCCCAATGTCAAACATGGTGGTGGATGCATTATGCTGTGGGAAAGGCCTTTGTTTAGCAGTAATGGGCAAGCTGGTCAGAATTCAACAGAATATGGATGGAACTAAATACAGAAAATACTAGAAAGAAAACCTTTAAGAGGGTGTCAAACAGTTGAGAATGGGACAGAGGTTTAATTTTTAGGAGGACAACAATCATAAACATATAGCCAAAGCCACTATCTAATGGTTTAGATCGGGCTATTTTCATGTGTAAGAATGGTCCAGTTAAAGTCCAGCATGAAATGTAAGGCTGTTGGGCAGGCCTTTTCCCTTTTGCCTTCAACTATTGCTGTACAAATCACAAATAGTGCTGGGACGTTCAACTATTTAGGACTAACAGTATTTTTTAAGTCCAAATACTTGAATAATGTGACAGAGTGTCATACAAATGTGAAATCACCAAAAAATATTAAATCAAATATCACACAGCAGTGTTGTAAGCAGTATGGTCACTGTATGTTGCTTTTGTACATTTTAAAACTTCTACAACATCGGTTGCAAATCATTGCATCTACTTCAAATAGCTGCCAAATGTAATACTTTGATATGTACGAATAAGATATTTAATTCCACAGTTCTTTTGATAGCAGAGGAATGTCTTTGACCTTCTTTAATTAATTAACCATGGAAACACAATCTACCTGAAATAGCAAAAACACGATTTGCACTATTATAGATAGTTAGATGTATTTTTATATGTATTTTTGTTTTTTATATGCATGTACAGAAGGAAAAAAAGAAAACACACAATTAAAATTAAAGCTTCTGTCCTCAGAAATGTTAAGCGTAAACGACAAAATGAAAGCTGAGACTATATGTCCTATATACAAGACAAATATTTGCATGTTTTCCATTGTAAATAAAATGCAGAAACCCTTGGGTCCAGGCAGTTATTTGTTTTACATATATACTAATGACATCGGGCTCCAAACTGTAAAACTATTGTTATTTTATTGTGACACCATATATAGTTTGCGTTTTGTCTAATAAAAACTTTCATGTAAAAAAAAAACTATAAAAAACAAGCTTTCAAGGATGGGTCTACGGTTACATAAAGGGGATATGAGCATAAAGGGGATATGAGCACAGATTACAGCTTAGTTAACTAAATATTTTTTAATGTATGATTCATTATCAGATTACAGAAAATTATTTGGCAGTTGAATTTAAATAACTTTTTGTTAAAATATTTATCAGCTGGAGTTTCACAAATGAAAAGTTTTGCTAACTTTCAAATTATTTACATTATAACAAGTTTGATAACTTCTTTTTGTAATTTCGAGGTTTGGACTGTTTGTTAGATAAAACAAGTGAAGGTTTCACGTTTATACTGTAAACTGTGATCATTTTTACTACTTAAACAATTTTGTGATTATTTTTTTTCTTTCAAACCGAGAACCAAAACATACAACACTTTTTGTCATGCATGTGAGATAACTAACTAGCCTCCAGTCCATCATGAAAGGCAGTAAATAAATACATACATTTAGCCATTAAGCTAACATTGACTAGACAACATGGACTAGCCTCGATGTTGTATAATTTTCGAATCACATGTTTTGGAAACCACAGTTTATTTCTTCTTCACCACCTCCTAATTTCTTTGAAAAAACGATCTGAAGTATTTTTTATTGTATGTCAAATTGAAGTCACTGGTGTTAAAGTTCGAGTCAAGTTCAAAGTCTTTCGGGATTTAATTTAGGTGAGTCTATAGTCAATCACATTTGTGACTTGAGGCTGACTCTGTGTCATGTGTCAAGTCCACACCTCTTTAAATTTCTGTGTATCTATAATTATTATTTTTAGTTTGTTCTGTTTACACATCACTGGTCACAGAATTTCACTTCTGATTAAAAGCAAATGGGTTGGGCAAATAAATGTATTTCCAAAATGCTGCAGCGTACCTTGGAAATATGGTGGAATTAGCACCAGTATTAAGAAAAAATAATGAAAAACTAGTAAACAAAGGAAGACCTCATTATTTTATGCCACTTTTTTCAGTTGTTGTACTTCTATTTGCATATAACCATATATATATTTACTGTGAGGCAGACAGTAAGGAATTAATCATCTATAATAAGGGGAAAAAAGTAGACATACAGTACATACTGGTAACTATTAACATAAGAAAATAGAAACGAAAGCTCAGTTATTTACATCCTTTAAATACTTATTATTATAATCGTGGAGATGATACGATGATGTAGTCATTTAGTTTTACCTCCTTCATTAGCAAAGTAGATGTTCATAATTATAGAGTTTACATATTTGTTGTCATTTTGCAAGACATATGATCGAAATAGAGCAATAGTCTGTTAATTTGTGTCAGTTAGAGGAACAAAATACAGTATTTTCACGAAGAGCGAGAAATCTGAGTTACAGTAATCGCAACCGAAGGTAATAACCGTTAGTAACCTTTCTTAAACTCTCGCGATGTTTTAAGGCGGAATATTTCGTACTAGTGGGGACGCTTCTGTTGAGCAGCAACGACAGTTTAGGACAGAGGGAGGGGAGGGAGCAGTTTGTTTTGACAATAAACCGGTAAACAAAAGCTACCACTTATTCATCCTTAAGAAAAGTGACGTTTTCGCGTCTCTGGCGGGACGGGTGTTCGTTAAATTAAATGTTTTACAATTTCCAGCGTTTGCGTAAGGAGCTCCAGCCGGCGAATCGCATCAGTTCGCCCGGAGGGTCATCGTCAGCGGCGACACCCTCTGCTCCGTCAGCGACAACCGTTTAGAAAATGACCGGAGAGAAGCTCCGCTCCCTGCGTAAGGACCAGAGGCCGAGCAAGGACGAGGATCTGCTGGAGCCGGACGAGGAGGCTGCCACCGGGACTTTCGCTGTCCCCAAGGCGAACAACAAGAGCAGGGCGAGTAAAATATTCAGCAACCACAAGTTAATTAAGTCACCGTCCACGCAGTCCCAGAATAATGGTAACACCAACAACACACGGACAACATCGGATGTTATTGATGACAACAACAAAAACCCCATCATCAAACCCGGGCTGGACTTTCCGGTGCACGAATGTGTCTTTAAAGGAGATGTCCGACGGCTGTCTTCGCTCATCCGGACACAGAATATCGCTCAGAAGGACATCCATGGTGAGTTTACTTTATTGCTTATGCTTATTGCTTGTGTAAAAAAACACCAGAATTAAACATTTTTAAGGTATAATGAAGCGTATTTTACTTTTGCTAATGTGCCATCAGTCTCCATCAACAGTGTAAGTAGGCGAGGCTTCTTCACGCAAGGCCTAAATAACTCCTGATAAAACACTAGTTGTAATCCAGAACTAAAAATGCACCAATTAGTCAGGCAGAGATCGGAACCAGCCGATTCTGATTTGATGGCTCTCAATGCTATACAAATACTGAAAAATCGGATGCATTCCTCTATCCATTAAATGCATCAAAAATAAAGAAATCCCACCCTTTTTACTGTAAAAACACACCATCGAACAACATGTGCTTTGATGCACTTTTATTCAGTTTAAAGGGTATGTAATATCATTGTTCCAACTTTCTTTTTTAGTTATGATCAGGTTTGTCTGATTTTCTATGTCTAAAGTCAAAAACATTAAAGAAAACATAAAGAAAAACAGTGAACACAAGAAAGGTGAGAAAGCAGGTAAAATTTGCTTTAAAAACGAACTTTAATTTAGGTAGCATTTTGGTAGACCACCTGATTTCTGCTCCAGTTCTGACCACCATGGGAATGATTCACGTGGATGTCAGCACTATTTCAGTCAAACAGACTACTTTATAATGTGTAAAAGTATAGCAGTGGTTAATAGAAGCAGCCAAAACTCAAACTTTTCAATATGCAATCAGTCCATGTTTTGTTGAACTGAGGGTTTATATGCACTGGGTTTTTGTAATTGTCAAAACGTTAACATCGTTAGTCACTCCTGGTAAACACAATTGGCCCTAAAAAGTAAATTAATGCTAATGCTACAGGTGTAGTGATTGGAGGGGAGGTTAAAATCAGTCAGCAGCTGTGGTCAAACACAGAGACTAAAATAAGTTGTGGCTACAGGTAATTATCAAACTCAGCCGATTAAAAAGGGATTCTTTTTCTAAATAACACGATCCAGAGACATCAGCAGAAATTTTTTTTTTCTGATAGAGAACACATTGAAAATTAAAAACAGTGGTCAAACTACGCATTTTCTAAGCTGAAATGATTTATGCTCACAAACATGGATATCAATGGTATATCACATGGTTGAGTACTTCACCTAGGTCCGCTGCCGGGGGCGACAAACTGGTCTGTTGTCCCAGACCTAGAATAGCGGAGGGGGACCCAGTGTGCAGTCTGAAGAGAGGAGCAGAAGAAAGCGATGCGGTGGGAGGGCGGACAGTGTGAGATCAGGTGTGACGGAGTTTGTAGTTGTCCCGGGTCTCAGCAAAGCTGTCAGCGGGCCCGACTTCGCCTGTCTGTTGTAGCTGGATACGAATCCATTTGACATTTTTCTTTTAAGAAAACTATGCGTTTTCCCTTTCCTGATGTAGACGCCTAAGCGGGTCACAAAGACCACTAAATTTGTAGTCTTTGTGAAGCACTTTGGGATTTTTACCTGTGAAAGGTGCTATATAAATAAAAATATTTACTGTTTACTACATCCATGTGTAGGTGTAGTAAACTCCAACTTTTTTCATAGGATTGGCTTCAAATGCTTTTTTTTGTCAGAAAAGTGTATTTTAAAAGGATGTAGATGCTTAGAAAGCAATGGGAATCCTTGTTGTAATTTCTTTGTTATATATTTTTGGATGTTTATTTTCTAGCTCTAAAATGTGATATTTCCTCTTTACTAAAAATCAGATAATGTTAGGGACATATGTTGACAAAAAAATGTAATCTTGTAATTCCTTCATTTCTGTTGGGTTCAAAGAAACTTCAGCACTTTTTTTCCTCTTATGAGTAATGTTGCTTAGAAAGTAATAGGAATTTGTGAAAATCGGTATCAACAAGTCAGACCTCAAGAAAACTCTTTATCGGCCAGCAAAAGCCTGATCAATGCATTTCTCCGTACACTAGTTCCTTCTGATTTTAATGATAGACGTTGTGTAAGAGGCTTTCCCTTCCAGGCAGTCGCATATCACTTCCCAGCAGCGAAATGAACAAGTTATCAGTCACAGAAACTTGATAAAAGTTAGCTTTTTTATAAGTTTATAGATGATATGTTAAGGTGTGTTTCACAAAACTTTGTTAATCGCAAGCTCATTGCAGTTCTTTAGGGCAAGGTCTACTCAGATAACAGCATAGTTTCCAAATAAACCCCTCTCTACCCTAAACTGGACTGACAGCAGGACAAGATTGTCTTATTTGGGCTCACATGCCAACACAGAATTTGGCCCCTTCTTGTACTAAATGTCAACACAGGAATGCGCTCTTATATGGCTTAATTCAGCAGGGTGTCAGACAGGAAGGTGTTGTTGTGGAACCCGAACCTCCGTGTCGTAGGTCGATCTGGTTTGGCTACTTTTTGAATGTTAATCCCCATTTTAGTTCTGCTCCTGACAGATCACTGAAATTGGTTGGGTTTTTTTCTGTTATGTAATACCAAATTTAAATAAAATAATCACACAGAAAGGCAGTTTAATTACTTACACAAACACTGACACACAATTGGAAATTAATTCTTGAGGTTTAACTGTTTCTCGTGACTCAGTGTCCTGCCGCCTCTTTGCCAATTCTTTACCCATATCATATCTCACCATTGCCATTTTGTCCCTTCCTGCCTCCATTTCATACTTTAAAGGAAAACTTTCATGTCCATTTCCTATATCCAGGGCGTTTAAGTTTTTTTTTTTTGATTTAGGTAAATATTTTCCTGAAATATGAAAATAAATATTCAATTAATTACTCAAACATAGGTAAAATTAATTATCATCTCATATTTTGTATTACACTTTATATGTATTTATTTTGGCTCTGGTATCTGATTTGACTACCAACCAAATAGATATGACTGAAAATATTGATAAGGTTATGACCCTGAATAAACTAAAATGTTAAGTGACCTCATGCTGGAAGATATTGTTTGCTGGAGACATGAAATCACATTTTCTTACAGCAAACAAAATGAGTAGAATATAGAAAATTATTTGAAGTTTATAATGGTCAAAGTGGCCAAATTTGTTTAGTATAGTAGCCCTCTTTCAGCCAGCTGACCAGCAGTGGGAAGCAACAGGTGGGGGAGAGGCAGCACAACATTACTCTGCACTTTCTCTGGTATCTCAATAAAAGGAGTTAAACTGTAGGAAAACTATGATGAAAACTTTTAGTGTTTTTGAGAGTAACTTTTTGAAAACCTCCGTATATTGACCTCTTAACCTCAGTAACCAGCCCATCCCTAGTTATGTTGCTTCTGGGCTCCCTCACTTAGACAATGCTTTAGACTTCCAGCTAAATTGCCAATTTAGAATTTCCAATCATTTAGATTGGGTCCCTCTTCAAAAGTTACGAATGTTTCGAAAATTAATTTTTCTTCTCTCAAAAACTGCACCTCTCATATAATTTTGAATTTAGTGTTTTCTGCCTTCCAGTTTAAATGTATAAAATTACCCAAACTGTGACTGCTCTATAGATAATGTTCTTGCCTCTGCTTCTTCCTGTTTCTATTAAAGGCTCTATAGAAACTCTGTTTTGTCTCTTCTACAGGAAACACACCATTACATCTCGCTGTCATGATGGGACACAAAGGTGAGCAGTGTTTAAAAAAGTCCCTGCCAGTGTATTTTTGTTTCTGACTGACTGACTGTTTGTGGCTTTGTGAATGAAGATGTCTGTAAGCACATATGACATCTGTTTGTGTTTTGCTTTGTTTCTGTTTTGTGTTTGGGTTGGTTTTTCTGTCTCTATGTGTCTGTCTAAGCACCACCAGATATTTGTGACAGATCACCACAGAAATCCCAGATGGCAAGATGCTTATGCATAAGTGAATGGGTGTTAAGAATAACCGCGTGGATCTCTATTGTTATGATTTTCTATTATGATTTTCATGAAGATAATACTGACCTGAGAATTCTGATACTGCTAATATATCCAACTAATTTCTTTAACTCATGATGCCTGGCGTGGAGTAGGTGTGCGACTACCAGACCACCATTTTTAAATGTAAACAAATACTTACAATGTAAGTAAATACATATAAAACCATGATGGAGCATAAAATATTTTACTTGGATAATATATAGTTGGATAATATAATACGGCTGCATAATTTCTGGAAAATATATAATTGCGATACTATTTCTGAAAATTGCAATAGCAATATCAGTAAAGATCAACACACATTTTTATTTTCTTTCTTTACCATTACATAATGTCCTCGCCATCCTCCATGAGCTTTAGCCTCCCAGCTACTAAAAATAGATCAGGTGTGGGAATATGGGCAGTTAGTCTATCCAATAGGTCAAATATGTTATCAATATGCAGTGCAGGAATGCATGTCACCTAAAATATAGTTTTCTACCAAATATTGTGTTCAAACAGTGCTTTGCGATCATGATTTTGCATTCAAAAGATTGTGCAGCTTCATAGTATAATCATACATGCACCTTCAGCTTTCAAAGATTTGGAGAATGATCTGATAGGCAAGCATATTTAGCTGCTTCGTAAATTTAATTGCAACGGACAGAGAAACTATCTGAAGGTGCAACCGTACTTAAACCTTTGTGAGACTAGTTATATTTTATTGAAAAATGTGAGGCACGACATCATGCATCTCAAAGCAAACGTAAAGAGCTCTAGTACATTAGTGCGTTTCGGTATTAATGTCATTGTTATGGGAAACACTAATTCACTACTGAATTATTGTCTGTCATAAAAGGACGAAACCTTATTACTTATTTCTTACACCCAAAATCTTGCCTAATCTGCTTTCAGCAGTGTTGTGGATCCCTTTCAGAAACAGAGGTTTTTTTCTTTAGTGGTTGCTTTGTAAAAGATTTGTACAAATTTACCACTCGGTTTGTAAGGATTGAAAATCGTATAGATTGTAAAATTGCTGGACTAGTCCCATTTCGCCCTGGTTGCATGTTTAAATCACACCTGCTGAAAGCACATCTGCTTAAGCTTAATGTGATTATAGGTGTAGCGGAGAACAGCGCAACAGGCAATCATGTCTGGATATGTCCTGATTTCACATACACAAAAGTCAGTTCCTGTCACTAGCATCAGAGCCTTGCCACTACTCTTTTGGTAACTCAACCAGCCAAGGGACAGTGTTTTCAGATAGGAGGCCATGGCATTGATTGCACTAATGGGGTCGCTTGTTTTCTTGCCTGAATTGCCTTGTCCTCCAGGGAAGCTCAGACAAGCCAGGCTTAAGGCTACTGCATGAGATCATTGTCTGGGTGTGGCTTCTCTTTTATGGATGGAGAGGACAAAGCCCTCTCTGTGTGTAGCATCGCATGTGCATGGGTTTATTATTTGCTAGTGACAGTTATGCATATGACTCACACTGGTGTAAGCACCAATGCAAAAGTGTTTGAAAAAAAACCATATTTTTCATGAAATATGCCCCCTACAGTATTATTTTACTGCTTGATTCAGCATAAAAGGGCAATTTAATTATCTATCAGGGTGGTGTTTAGTTTTTATCCAATTACTCTATCTTGAAGACCGTTACTTCATCCACATTCTTTACCCATTGTTAGACAAGCAAAGGCAACACAAAGTGCTTAATAGAAGATAAAAACAGGAGGCAAAAAAAACAACATGATAAAAAAAGGCTTTCCGTCAGATATCAGGAGATCAAACAACACTTGAAAGGGGAGCTGCACCTGCCACCTCTCTTGACCCCAAGCAGCAGTATGGAAACAGTGTCTCTCTAACACCGTATGTCCAGTCTAACCAACTGCTAATCTTGCCAATGGGTGATGGTAGTCCCCACAACGAGGCTTTGGGTTGGAGCTCAGGTATGTATCGCCGCATCAGATCACAGGTTTAGCATTAGACCCACTGCTTCATCGCCTGCTAACCCAACTAAAAAAAATGAAAACATATACATCTCCCACTCCTGGCTGAACTTGCTGTATGTAAATAATCGTTTTATCTAGAGTTTCAAAATGTATGAAATCGCAGTCGTCGTCACAGTAACAGTATGTAGAATATTGTAATCACAATGGACTTTTGGAGGCAATATTTGTTAAGGTGTTTGCCAGCCAAAAATACATTATACACTGGAACTCTTTGATATGTCTACAATCACAGAAACCTACAGAAATATGTGAACCAGAAGAAGAAAAAAACTTGTCTACCGTCTGTAAAATTCAGTGCATAATGAATCTGAACAGAAAACTGGATGATCTGCAAGTATCCATAGCAACACCAACATTCTGAGAAAATGTTTAGAGAGGAAAATTAATGATTTCTTATTATCACTGTGTTGATCTTTGCAGAAAAAGTCGTGTCCGCCGAAATTTTTTACATTTAGTCACTTTTTACAACCACAAACTGCAATACCTTTTATTGAAATTTTAAGGGAGATCGAAACAAAGTAGTGCATAACTGCTGGTGTAAGGAAAATAGTACAAAGTTTTCTACATTTTTTACAAATACTTTCTGTGGAGCTAGAATAACCGCTCTGAACGTTCATGAAGGCTTTCCTGAACAAATTAGACCGCTAGTTTATTAGTTCATCCTGATTTTCCGATGCTTGAAGCAGAGACAGAGTTTATTACCTGTCCGAGGACCTTACAGCTGCCGTATATTCAGTCCAGCAAATCCATAAAGAGTCTTCCTTTTTGGCAACGCTTTCACGTAACTGTATAGGACAGGAAAGTATGGCCGATGATCCAAATGCTAAAAGTCTATTTATATAATTTAAAGTATATTCATATGCAGTCTTGTTCCTGTTGGTTAGTGAGTTAGTGCTGTTGAAAAAGATAGACGCTGTTTATCGGTAGATATCATATGAGATTACGTAATAACTGCAGTATGTAGACTGAATATTATGTTGAGATCAACATAGCTGTGATATAGCTGTCCCAGAATGGCTGAGTGGTTCTAAAAGTTAAAGAAAGGTGCTTATTACATCTAGAAATTGCAAGTGGTTGACGTTATTGCATCAAACAGGAACATTTTAGCAAAGGAAATCTATGCCAGTGTTTTATGATGACTCATGATATCACCACTCTATCCACAGAGCCAGAGGGCTTAAAAGGCCTAATCCCAGAGCAGAAGGGCATATGGCCTGGCTGCTCTTTCCATGGTTCTGAATATCTGCTAAATGCTGTTGTTGTTATTACACAACCACCAGATTTAGCAGAGTGATGTAGAGGTCAAAGGCCTCAGGGGGCCCAAGGCTTAGATCTGTGCATTTGTTCGCCTGCATTTTCTCAACATCAGCCTCAGTTATCAGCTGCTTTGTTCTCGGGCCCTGGCACAGGTCGGCTGATGAATTAACGCAGAGTTCTGCTGTTAGGTTTCCTGGTGGGAGGCTGTTTGTGACGCATTCTGCGGCTGTATTTCTTGAGCAAATGACACCTCTATGCTTAATTAAGGCCTGGAATTTGGCTAGAATGAAATCTAAGGTAAACAGCTTGAGGACAGCGTTGGAAAATGTGTCAAGAGGAGCAGGATAGGAAGACATGATTTAACATGATTGTCTTTGTTTTAACTGTCCTTCCTTTGTCTCCTTTTTAAAGTAAGACGATAATTGCTTAAAAGGAATGTAGCCTTACTCCTCTTGTTGCTGTCACAGGATCTCTTTTTATTGTTTTTCTGTGAGTAGACTTTACAGCCATGCTTATTTATGTTGTGTTTTTAGATTTATTCAGGAGAAGCTTCAACTGTGCCACTCTCACTTATTAAGAATACATGAGGACCAGGCCGCTTTCTCATTTATTAAACATGATGAGTATGTAGATGGTTGGTGTGGGATTGTGAGAACATGTTACACTCAAAAGGCAGAGGTTGTGCCATTTTTTTCGTACTGATGTTTAATAAAGGAAGAAGTCTGAGCAGGAGCTCAAAAACTTGAATTAGTTCACATTGACTCATAGAATCAACTCAAGCACTTTCCATTACAGACTATTTGTATCTTGAGTACTTGTGTTATTTTCATTAGGTCAAATAGTCACTGGATAAGCTGAGTCCTAAGAAATAATGTGGTTGTACATTATTACATCACCTGAAAGGCCACTATATCTTCTCGACAGCAGCTAGTGCTCCGTTTGCATTTGTTTGCTGCAGCGCTCACAGGACTGTGACTGCTCGGCTCAAGGCTGAGACAGAGCTGTACAGATGCCAGCATCATAATAAATGATGTCACAACAACGCTGACAGCTGAGCCGGAACAACAGACTTCATTTTTGGTTTGCTGACAATCTGCCCAGAGAGTGGAGGGATTTCTGTGCTGCACTCAGTGCTGGTCTTTGAATAGAAAGAAAATGAGGCTGTCTGGCCATTTATTATTTGTTGTACTACAGTTGCAGCTCGGAGGTTCACACTAAACATCGTCAGTGTGTTCCAGTGACTTCACTGTTTTATTCGCTTGGATCTGTACTCAGCTTTTAGTGATAATTAAAGGTGTGACTGTAGTTCCCATATGGCTCGGTACATAAAAAGGTCAGCTGTCATCTCAATACTACAAAATCTGTTTGTATAATGAGAGTTGTTTTCAAAATGCTCACTTTATTCTGTAGTATAAAATTAGTCATTGTGGAGGTGGCTAAAATTGCCCATATTAGAATACACTCGACCTGATGTTTACATTAAGCAGAAACCTGTAGATATTGACTACCCGTCAAACGTTTTACATTCTCTCTCAAAGAATATAAAACATATTTAAAGTTGTTTTCCAATTTGCTGTTTGCTACATAATTCCATATGTGTTCATTCACAGTTTTGATGCATTTAGTGAGAATCTACGTATAATGTAAATAGTCATGAAACTAAAGAAAACCATTAAATGAGGAAGTGTGTCTAAAACTTTTGACCGGTAGTGTATGTTAACCAGAAGAAGTATAAACATGTCTACCCTCTGTAAAATTCAGCGGATGATGAATCTGAACAGAAAACTGCATGACCCGCAAGTTACCATAGCAACATCAAACATGCTGAGAAAATGCTTAGTAAGAAATATTGATGATTTCTCAGTGATTGTTGTGCAGTGCTTTGCAGAAGTATTCAAATCTATTTAAACTTTTCACACTTTGTCACATTTTACAACCACAAACGTCAGTGTCTTTATTTAAGACTTTGAGTGATGCATCAAAAAAATGCAATGCATAATTACTAGTGGAGGAAAAACTGTACATGTTTTTTTTACATTTTGTACAAATACAAAATCAGAAAATTACCCTTCTATTTGTTAGCCCTAAATAATATCCAGTGCAACCAATAGTGTTCAGAAATCACCCAATTAGTAAAACCAGTCAACCTGTGTGTGATTTAATCTCAGTATAAGTACAGTTGTTCTGTGAAGGATTGTTAAAGAACATTATGAGCAAAGAACATCATGAAAACAAACAACACAGACACCGCGATCTTAGCAAACACAAAACCCAGTTAATAGATAGTCTGTCTAGTTACTGAAAACATGTTAATTATTTCCATCTCAACAACAAATGTTTGTTTAGAAAGCTGCTTCTGGCCTACGTTAGATGTCTGTTTTGGCAATGAAACGAGTTAGTTGTAGTTTCTTAATGAATGTGCCACTTTACCTCCTCCTTACCTTCTAAAATATTGTAAAGTTGCATTACAACAAGTGTCATCGAATGTATTTCAGGACCAGGCTGCCTGAATGCAGTATACCGAAATAGTTAGGATGTATTGCAGCTCAAGCAGGTCTTCGTGATGTGTGTATTGCATAGAGTGATATTGATATATTTGCTATATATCGTGCAGCCCAACTGAAACCTACCAAGACATGGCATGTAACTGTAGAGGAGCAGCAGAGGTTTGAAAGAAGATACAGACCTCTGCAGGTTGACTTCATGGGGTGAAATACAGGGGAATCCTGGAAGAAAACCTGTCAGAGGCTGCAAAGCACAAGGTTCACCTTCCAACAACACTGAACACACAGCCAGAGCTAAAAGGGAATGCTTCACATCAAATCATATTCATGTGTTAGAATGGCTCAGTCAAAGTCAAAACCTAAGTCTAGTTGAGAATCTGTGTCAAGAGTCAAAAATATCTGTTCACAGAAATTTTCCATCCTGTCTGAGCTTGAGCTACTTTGCAATGAAGAACAGAAAGGAGTGTCAAGTTTTGCGATGTGCAAAGCTGAAAATTGATCAAGTTGTTTGTCTTCTATCAGTTAATCATTTGCAAGACACGTTTGATGGTTTAATGCTGACTCACATATGTGTATGTGAGAAAGCATGTGTGTGTTTGTGTAAGTGTGTATAAGACAAACAGGTCCTCTCTGTGTGAGTAGCTGTTTGATTGAAATGTTTTCTGTGATTATGATTACTTACCCGGCTCATTGTCCTTTTCACAGAGTGTGCCCATTTGTTGCTGGCCCACAATGCACCCGTGAAGGTGAAGAATGCTCAGGGATGGAGCCCCCTTGCAGAGGCCATTAGTTACGGAGACCGACAGATGAGTAAGTATCTGAAACAGACAAGGCAGAAAGACAAAACTGTGAAGCCCTGCTACAGGTTCTTTGTGGTCACATAATGTCAGTCACCCAGCTCGTTTACAGTCATCCTGTGGCTTCAGTCAGATATTTTTTTCTCCTGTGTGAAAACCTCGATGGGACATAGAAAAGTCTTGATACAAATCAGTTAAAGGGCCTTTACACATTCCTCCAAACTGCTGCCTCCCATCAAGGTTTTTTGCTTCTATGGTTCATCAGAAAGAGGGTGCATTCAGGGTTCTGATGAAACGATCTTCATTACATATTTTTTTCATTCCTCATAGACTGCTTGTGCTCAAGCTCTATTCTTTAAAATTTACACACATTTGAAAGTGAAATGTTCAGAATATTTTGTTGCTGCAGGTAAGCACAGCCCTGTTCTAAAAAAAACTAACTCTTCAGAAATGCAAGTTTTGTTATATTTTTGTAGGGTAGATAAAGTTTGGCTAGGAAGGGATTTATAGAAAAAAATATTTAAATAAGGCCCTTGCACTGGTGTTGCACAACAAGCTTCTACCATTGAGAATTATATCTTAATTTTCCTGGCTGATAAATAGCGTATCAGTTGTTTTGCTCTGTCAGATAATAGGTCAACCCAAAAAAAGGCCAACACTAATCAGCTAAAAGGGGCAATGCTGCTTCCTATTGCAAAAAAGTCGGACATAATTATGTTAAATGGATTCTACTGTCATACTTGTGTAATGGGACAATGACAGTTGTCTAATTAAGTGAAGCCTACTCAAGTTGCAACCATAGCTTCACTTAATTTCACATATTTACATATGGTATTGCTATCGCTGCCATTTTAGAAATGTCAGAGCTAAAAGGAAAGCACATCACCTTAAAAGGAAAATTTGCTAGCGCAGCATGATGTATGGTCAGGTTGTGATTTTGTTTGTTTTTATCTGCATCCTCAAAACAGGTTTTTATTTTTTGTCTTGTTGCCAATATGCAAAAATGTTGTGCTGCCAGGTTTTGTGGGAAAATAAAAGAATAAGGGTTAAAACGCGCGACCCATATTCAGAGTTGTCAGCATCCAGCTAAAGGTGTGAACCAAACAGTATCTGTTTAATCTCTTTATGTTACAGATAACCCCCCCCCCCCCCCCCCCCCCACCCCCCCCTCCACCCCGACAACTGTCAAACATAGGGGAGGCAGCATGATGCTGTGGGAATCTTTTTTTTGTTAGCACAGTCAGGTATTATATGTTGGGTAATATCGGCATACTCATTTAACCAATGGGATATCAACTGTGCTGTAATAGTTACATTTATTTGTGCTGCGGAAAGGAAAAGTGACAGCATTTCCATCTACATCTGTAAGGCAGCTGTTCTGCTTGTCGCTGAATGAGATGTTGTACAGCTTCAGATTTAAATGCTAAATAGAATGAAATTGTATTTGCAAAAAGGAATCGACAGCATTGGTATTCAATAAGACTTGAAGTACCTTGCTGATAAGGAGCTCGATATGTAACCACCAAAGTAGCTCTTTGTATTTTGTATTATCATTATTTCAAACACTTTTTCTCTCTTGGATCTGAGACAAGCCTAAACATTTAGGTGTTTTCTGCTCACAGATGCTACAGGAGGTAGGTGGGAAGCCAAAGGGATTTAAATCTCTGATCCACTTAAACAAAAATGATCGGCCTCAGCTGTCCTTGTGAAAACGTAGCCACAGATGGATATGTTAACACAGCAAAAGGCAGGGACTTCCTTGGGTATACATCACTGTATTGCAGGTTGTGTGGGTTTTTTTCTTTATGCATATATTTTAGTTGTCCTATTCCAAGTCTGGATCATATGTTTTTTTTTTTACATTCTTCAAAATCAATGGCAGTCCAGGAATATATGGTGAGACTCTACCCTACATATAGAAGTTAGCATGGCTATTGTAATAAGAATATATGAGAACCATGCTGTACGTAAACTGAAACATTTTTTTTTCTGTTCAGCAAAATAAATGTCGAGTCATTGTCAAAGTTAGCCTGGTAGAGGTTTGCATTACAGTTATCCAGTGTGATCTAACTCGGATGTGTAAACGTAGAAACTTTTGTTTGTTTTACAGACAGACAAACATCCTGGCTTGAATAGGACTGAGATTATTTTCTGCTAGCTTTCTGTTGCAACTGTTGTCCATTCATATAGCTCACAAACCTTTTCTGTGTATATCGATATTTTTAGAGACCATACCAACCTGCATGTTTGTTGTCACTGGGCACATTTGTCTCCCTTTAAGTTTTATTTGTGTTTGAACTGTGAAGCAAAGTGGGCCTCAAAAATAAATGTTCTCATGTGTTATGCTGAAAAGGGCTATTTCTGTCCTCAGTTACTTTTTCACTCACACCGTTACGTTGTCAGCTTTAAGAACTGGTTTAGAGGCTGTCTCAGTGATGTTTAGTGTTATAAGATGGGGAGCAGTTTTTTCTATGGGAGTGCCAGGCAGTAATGCTTTCTGCAGAGGAAATAAACCACCAGGCTATACCAGAGCTGTCTACTGAATAGCTGAGGTAGAAAAACTCAAGCAGTGTTTTTCAAATGCTGTCACTTGCCCTCAATAGCCCTTTTCATGCAGCACTTTGAGAAATCTTGAAGCCTCTCTGTTACACACCAGCATCTTATTTGGGGTGGGATGTTTTATAGTTTGAGACTGTTAATTTAGGAAGCCATAATGCAGAACTGGCATGCATGTGTGAAGTAGGACAGGGGGCAGTCAACACACTGCTCTTATTAACCGTGCTGTTCTCTCTCCACTGTTTTTGTAAGACAGGCGTAGTATCTGTACACACATTGATGTACCACTGGACCACCTGTGTTCAGTTTGGATAAATTATAAAAGCAGATCAGCACCATCATACAAACCAGAATGTTATTTATGCAATAATGGGTACAATCAGTGTGTTAAAAAGGAAAGTTCCTTATTGTTTTGGGAACTGTCCTTTAAAATTCAAACTAGGCTTTGATCAATATTTAGATGCTATCTTCTGACTTTACGATAAGAAGCATCTGCTGGTTGAAGTTTGATTTAGTTCATGTTTACAGCTAGTTAAGCTACTGAAAAGTAATGCATTGCAGTATTTCCAGCATCACAATGCATGTTAGTTTCCAGCCAGTTCCTGCTTATTTATTTGTAGTGTGCACCGATCAGACTTTTTCTGGCTGATTTTTCTTTGAAATCTGTGCTACTGATGTTGATTTTGATGGATTCAGATTTACAAGGACTGTGACACAAAAAGACAAACAAATGTGTGGCAAGTTCCACCATAAAGGTAGTTTAGAGACAAATAACAGGGAAGGAATTATGAGATTTTTCCTGTTTATGCCTCAAAACACGTTCCTTACCTTTATTTAACTTTTTAAATCTTTTTTTATTAAATTCAAATTATTGCTTTTAACTACATGCTGTTGTTTGATGCATTTATAGATCAAAAATGCCGTTTTCAGGGTAAAAAAAAATCCTTGTCCTGCACTGATCAGTGCTGATCAAGCCGATTCCGATCTCTGGTTAATTGATTGGCACATCTATAGTTTCATAGCAAAGTGGAGACTTAATTCAATGTAAACAATTAATTCAATGTAATAAAACAGAGATGATTATACTTTCCTGGAGGTTTCTTCCTGGTAAAATACAGTTGTTGCTTTCTACTGTGACCCCACTCATGCTCAGTATGACAGATGGCTGCAAAGTGGATGACTCAATGTAATCACCTTCCTTTCATGGACAACTCTTTATTAATCGCCATTAGAACTGAATGTTGACTGCATTGTATTATAAGTAGGACTGGACTGTTTACAGTTTAATTTAAATATGCGTGAAATATATTGAACTGTTTTGAATATATAATTCTGGATATGAATTGCAGCTGTTTGTTTTGTGAAGTGCCTAGACTGGTATTTTCCGTAAATTGGTGTAAGACTAATTATTAAAGGTCAGCTACATTCTTTTAAATACATTTTCATAACTGAAGAGCTTCAGCTGCTATTTGTCGCCAGCATACGCTATCCATCAAGTAACTATTCTCAGATATTTTCAGAGACCTTCCAGAGGCAGTTGTTTTAATAGTTCCACTAATTAAATTGTAGCACTTTGAGGTAATGGAAAATCTCTGTTTTCAGTAGAAGGTAGTAGTGGAACCTATTGATTCAGTCACTTTATTAAAGTCAAGAAGGTCTGCCTGTGTTGGCTGGGTAGTCCATGGCCAGATGGTTAGATTGCACGCCTTTCGTTGTCATAGCAAGAGGTGTTGAGGATCAAGAAGAACCCCGACCAGTGCTTGTCAGCATTCATTATGCCAGTCCACAAAGATCCCTGTTTCAGGTTCAATTGGCACGTTTGTGCTGTGCTCCAGCTTGGCCCAGTTTTACCTCTGAACCTGTACAACTAGATGGGGAGTTGTTGAAACAATAATTATAACTCGTTTGTAACATTGACTGGCCTCCAACACGTTGGAGCCTCTTTGATAGTCAGACTACTGATTATTTCAAATGTGTCTAGAATTTCTTTTAGTCTGATATAAAAGTAGGACACTTTGACTGCCACAGACAGAATAAGAACTCTTTTTTTAAGTGTTTTCAGAGGTGTAACTGGTACAGTCATGTGGGCATTGATCTCCCTCCTGGCTTCAAAGAACCACAACTATGTCATGAGCAACAGATGGCCTTACTGTCTGCTGAATAGCAAGTAGAACTTACATAAACACATGATAGTCAGATGTGAATCCCTCTTTTTCCAGACTGGGTTAAGGGGCTGTGAATGTTTGATAATGTGACTGGTCATGGTTAAAAGTCTGCATGACTATGCCTCTCCCTCTGGTCAATAAAGAGGTTAAAGGCAAAGCGTATTACCAGGAAGCCTCATATCTGCCAGGTTTGTTCCCTTTGAACATCCTAGAGATTTTTGTTCCCTGCAGGCAGAGCACCACATTTGGTTAGAAGAATCAAGTGTCCCATCTGACGGCAGAAAGTTGACCCATGTCTCAGGAAAAAAATTACATTGTTGTGCATTGTATCTGAATGATCTCTGTACCATGTTTTATTGTCAGTCATGTTCATGGAGAAACTGTTAGTTTAGTTATGTGTCCTTGCATGTCCACTATGAGCAGCACCGTCCTGTGAAAATCATAGTATTTTTGCTATATCAAATGCATATTTACCCGTAGTCGCCCTCTGCCAACCAATCGTCACATCATACCCACCAGGGGGATGTTTTATACTAGAGCTTCACAATATGTTTTGTGTGCTATATTAATATTGGAAAGCACACTTTGCATATTAATAAGATATTAAGCCAGGATGGAGGTTTACTGTAGTAGAAAGTCAAACCAGACACAGACCAAGATGTTAAACATCAAGAAAATGTACATTTATCGCAGCCCTTAGCATTATTACCCAATGATATTACCAACACATGATTTTTCTAATGTCGTGCAGCTCTAGTTCGTATTTGCTTCTACAGTGCAACTGATGAGTATTTAAGTAATTTTGTACAATCTGCTCCAGCCAAAAGCCAGTTATCAATGTCAAGGTATAGCAAGGTTTTAAAGTCACGGCTTTAAAGCCAGTAGGATTTTCCGCCCTACTTTTCGCATGGTTTTAAGTCTCTGTCAGGGGATGACAGAGATAGTGCTGAAGTTTTCTTCAGCTATATGGTACTTTGAGTAACACAGCACTGGGGGGTGGAGTGTCCACTTGTTGCTGCATAACCATCGGTCAGCTCCCACACATTTCCGCTGCTTACAAGAAAGCCAAATTTAGCTGTTTCTAAATATTTCCAGCTCATGTGGAAACTTTAAGAGTGACATCCATCACCCTTATGAAGACAGCATTGTTTTAAAACTACAGCTGGTAAGTTAAGAACGGCATGTCTGCAGGCTCTACCAGAGCGGATATTAACCAGCAAATATCGTCTGGCTATTAAAACTATTGTCAAATTTAGTAGCTGTTTGTTCTGTATTTCTGCTTAAGTCTTTGTATATCAAAATATTATGTCTATAATAATATTGAGTATGATGTGTTTTTTTGCAGAGTTAGACAAAATGTTGCTTATCCGTTTTTTTATGCAAGGTTTAAAATGTTTTGTAAATACTTTACAGTAAAATACAATAAAACCATTGTATTTTTACTTGAGGTTGTCATCCCATGAGAAAGATCGGGGGAGAGAACCCATGCATGCCCGGGGAGAACATGCAAACTCTATGCAGAAGGACCCCAGGCTGGGAGTCGAACCCAGGACCTTCTTGCTGCAAGGGAACAATGCTACCAGCTACACCACCTTGCAGCCCTAATCCAGAGCCATAATTCTTATATTTCCTTAACTGGCCCATGCAGAGATTCACATTCAATGGGAATATGGTGTAATATAAAGTTGTTAGAAAATTATATACAAATAAATTAAATGTATGTAAGATTTAGTCATTTTTATGACTATCTCTGCAGTTCATTAAGAGTTGCAAACTACCAAGAGACGTCAACTTATATGCAATAAAATGACATGTTTAAAATGGTTTCTCTATGTAGATGTGACATGGAAGCATGGAAGGACAAAATGGCAATGAGCGGGTATGAGATGTGTGCATAAATGTGTTTTTTCTAAAGGAAATCCAAACAAAAGTTAGACTGCAGACAATTTCAAATTTTACGAGTCAAGGGAATAGTTCATATAATAAAGATCAGTTAAGGCCAACTGAAATATTAAAATGGGGTTTTCAATGCAAGTTTCTCACTGTTAAGGCTGATTTTCAGGCGTTTTGAAAAGCAGATTTTCCTTCTGCCAAATCAACAGCAGCATAGCAGAGTGCATAGATGACCCGCTTAGAGATTTTAAAGCGGGTCTTAGACCCAATAAAGCAGAATATTAAGTCAAGTCAAGAGTTTTCTGTTGTTGGAGCTGATTGCATGCCGTCCAGTGCTCTTTTCTCTGTGATGAAAGTCTGTTCTTTTTGTACATAGAGGAAAAGCTTCTTCAGTGTTAATGCTTGTTTTTGTCTCTGTCCTCTCCCACAGTCACAGCATTGCTGAGGAAGCTGAAGCAGCAGTCCAGGGAGAGTGTGGAGGACAAGAGGCCCAAGCTGCTGAAAGCCCTCAAAGAGGTATGTAGTACTTGGTCGTGTTTTCCTGGCAACCTGAGATGTAGCTTTTTGGTGGCAATAAAATGTTTTATACCAAGTTTGTTGTTTTTCTTTTAACTTTGATTCCTAATTGTAGTTAGTTTCTAAATGCATAACACAGATCTTCAGGCCTGTTAACACAAGCAAATGTATAGTCGAAACCGAGGTTTGCAAACTGGGCTTTTCAAACCCTAGGGCTTTCTACAAGCAATGGAAAATGGGCTTTTGTTTAAAAAACATATTTTTTTCTCACTATCTGAGAGTATTGAGAGACATTTTTTTATTACCATCTTCAAAGCCAGAAGTTTATGCACATTTCTTTAAGGATTAGTTATTGTTAAACTATATGACTTTGTCAGATGTTTTAGCTGTCCTCAAAAGCTTCTCACAATAATTTGCTGGAGTTTTGGCCCATTCCTCCTGGCAAAACTAGTGTAGCTGAGTCAGACTTTTATGCTGCCTTGCTCACACACTTTTTCAGCTCTGCTTGCCAAATGATAGATGTCGAAACGTATTCAAGGGGAAAAAAAACTGAACGATAGTCTGACTGCTTCTGATTAAAGCCTGTTGTTTAAAACTCCTGAGATTTAAATCTCAGTTTTCCACAACGTAAAACTTTTAAAACCAATACTTAGAGTAGGTAATGTATACATGTTAGAACAGTGCAAAGTACTTCCAGTGGCAATATAGACTGTTTACTGTATATTCCGTACTTGACCTAATGGCACAACAAGCTCAGCAGACAATAACATTAGATCATGAAGCTTGTTTACGAACTAGAAGGCTCACCAGACATAGAGACGTGTTTTTGTTTAAACCTGTTTGTTCTTCATTCAGTGAAGTAACGCGTAGTGGGTAGAGTAGCCAGAAATTGTACACAAGTAAGAGTCGATTTACTTCAAAATAACATTACTCAAGTAGAAGTGAAAAGTATGGTGCAGTAAAATTACTCCTGTAAGTTCATTTCTTTGAAAAGGCTACTCAAGTAAATGTAACTAGTTACTACCCACCTCTGGTTAGACATAATGAGATCATACAATAACGGTAAAGCATGGTGATTTTTTCCATATAATCATCTCCCCAAGATGATTAAGACTCAGAAGTTTGCAATCCTCTTCTCACTTGCCTTTACAGATAGGCTGAGATCATAAGGTGTGAGATGAGGCAACTGGAACCCTTGTGCATAATAATTAGTCTGTGTTGAGTCGTGCCTGTCTAGTGTGTTCAGAAAGTGGGATGTTTCTGGATCCATTCTTAATCAGCTCAAGAGCGCATTTTTCCTACAGTCAGCAAAACTAAAAACATCAGAAGCAGAATTCTAGCAGTAAATTGGTCAACTTAATAAGTTTTATGTGTGTATTTAAAGTCATGTATTGCTAATTTCTACTTGGAATAGAAGTTTGTTTTATCATGACTACTGAAAACACACCAGTAACCCTCGTTTTAACACTGTGATTTTATAGTTGTCATATTCAACATCCTGGTGCTCTAAGTGCTCAGTCGATTACTCAAACAGTTATTAATGCAAAGTTCAAGTTAGTCCCCCGTTATTGCACTGTTTGTTTCAGTTTCAGTAATATTTGCTTAGTATAACACGTCCAGTTATGTAATGAAACTGGAACCATTTCAAAACGATTTCGTTGAACATTTTGTTTTATCTAAAATTCAGCCTTTGTCTACAGCTTGGTGACTTTTACCTGGAGCTTCACTGGGACTTCCAGAGTTGGGGTGAGTTAAATGCTGTCTCAAAACAAACTTATTCATACCCCATTTTGTCACATTGTAACTACAAACTTTAATGTATTTTGTTGGGATTTTTTGCGACGGACGAACACAAAGTAGTGGATAATTGTGAAATGGAAGGAAACAGATATTCTATTAGATCTTTTTTACAAATAAAAATCTGGACGGTATTCTGCGGGGGGGTTTCAGCCTGCTTTGCCATCAGAAATCACCCACTTAGTAGAGTCTACAGTACCTCTGTTATGTAGTAAACAGGGCTGTTCTGAGACGGCCTCTGAGGTTTGTTAGAGGGCAAACGTTAACAAACAACACCAAGAAAACCAAGTGACACACCAGAAAGCTCAGGGATACAGTTGTTAAGAGCGTTATAACAGAGCCAGATCCTAAAACTATGCCCCAAATTTTTAACGTCTCACAGAGCACTGTTAAGTCCACCGCACAGCACAACTGCAAATCTACCGATTCAGGGCTGTCCACCTAAACTAACATGATTAAACATGCGAGCAATCAAGAGGACCGTGGTGACTCTGAGAATCTGTTGACATAACAACTATTAGTCGTGCACTCCAAAAAAAAACCCAGAGCTATGATGAAATGGTTGGGTTAAAGGTCCAGGCCTAAATCCAATTTAAAATCTGTGGCAAGATGTAATAATGTATCTTCCCAGATGCTCTCCAACGAATTTAACTGAGCTTGACATATTTAGAAAAAAAAAAAACATGGCAGTTTGTAGATGTGTAAAGCTGGAAGACCCATGCCCCTAGCTAAGTTGCAGTGAAAAGGTGGTTCAACAAAGTATAGATTCAGAACGAGTATCAGAACAAAATGCGCACCACACTTTTCAGATTTTTATTTGAAAAAACAGTACAAACCATATATCTTTGTTCTCCCACTTCACCATTATTTGCTACTTTGTGCTGGTGTATCACACAAAATTATAAAAAGACTTTGAGGTTTGTGGTTGTAGCATGTCACAATCAAAGGCCCTGTAGAGTGACGGGAGGTTTTAGTTTATTAAATGTTGTAAATGATCCTCACAGATTCAGTTAGGATGTAGTGTGATTTAACAGTTGAATCAGATTGACGTCAAAGTCAGGAACATGTTAAGGATTCAGTTAGATCATCATCTCAGTGACTTCCTGCCAGTTCTATATGAAGAATGACCAGTGGTCGTATACTGAACATTACTCCTCCAGCTGGACCTGAACTGAGACACATTCCTCTACAGTGAGTTTCTGGGACAAGAAAGTTGTTAACCACTGCATTTGTAATTTGTAGTATTATTAATAATGTATTTCAGATGAAGTATGACTTGTGAGAAAAAAGCCGCAAGTTGAACCAGTGTATCTTATCAGCATTTGGTTACTCTGGCCAAAGAGTGAGCCCTGTCTGACTCCTGTGCACATTTGGGATTTTGTAAATAATTGACAAAAGAAGCAGACCTTCTGTCTCCAAAGGTCCACTCTTATTTTTCTGTTTTTCTTCTCAGTTTACACAGATTTGCAGTTTGTCTTTAACTGTCAAGTTTCTTCAGTTTTGTGGAGTGATGAAACGTCAGGATACACTTTGAAAGTCTTTGAGGCATTAAATATTAAGCCGTCAGAATGCATGTTATTGCGGCTGTAAAGAAAACTAGCCGCACAGTTATATGCTTCTGTAGCCTTAAATGCATTGTACCCTTAATTATTTGCAGTCTTTCTAAATTTAGATGCAGTTCAGATGTTTCACATGTACTCTCTGTGTGTTTACATGTTGCAGTGCCCTTGCTGTCCAGAATCCTCCCATCAGATGCGTGTAAGATTTATAAGCAAGGCATCAACATCAGGCAAGTCTTATCAAAAAAAGTACACGACAAGAAAAAAACAAGCATTAAGAATGGATATTTATTAGTATTCTTGTGCCAAAGTCACAGTTTTTAGTAAAATGAGTGTAGTGACATTAACTTCTGTCTACATGTACTGCTCTCAGCAACGACTCCTCTCATATCCCTCTCCGCTTCCCATTTGTGCTCATCAGCTCAGTTTTGTAAACTAGGGTGTGAAATCAGAGCCTGCCTATGAGGAAAGTGAATGGCAAGGCCTCCGAGCACAGATCTGTAACTCCTGCCTATCTGTTTGAGTCAGAGCCTTGTAGATGGAGAATTACTGTAGATTTTACTGTGCTGTTTAGCTCACTCACTAAAAGTGCCGTCACACTGTGAAACGCGCTGACTGACACATTGTAATGAATCTTCAGTGGGAATCCATATCACTTCATTGCCTTTTGGGCAAAAACCTAATGCTGTCAGGGTAAAGCTTACATAGCTATGACATGTAGTTACACTCTTATTAGCACTTGTTAAGGTTCTAAAAGTAATAGCTCCTCCTTTGTCCAGAATATAAACATAAGCCTCTACATTTTAGTGCCATAATCACCTAAACCAATTTAAAGTATTAATTTGAGTTTTTCTGTCTTTGTGCTTTTCCCGGTAAGAGCTAACCTTGATGTGGAGCTTCTCATTATCATCTGAAACTGCTCCTGGCTGTCTAATTTGGTATTCAAAATGTCCTCTCATTATTCTGGAGATTTATAAAGGGAAAAGAGAGAGACTGAGAGGGTGAGAGGAGAGGGGAAAAAACTGTCACATCAAGTTCATTTGCATTCTGCTGCTACATCATGTCACACTTTTCATATGTACTCATGGCAGCCTCCACTGTACTGTGTCTGGTCCTCACATGCAGATCATTTATTCTCTTTGCTGTTGTGCTTCGGTTGAAAGCTGCAGAGTTTGACAGCACACACAGACAAACAAGCACACAAATAAGGAGTCTGAAGTTTATTTTTGATATCCCCTGGCACTGATTAGCATGCACAATCTCTGTAGACCAAACATGCAACATTTCTGTACCCCTTTAGTTTTAACAACATATTTTCTAAGTATAAAATAGGATGCAAGTGAGTTCTTTGGTTGTCATGCAGTAATTTCTTTTAACACCCCACCGCCACCCTTTAAACAAAATTGTATTTTTGTCTCTTTAAATATATTTTGTGGGTACAGGTTGGATACAACCCTGATAGACTTCACTGATATGAAATGCCAGCGTGGAGACCTCAGTTTCATCTTCAACGGCAACGCTATTCCCTCCGAGTCATTTGTTGTACTGGACAATGAACAGAAGGTCTACCAGCGGATACACCACGAGGTGAGTGAGATGTGATGCCCCCCCAACCTGCCATGTTCATTGTAACTAACACAAGTAAGCTGTGGTTGTGAAAACATGACAATGGTGCATCTCAATGGATTAGAATATCAAAGTATATTAAAAAGTGATTATAAAAAGTACAATTATTTCTGTTATTCAATTCAAAATATGACTCTGACTTACTATGCAACTTTATCTCACACAAATTGGATATTCCAAACATTTGTTTCTGCTAACCGGTGTTTAACAGACAGTCACTGACACCTTCCACCCTCCGAGAAATGTAAGCCTCAAAAGTCATTACCAAAGAAGCTGATTGTTCACAGGCTATATTCGAGCAATTAGTGGAAAACTGAGTGGAAGTAAAAAGTGTGATTAAAAAGATGCACAAGTAACAACGATAACCTTGAAAAGATTGTGGAGCAAGGGCTCAAGATTCTACTTGGGTAGGTTTGTGAAGGACAGATTGATGGGAGTCACCACACACAAACTTATCCAGGACATGAACTACAAAGGTTACGTTCCTTGTGTTAAGCCTCTAATGAAAAAGAAACACTGTCAGAAGCATTATACCTGGGCTAAGGAGAAAAACGATTGGACTGTTGCTCAGGGGCTATAAATAGATCTTTATTTTGTAAGTTGACCGACAGGAAATGGAGTGGAGAGAGAGGGGAAGACATGCAGGGAATGTCAACGGGCCAGGACTCGAACCCGTGACGGCTGCGTCGAAGACTTTAACCTCCGTATGTGGGTCGCACGCTTTAAGTTTGTGCCACCGCCGCACCACAAAAAAAAAACATTTTAGAGAATAAAGTGAATTTTGTATTTTATTTGGAAATCAAGGTCCCAAAGTCTGGAGGAAGAGTAGAGAGGCACAGAATCCAAGTCACTTTAGGTCCTGTTTCAAGTTTTCACAGTCATTTGAGTGCCATGTTATCTGCTGGTGTCGGTCCACTGTACCAATACCTCCCTTAATGACCATGGTATCACTATGCTTAAATTCATAGCATAACTGGCCTGGCGTAAACCCCTCTGGGGATCTATAGGAGCTTCCAATGCAGATGAGCCGAAGGCAGCTGTTTAAGCAACGTAGGCTTGCTGAACACTTCAGCTGTGCTGCATGCTGATCACCTCAATGTCACATCGCAATTACGGTACTCATGAAAGGATCACAAACCAAGCACTGAGTGACTTTATATGGAAACACCTTTCAACTGTGTTTTTTTTGTCATAAACTGTAAGCCATTATCATCAAAATGAACAGAAATAAACACTTGGAAAGATAGCAGGTCTGCTTTTAAGGGTTTTCGACTATAAATTAGGCAGACATAATGTTAGCAAGCGTGGAAGAAACTCTTGGACATCAGCTTCTGTTTGTACGAATTAATCCTCTTGATGTGAAGGTAAAAGTGTTTTTAACTTCCTGCACTTTAGGCTAGAATATTAAAACTAAGTATATTTAAATTGCTAAAATCCTGGAACAAAATTACATTTCATCATGGATGTTTTTTTTCTTCTGTTGTTATTTTGTTGTTATTTTCTGTTGTTTTCTTCTGTTGTTATTGTTATGTACCCAAAAATGTTGGATGCATGTTTGCTTTTTACCATGAAATAAGAACTTATTTTCCTTAATGTCTCTCTGCTCTGTCTTTATAGGAGTCAGAGATGGAGACAGAGGAGGAGGTGGACATTTTGATGAGCAGTGACGTTTACTCCGCCACACTCTCCACCAAGTCCATCACTTTCTCTAGGGCACAGACCGGATGGCTTTTCAGAGAGGATAAGACGGTGGGTGTTGGCTATAATGAGGTTTTTATAATTCCCACAGACTCGGCTGTTTGAAGCATGTCCTCAAGGTCATACGGATCAATCTGGTCATGGAATCTCTGGAATTTTGAGTGGTTTGTTCCAAATGCAGAAAAAATGGAAACTTGATCATTCTTCAATTGGTCCTGAACTGATTTTGTTTTAAAGTACTAGTTAAATTATTTACTTTTATTTAAAGAAACTATGATGTTTAGCAAGTTTTCTCAAAAAATATCTTTTTATAGATATAAATACATGTCAGCACTGAATCATATACTTTATTTCTTGTAGTGTTTTGTGTTCTGCTGTGTATATCTGGAAATTGTCTCTGTGACCATTAAATCTTATTCTTATTCTGGCCTATATGTCTAGTTTGTTTCTGTAATGCACCAGGCTTGTTATAGGCAGTCATGTGGAAAAAAAAATAGGATGTATAATTAAATAATTAGTTCTTTGTGAGATGTTTGAAGGATTTCTTGCATGATCAACCTGTTTCAACAAAACCGCACTGCATCTCAAAGGGATAAGGATCTGGGATTTGACAGCCATTCCAGGACTCTCCATTTCTTAATTCTCAGCCAGTGGATTTACTGGGATTTTTGGGTAATTGTCGTGTTTTAGCGTCCAGTTCTGCTTTAGCTTTATTTTTTCACATTTTTCTTCTGCACCCTCTTATACACAGTGGAAATCATGGTAGATTCTATGTTGATCAGCTGACCAGGTCCTGCTGTGGCAAAACCTCCCAAAACCATGACACTTCCACCTCCATGCCTTACAGTATGAGGTTCATTTCTGGAAATGCTATATTTCATTCATGCCAAATATGTCCTCTGTCTACATTGTTCAAATATACACTCTTTTCAAAGACCATTATTCTAGAAGCCCTGGTCTACGTCTTTATTCTCTCTGGCAAACTGTTGTCTGGCGTTCACATTTTTCTAGGAGAGCAGAGGTTTCCTCCCTGTACATTTTCCATGAAACTTAGACTGTTGCAGTCTGATTGTACAGGCACGTACACTTTCACATCAATAGTAGAAAGAGCCTGCTATAGGTCACCATGAAGACACATTAGGAGTTTTGGAGACTTCTTTTAGCATCTGCTCATGGTCTGAATTAGCCTGGACAGGCAGGCATATTGGTAGCTGTTTTGAATTTCCTCCACATTTATCATTTTCCCTACAGTGGATTGGTTGATTTAACTTTTGAGGCCTCTTAAGAATTCAATTCAGTTTCAATTCAATTCAATTCAATTCAATTCAGTTTATTTATATAGTGCCAATTCACAACACATGTCGTCTCAAGGCACTTCACAAAAGTCAGGTACATGCATTACAATTAATCCAAATCATTGAACAGTGCAGTCAGATTCTGTTATTTATTCAAATTGGATAAAAAGTTTGTCTATCTAAGGAAACCCAGCAGATTACATCCAGTCAGTGACTTGCAGCATTCACTCCTCCTGGATGAGCATGTAGAGACAGTGGACAGTCACTGGCGTTGACTTTGCAGCAATCCCTCATACTGAGCATGCATGTAGCGACAGTGGAGAGGAAAAACTCCCTTTTAACAGGAAGAAACCTCTAGCAGAACCAGGCTCAGTGTGAGCGGCCATCTGCCACGACCGACTGGGGGTTAGAGAGAACAGAGCAGAGACACAAAGAGAACAAAGAAGCACTGATCCAGGAGTCCTTTCTATGGGAAGGAAAAGTTAAATGTTAATGGATGTAGCTCCTTTAGTCGTTTCACCTAGAAAGAAAGAACAGATAAACTCTGAGCCAGTTTTCAAGTTTAGAGTCTGAAGAGAGCACATAGAGTTAGTTACAGTAAAAGCTCCGTCAGTAGCTATGTCTAGGAGAGAGAAAGGGTTAAACACTGAAAGATAGGGCCATGTGGATCATGGGTAGAGGGTGAGCACCAAGTTGTTGCCAGCAGAAGCTCGGACGATGCCCCTCTCCAGACAGTTAAGAACCTCCATTAGACTCATAAGATGCTACAGTCTTCTTTCTGAAGACCTCAGACAGCTTTTTCCATCTCATCAAACCATCTCCAGATGGTTTTTACTTTTACTTCACCAGTCAGGAGCACACCAAACTAAATGTCTGATGTTTAAAAAGGTCAAACCTCCTTCAAAATGCTGAATATTGAGGTTCACGTACACATAATCTGAGAAACCTATGTCTCCTTTTAGCCATTTAAAAAGGGGTGTCCTGATTTATTTTTCACCAGAAATGGCCTTTTTGTTAAATTTTAGAGAACATTTAAAAGGTATTTTTTTCAGTTTTATTTGTTTAGTCATACTACTTATGTCTGTCAGTATTGTCAGCATTTTTTAGAAATATTCATATGCCCAAATATGCTAGAAAGCCACTCAGACTTTCATAGTGTTTCACATGACAATGAGCTATTTGCTTTTACAACATGATTACTTTGTAGAAACTACAGCTATGCTACTCTGCCCCAAGTACTCATATTTTCCTGCTACATTTGTGAAACCAGGCATAAAAGAGAGTAAATAAATCAGAAACCCAGGAAAAGACCACTGGCGATGGGCTGGAGGTCAAAAACAACACAGACAGGGCAGGAGGGCATAGGGGTAGTGAATGAGATAGGGGATATTGAATTCTGTCTTCTTCATGTTTTGTTCTGTTTAGAGAGGAAATTACTGATACAGCAGGGAGATTGATCTGTTTCTTCTATCGGCAGGAGCGCGTGGGAAACTTCTTGGCAGATTTCTACTCTGTGAACGGCCTGGTGCTGGAGTCCAGGAAGAGACGAGAGCATCTGAGTGAGGAGGACATCTTGAGGAATAAAGCTATTATGGAGAGTCTGAGCAAAGGAGGAAACCTCATTGAGCAGAACTTTGAGGTGACACAACATTATGTTATGATCCTTTGTTGTTCTGATAGAAAGGTGCCTGAAATATTGCCTTGCAATACCCTTCATACCCTTTGAACATTGTCACATTTTTGTCATGTTACTGCCTTATTTGTAAAAAAAAATAATCTAAGTGTCCTCTTACCTCCAATTCACAGATTTGTACAATCTTCTGGTGGTCTGGTATAAATGGTTTTGAAAGGCAATGCAAATAGGATGTTTGTCATGCCCATTTTATAAAACGTTTCATTTCCGTTGGCAGAGTTATCTCAATCACAGTTAATAAGTGCTTATAATTAATCTATTGGATGCTATGTGTACCATTTTACAAAGTATCTGTATCCAGTCCCTAGTTTTACACACCAGTATTTTATTAGGTTGTTAATAATTTGTTAAAAATTGGACTTTGATTTAGTACTGAAATTTCATATTGAGTGTTCTTAGACACTGATTGTTTTGGCTTTTTCGAAACACAGGAGAGAATTACTTTTAAAAATGTTTTAACAAAACTTCTAATAGAAGTTGGGACATCACTCATGGATAGATATCCTGTTTACTTTGACCTGCAGCGTAACCACCAGTCCAGTCTTGACACTGTCTCGTCCCTCTGGACCCTTGGGGTAGGACCTGAGTCTATCAGACTAAATTAACCTCACAATACCTCACTGTTGTTTGAATTTTGGGAGAAAGCCTATGGAAACAGCATGGATTTCCTGATGGACTTTGTTCAGACATTTGCATGACTTATTGAAAAATTCCTGCCTGAATCTGGCTGATGATTCTTTGATGTCCTGTTTGTAAGCCACCTGGTCTGAATTTTAGACCCACTACTGCCACCTTGTGATGACAGATCCAAAGCCGCACCTCTCTCACACCCTCTCCCCTCATGATATCCCCTCACTGTACTATGTTCTAGAGTGTTTTAGCAAATTGTTTGAATTGAGGGTAAAGCCGGTCACACAGGAAGAACAAAGCCTCCCAACACTCACTGGATGCCTTTTAGCTGCTCTCTTGTGTTTTGTTTTTGTGCACTCTCTCTTGTTCTGTGGAAGGCTTTGTTTCCTCACATTGCCCTCTGTTATCATTGAGTCCTTTTATAGAGTTATGAAGGTGAAAAGGCAGGTTAACAGTGGCCGGTAGCTCTGCTTTAGGAGTAGTTCACCTTTGATTTCAGAGAAGAGGGCTGCTGCTGTTATGTAGGTGTGTTAACAACGGCATGAAAGAACATCTCAGTCTGTGGGCACAGGCGATTGTGCAAGACCTTCAAACTAAGCCCGACACTATTAATGACAAGAATGATTTTTTATAAACCCCGGTGCCGTGGAACTAGAGGGGAGGGGACCGGCATACCAGCAGATTCGGGTCTGAACAGCCTTTGTATACTCATCACAACAACATGTCTAGGAAGCAGGGAAAACACATCTGTACAGTTGTAAAGCCAAGGTTTCTTTACTCGTTTCTTTTTCACAAGTTGTTAAACTTTCCCTTTGAACATTCAGATGGGTTATCAACCCTTTCATTGCCCCATAATATCCTGGCCTTGTTACATCACCACAGCTTACAGATGAGAGGTCAACTGGGGTAACGTTTTCAAACATGAACATTACAAGAATGAGTTAATTCTGGGAAAATGTCAATTTTAGGATTACCAAGATAGAACTTGCCCTAGATCCAGTTCAGGGACAGCCAGAACAAGCTGTCCAATCCTAAAATAAACTGAAATTGAAGAAGAACACTTATCAGTGAAGACTGAACAGATTGCTTTCCTCTGGAAAGATGGTTCAGTTCGAGGAGGAAATTCCTTGAAGTTGATTTGGAGTTCCCGTTTAAGCTGCTCTGCTGTTGGGAAGTTTTCTGTGGGGGGGGGGAAATTAACTAGAGGAAGGAATCTGATCCAGTTAACACTGACCTACCTGACCTGCCTGCAGCAGCAATACATTTTACTCTGTCTCACATTTTCATTACACTTGAATCATCTACAGTGCCTTGCAAAAGTATCCAGACCTCTTGAACTTTTTCAGTTCTTCAAATTACAACCACAAGCTTCTATGTATTTTATTTAGATTTTATTTAATAGACCAACACAAATTGCAGCATACATGTGAAGTGGAAGGGAAATAATACACAATTTTCAAAATTTTACTGATTTAAGTGAAATGAGTAAAAAACACATTATTTATGAAGCACTTTTTAAAACACAAGTTACAAAGTGCTTTGCCTAAAATTCGAAATAAAACCAAAATGAACCACAGCAAGGAAGACTATTATAGAATGCTGATGAACATAAACATACAAAAAACTTTAACTACAATTCAGTTAAACAGAAAACCCTTTGGAGAAGATGGAGGTCATCAAGGAGGATTTAGAAAGTTCATCCGACTCAGTTGTCCTCATCTTCATGAGAGGAAAGCCACCACATACAAAGCGCGAACCCCTTGAGTTTTATGTGGTTTGTGGTATAATAAGAACCTGATCAAAAGATTTAAGTGGTGTAGGGTGATTGCATGGAGTTAGAATAAAAATGGGAAGAGTGTGATGTGCATCTGTGTTCAGCTTGCCCTGATTCAATTCACTGCACTTACATCTACAAGTCACTTGGGGTATTTCCCTCCTAGCTTAGGACCTTTACATTTTTCTTTGCATAATAGTTCAAGCTCAGTCAGCTTGGATTGAGAGCGTCTGTTGACATCAGTTTTGAAGCCATACTGCAGATTCTTGGCTAGATTTAGGTCTGGACCAATCTAACACAATAAAAATACTTTGATCAAAATTATTCCATTGTCCCCCCAGTATGATGCCACCACCACTATGCTTTATGGTGGGGATAGGGTGTTCACCATAATGTGCACAGTTTGGATTTCTTTTAGCAATGGCTCACTTCTTGTTATTCTATAAAGATCTCACCTGGAGGTTGAAAAACTAATAGTTCAACAGCTGTGGATCTTGACAGCTCCTCCAGAATCACCATGAGCCTCTTCACCACTTCTTTCCTAGCCTGTTACATAATGTTTGAATAAAATACTTTGAAGTTTGTGGTTGTTATATGATAAAATGTTGAAGGTGGAAAACATCTCAAAGACCCTACAAGTCAAGCTTTGTCCTGTTTGGATACTGAAAGTGTTACCCGCTGATAGTCATACTAAGTGGTTTTATTCAGGTGGCTGCTTTTATTGCTTCTCTGGCACTCATGGTATGCATCTGTGAGCCCATGGATATCCAGGCTTCTCATTCCTTCTGCTTCTGTGTGAAAGGTGGGTTTTTGTTCTGCAACCTTTAGGCAGATGGGGTGAAGCTACCAGCTAATGACAACTAGATTTGCCGCACATGTATGTCAAAACATTTAAATAACCACAAACTAATAACACATTTTTATTACAAATTAGAAAAAGGCGGACCCAAGATTCAGCCAGACACAGAACTGAAAAATTAAAAAGTTTATTCAGCCACAGGAAAATGTCACTCAGGTTAAACTCCACACAGCTTCCAGGAATCACTGAAGCAGAAAGGAGGATTAGTGACTTGTAGTTTCTCCAAATCTTGCAAGGATCAGAAAAGTCACTAACCTGTTCTTGTCTTGGGTTAAACTTGAAACCCAGAGGGGAAACCTCAGTGGGTAGAAGGCAGGGATCTCCACAGCGCAGGTGAGAGAGACAGGTGACTTTTGGCTGAATAATCCAAGGGCTAGGCTGATTCAATAATCCAGGGACCGAAACAGGGTCAATGATCAGAACAAGAGACGTCAGGCAAGGGGCAGGCAGAGGCATAAATCAGATGCAGGAAACGGGGTCAAAACCAAAATCCAAACAGTCCGACAAGGGGCAGGCAGAGGCAAAAATCCAAGAGGCAAGGCAAGGTCAAAACAACGATCAGTCAGGAAGGAACGCTGGATATCTACTCACACGATGGCTTTCAAAAATCTGGCACCGTCTGCTTGTCAGAGTCAGTATATATCAGGGAAGACACAGGTGCTTGGAATGCCACAGATTGCACTGCACTGCAGCAGTCACCAGGTGCATCTCATCTGCTGATTGCAGCCAGAGAGACAGAGTAGAGCAGACGTGCCAGAATCATAACAATTTTAGATATTTTGTGAAGGATCTTTGGAAGCCTCCTGCTTAAAATTGCCACCATACTGTGTTGAAGGAGTTTTAAGTACTCCCATGATCTTGAGGACTGTGTTGTCCTGGGCTTCAGCTCCTGGTAGGGTCTCCCTACGTGAACTCTCCTTAGGGGACTGATCAGATTAATAGCAATATAAAAATATCTGTAGAGGTGGATCACTTTAACTAAAATTAGACCCCTACTTGCATCATTTTATTTGGTGTGATGTTTTTTTAAGTGCAACCTTCTCTGACTTTATTCCTTTTCTTCCTTTTAGCCGACAAGAAGGCAATCTTTAACCCCCCCCTCACCCAGCACTATTTCCTGGGAGGAATACATCACTGCAGACAATGGAAGGTAGATGTCTAAACCTCATGAAAGAAGAACTAATAGGAATTTAATAAAAGCTTGCATGATTTTTGCCTACATGATCAATATACAGAATTGGCATGTTTTGAGATGTCTTCATGTTTGTTTCATCTCTTTCTTCAGAGCACCTCATTTAGGAAGGGAGCTGGTCTGTAAAGAAAGCAAGAAAAACTTCAAAGCCACGATAGCTATGAGTCAAGACTTCCCTCTGAGCATTGAATCGTGAGTGTTTATTTGAAGCTACCCTCTAGACAGTCGGGTAATAGCATAGGGGTGATTTGACACTGATCTGGTGAAATAGGAAAGAAAGGACTTGTGGAGAGCCAGTGAGAAGTTTAGATACACTCTTTATGGGCATGAATGTCATATTGTCCCAGTTTCAACCATAATATATGATACAAACTGCTCCCCCCTCAGATGACAGGGAATTAGCTAAAATGTTCTGTAATGACCCTGGAACCAGCAAGGCAAAACCCCACCATAAACAAGAATCTTAAACCACTGTGAGAAGAAGAATATTTAGATCAGTCAATGTGAGTCATTTAGTCATAAAAACCCTGTACAGACTCTCAGCATGTTGGTGACAGCATTATGCTAAATGTCTGCTTTACTGATGCACCTACTGGTGCATTGCATAAAATAGGTGGAGGAATGAAGAAGGAAAACTACCTTTGAATTCATCAACTTTCTCTAAATCATCGATTAGCCATTTAGAACAAAGACAAATGTGGTTGCCCAAGCAGGACAATGATCCCAAACACACTTCAGAACTGGGTTTGGGATTGACAAACCAGGCTGACACTAAGCTTCTAAAAGATTCAAGCGTTAAACCTACTGAAAATGTTTGCACAATGTTTAAGTAGGTTCTGATTCTGGAAAACAACCAGTTTATGTGGGTTCTATCATTTTCTGACATAAAGAGCCAAATATTCAACCAGAATTACGCCAGTACCTTGTTGATGGCTACCAAAAGCACAAGGTTTCTCTATTACCTGCAAAGTGACATTTATTTTAATAGTGGGGATTTCTGAATGTATTTCAAGATGTTAACATACATTTGGCCAGATGTTCATTAAACCCAAACATATGATGACATTTATGGTGATCTGGAGTATGTTGCCCCTCTTCCACTGGCTCAGTTCAGCCCGGCCCCACTCACTCGGCCCGCTTTGCAAGCATTTCCTTGTTTTTTCCATACCGGTACATGGTCCCTGCTCCTAAGCAGGTCTGACTGGGGCTGAGTTGGGACTACATGTGACGTGAATAGACTGCTGTTCACTGATTGGCCATGGGACCAGGAGAAATGAGAAGGCTTTCGCTGAGTCAGTGCATGAGAAGTTAATAAAACGCAATAATGTCTACAATAATATTAAGGACCACATTTGCCGGAGCGGGACAAACCCAAATATAATTTTACTATTTACAAATCATAAATCATGCCTGAAGGCTGAAAGAAAAGAAAAAGGACAAATCAGCTTTCTGAATGACTCGCAGACGGCACGTTGTATTTAATAACATCCTAAACCAGCTGGTCACACATAAATTCAGCTGTTCAGATGCACAAACATTTCCCCCAAAACAGACAAAACAATACCACCATGAAACTGCGTGTTTGCTTCAGAAATTAATTGACGCTCCTTTAGCAAACCAGGAGGAGGGAGGAGACAGAAAGCAGCTGCCTGTAATCAGACTGTCTGCATCGGATCAAACGGGAGGAAGTCCCGCTGAATCCGCAGAGTGCCAATATCCAAAATCCAATTTCCAACCTAAAACTAACTCCAAAGGTCCGCGGTTTTGCGCTTTAAAGTCCTTGTCTTATAAAGCCCAAAATTACAAACTTTAGAGCTTTACCAGTCCAGACGGCAGCGTCTCTCCTCTCCACTCCTCCCGCCACACCCCTCTCACATCAGAACCCATGTGTTTTATTTTATTTATTTTAAGTTCTGGCTAGGCTGTGGTCCAGATGATTATCCCAGTGGACCATTTTATACAATAAAAACATATATAAGCTATTGTTGCACATACAGTAATACAAACATTATTTGTATTTTGTTCTATATGTCAGTTTCACGCAGATTACTTTAATGTGACTATGTCACACAGTAACGTTAATAGCGGCACAGCCATAACTCCAGCCGTCAGTGGGTCCAAGGAAACACAACAGGTACCGTACCGAGTAGAGACAGACCGAGTGGAACAGGGCAGAGCTGCCTAAATCGAGCCAATGGAAAAGGGGCACATGTAAACCTCTGACCAGCACTGCGTATTTATAACTTTGTATTTCTTGTTGATCTGGTTAAATCTGTAAAGATGATTGCTTTTTCCCTCCTTCAGGTTACTGAATGTCCTGGAGGTGATTGCACCCTTCAAGCACTTTAACAAACTCAGGGAGTTTGTTCAGATGAAGCTCCCCCCCGGCTTTCCTGTCAAACTCGGTGAGCAGACCGGAACACTGGGGTTTGGAGAAAGACAGAAATATTTTCATTTTCATCGTGTAAAATGTTTTTTGCAGTAAGCTGAAGATTTTGTGATTGTACTTATTGTTTCCCTGCAGACATCCCCGTCTTTCCCACCATCACAGCCACGGTCACATTTCAGGAGTTTCGCTACGACGTGTTTGATGAATTCATTTTTACCATTCCCACTGACTACAAAGAAGACCCAAGCCGCTTCCCTGACCTTTAACCTCTTGCCTCAGCCTTTAACGTCAATCCCACAAAACATTACTTTAGGGAATGAAAAACTCTGGAGACCCTGCCACCAACTCAGACTCTGGACACATACTGTACAGCAGCAGGACGATCAGACACACAGGATCAACTTTACAGAGGAGCTGACCCAACTCGATGTGAACGTGTGCTGAGGTGCCGTGTTGCTGATTCTCACTCTCACCTCCAAATCTGACGCAACAGGTAACGTTGAGATATTCCATCAGTCAAAGGGCATTGAAGGGAAAACAAATGGCGGCAGAGCAAGAGTAGAATTTAAAACTACCAGTTCAGTTGACGCTTTGTATTTAAGTATGTAAGTTGTTTATAAGGGACTGACGCACTGATAGTACTGGGTCAGATGCCTGAGAGGACGTCTGCTCAGAGTTCATTTTAGGTTCTTTCATTATTTCAGCACAGTGGACAAATCAATCTAAAAATGCAAAAAAAATGTTAATTATATTTACAGTCAATACAAAGAGTATAATCATATACCACTGAAACTAGATATTTATATACACTGGACAAAAAAGACACACTTCATTTTTTTACTGACCTTTTTTTCCTGTTTTTGGTTTATTAGGATCACCAAAATTTCTAAAGTTTTTTAAATTTTTTTTCCCATTTGGCATACATTTCCTTAGTATTTTGTACAAGTATCTTTTAACTGTGTGACTTGAGTCAAGTTGAAGAGTATTATATTTTTGTATCTTGATGGTAGGATGGAGGGCAAGACAGACAGACAGATTGGGGCTGCTTCTCCAGTAATATGGGCGCTGCTCCAGTCTGTGAAGGAAGAGCTAAGCCAAAAAGCAAAGCTCTTGATATACCTGTCACTTCCAACGCTCACCTACGTTCACGAAATATGGATCATGATTGAAGGAACAAGACTCTGGATACGAGAGACTGAAAGGAGCTTCATCGGTAGGGTGGCGAGGCTCAACCTTAGAGATAGGGAGGAAACCCCTGGGTAGACCCTGATTATGCTGGACGGATTATATATCTCCTCTGGCCTAGGAAGGCCTTGGGATCCCCAAGAATGAGTTGGAGAGTGTTGCTGGGTAGAGGGATATCTGGGTTTCCCTCCTGGACCTGTTGCCACTGCGACCCAAACCCCGAAAGGTGGAAGACAATAGATGGATGAATAGCTGAATGGACATCTTGAATGGTAAATTGCAAAGCGTTTTACACTACAATCAGTCATTCATCCATTCATACACACATTCACACACTGACAGTGGTAGACTACATTGTAGCCAGGGGCGCCCTGGGGCAGACTGACAGAGGCGAGGCTGCCATACACAGGCACCATTGAACCCTCTGACCACCATTAGCAGGCAAGGGGGGGGAAGTGTCTTGCCCAAGGACACAACGACTGAGACAGACAAAGCGGGCATTCGAACTGGCAACCCACCGACTACAGGACAAACTTCTACAACCTGAGCCACAGCCGCCTCTTAGGTCAACCATTTTAGGCATCCTTCCACAGGCTTTTTACAATAATGAGAAACTTGTTTCACTTTGGCTTATTCCTCCTGTCAGAACTGGGGTAACTGAGTCAGGTTTGTAGGTCGCCTAGTTCACACACACCTTCTCAGCTCTGCCTACACATCGTCTGTGGGATTTACATCAGGACTTTGTCATGGCCCCTCCCCCAAATATTGACTTAAGCCACTATGTAACTTATTTGGCTGTATCCTTAGGAACCCATTGGTGCCAAAGCTTTAACTGTCTGGCTGATGTGTTTAGACGTTGCTTCAATGTTTCCCCATAATGTTCTTTCCTACATAGTACACTAGTCCCTCCTGCTGTAAAAAAACCCACAACATGATGCTGCCACCCCCGTACTTCAGAGTTGGGATGGTGGTAACCGGCTTGCAAGCTTGCCCCTTTTCGCACCAAATGTAACAAATGGTCAGACAATATGATTTCCTCTCTGAGTGGCCTTTCAGCCCCTGTCAGTAGAGACCTTCACTTTATATAATAACACTTTCTCTCAACCTGGATCTTTATAAGGCCTTTTCTTTTTGTTCTGGGGTCCATACGCACATTTCACACCAAAACACCTTCATCTCGGGGTCACAGAACTTGTCTCCCTTCTTAACGGTACAACCTCTAGACATTCCCATGCCATTTATGTGTATAATTGTTTAAACAAATGATTGTGGTGTCTTCAGGCATCTGAAGATTATACACAAAGTTGAACCAGACTTGTGGAAGTATGCAATTCTCTTCCAAATATCTTGGTCGATTTCGTTTGATATTTCTATGATGTCACACAAGGTAGGACTATGTTTGAGGTGTTCCCTTAAAATACATCCACAGGTGAGCCTCCAATAAGCTCAGATGCTATGTATTAACCATTAAACGCTTACAGATACTTCAACTGGGCTGTCCTAAGTTGTTAAAAAGGCATAAAAATCTTAATTTATGTAATCTTATGAGTTTAATCAAAGTAATAAAAATATATTCACCTCATTATTCTGGTATTTATCAAATAAAAAATATGTTTTGTTATCCTAGCTGATTCAAAACAGGTAAAGTTCAGTCTGATTTAATGTCAGACAGTGAGAAAAAAATGGGTGTCTTTTCATACAGTCTATGTAAATATCTGGTTCCAGGTATAAAATCATTTTTATGTTTAATGATTAACTTTCACCAATCACTGATATCTACTGGATAAAAGGACAGTTTTGGTAAAACAAGTGCTCGTTTAGGTCAAAATTAAATGTTTTTTGTTTTTTTTAAAGGATTTTTTCTTCTACACATAACAGAAATGTGTTGTTTGTGTTTAGCAATGATTTTCACAGGCCTGACGTTGTTCACTCTATTTAGATTTTCCAGGACTACTCTTCCTCAGTTTAAAGACACTTGTTTTGTAATATAAAATCTTTATATCAGCTTTTGAAATGTCAATCTTTACAGTACATCAGTCCCGATAAGCGGCAGCGAGTCTTAAACTGTGCTAATTAAGCCTTTTGTTTTTTATTTCACCTTTTTAAACCATGTAACAAACTTGTTTAAACTGGTTCTATATGGAGAAAACAGATTTTAAAGTTTTTAATTATTACAGCACACATGCAGATTTAACACATAGAACCAAGGCTTTTCCTCTGTGCGGTATACTTGTTGATTTTTGGGTATTGGTTTGTCTTTTTTAATACTTTGAACTGACGAGGGTAATTTTTCTTCTTTTAACGTAGCATCTGGGGAGTTATCTCAAACTCTTATTGGTTTGTAAGTTGTGGTACATATTTGTACGTATATTTGTTTTAATGAGCAGTAATCCCTGAATTCTTCTGTCGTCTTTCCTTCAGTAATGTACAATGCACCTCTTTTTGATATGTTGAAACAATTATTAAAAGCTTTGTAAAAAAAAAAAAAAAAAGTGCAAAACATCTACAAAGACTGCCTGAAAAGAGTAATTGACGACATCTTTGAAAAAACTGGCGTCTGCAGCAAATGTTGCTTTTATTCAAATCCAGTTTTCTTTTTCTGTGTCATTGTAGACCACAGTTAAGTTGAATTAGTGGAGGCGTCTTCATCCATCTCTTTGCTTTATTTTATTTCCTGACTCCAGTTGCTCCAATTTTAAATGTTTTCTGTAGGAGTTTCTTCATCAAACTACATGTCAGTTGTACAGCAAAAACTGTTGTATAAGTCTGCAACACTATTTTCATATAAAATAGACAAAAAAATAAAAAATCCTCATATCTAACTGTGCGGACATCATGCTTTCCCAGTATTGTGTGTGGCCTCCACGTGCCTGTATGACCTCCCTACAACGCCTGGGCATCCTCATGATGAGACGGCGGAGGGTCTCCTGAGGGATCTCCTCCCAGACCTGGATTAAAGCATCCGCCAACTCCTGGACAGTCTGTGGTGCAACGTGACGTTGGTGGATGGAGCGAGACATGATGTCCCAGATGTGCTCAATCGACCCTCCAAAGAAATGCCACCCCACACCATTACTGACCCACTGCCAAACCAGTCATGCTGAAGGATGTTGCAGGCAGCAGATCGCTCTCCACGGTGTCTCCAGACTCTGTCACGTCTGTCACGTGTTCAGTATGAACTTGCTTTCATCTGTGAAGAGCGCAGGGCGCCAGTGGTGAATTAGCCAATCCTGGTGTTCTCTGGCAAATGCCAAGCGTCCTGCACGGTGTTGGGCTGTGAGCACAACCCCCATTTGTGGACGTCGGGCCCTCATACCATCCTCATGGAGCCGGTTTCTAAACGTTTGTGCAGACACATGCACATTTGTGGCCTGCTGGAGGTGATTTTGCAGGGCTCTGGCAGTGCTCCTCCTGTTCCTCCTTGCACAAAGGCGGAGGTAGCGGTCCTGCTGCTGGGTTGTTGCCTCCCTACGACCTCCTCCACGTCTCCTGGTGTACTGGCCTGTCTCCTGGTAGCGCCTCCAGGCTCTGGACACTACGCTGACAGACACAGCAAACCTTCTTGCCACAGCTCGCATTGATGAGCCATCCTGGATGAGCATCACTACCTGAGCCACTTGTGTGGGTTGTAGAGTCCGTCTCATGCTACCACGAGTGTGAAAGCACCACCAACATTCAAAAGTGAGCAAAACATCAGCCAGAAAGCATAGGTACTGAGAAGTGGTCTGTGGTCTCCACCTGCAGAACCACTCCTTTATTGAGTGTGTCTTGCTAATCGCCAAAGATTTCCCCCGGTTGTCTATTAAATTTGTACAACAGCATGTGAAATTGATTGTCAATCAGTGTTGCTTCCTAAGTGGACAGTTTGATTTCACAGAAGTTTGATTTACTTGCAGTTGTATTGTGTTGTTTAAGTGTTCCCTTTATTTTTTTGAGCAGTGTATAAAAATGGTAACATTGGAAGAGTTCTAAAATGAGAACCTCTGCTGACCTGCAAAAACATCTTGATCTCCAAGATTTTTGGGAAAATGTTTTGTGGAAAGTTTTGGAAGGTGTGCATCCTGGTATTTCTGGAGCTGGGCTTCAGTTCATGACCTTAAGGATAAGCACTTGGGTTGCTCAGCAGGGCATTGATCCAGAGCTCACCAACGAGTCCACCTCTGAATGGTTTTGCTCCAAACTTGAGATAGTGTGGCATGAACTTAAGCAGGCCATTCATCCTCATAAACTCTTGAATGTGGTTTGAATAAATGAGAAAGGAGACCCTCTTCCTGTGACCTGCTGGATGAGTCTTCGAGGAGCTTCTGGAGTAATTTTGGAAGGTTAGTCACTTCTGAATCCCAAAGCCTTAGAAATAACTTTGTGTGTCATCTGAACCTATTTAAATCAGGCCATGATGTGTTGCTTTTGAATATGTTTTAGCCTACTTCATGTTGTCAGACAGGTTCTATTTAAAGTGACCTACAGAACAGATTTGTCAGAAATCAGGCCTGGGTGTGGAAAATTGCCGTCCCAAAACTTTTGTTGCTAACAGTTGGTTCAGGGTGGTCTGGATAGTTTTTATGGTTATCCTTCTCTGGCATTAAAACATGTCTGATGATCTGAATCATTTAAGTGTAACATAAAAACAAAAACTGTAGGCGGCAAATACTTTTCTGCAGCAGTGTGGTTAGTGGGCTCACTAGTAACGGTGAAGCATTGACAATATAAAATACATCTTTCTGGTGGCAGATTGGAGATATGCTGAGCAGGCCCGGCTCCTCTTGTAATTACTGGTGTCTGCAGGATGTTCCTGGTGTGCTCATGGGTCAGTTATTCAGAAACCCAATTATTTAGACAGTGTTTTTATTTAAAACCCAGGTTTCATTGTTCCAGGACATTCCATAATACAGTAACGTTCAGCTAGTGTGTGCCTCTTTACCCAATTCAATGTCTAAATTTATCTGACACCTCTTCCTGAATTCAGCTTGTTGCTTTCTGTGAGGATTTACATCAAATGTACAGCAAAACCCGCAACACTGGAGTCATAAAATGTACTAAAAAGTGAAAAGAAAGATCCGCATTACGCCTCAGGAAAACCTACATGGTGTTGGTCGGCTATAGTAATTCAAAAGCACACATATATTTCAGGAAATGACATAATGAATTCATTTTAACTGAAAGATGTTTATACATTAGTACATTAACATTTACTGCTCTACCACATGTAGAGATTAGGCCACTTTTTGTTTTATATCCCTTAAAACAGTATTGGAGACAGTTTATATGTACAATATGTGGTTAGGATTGTTAAAACATGATGCTGGTTGATAAATGATAATAAGGAAAGGATTTAATCCAGACAAATAAGAAAAATCCTACTGAAAATGTTGAATATTCTGCTTTCAGGAAAACTGCACAGTGTTAAAACCAAAAATCATCATGATCTCTAAACAAAAGGGCGTAAATTATAGTTTCAAAACCCATTTAATGTTATTTGTATTTTAGTCCTGATCGTTTCTTATTTTCTTTACAAAAATGGTCACATCTAGACCCTCAGTCCACAATGATTCTACTGTTAAGATTAAAACCTGCTAACAGTGATCAGGCGCAGACATAATGTGGCCCATAGTAGGAATATGTGAAGGAGTCGATAGATGGTGGCACAGAAACTTCTTAGTCGCTCATCTCCATGTCCTCCTGGTGGCGATCGTCTCCGTTCAGTTTGGATCTTCTGGAGACTTGACGCTCGTCTCTCTCCACCTCCTCCTGATCTTTGAGAGACGACACAGAATCTGATTCGCTCCTCTGCTCGTCTTCCTCTTCTCCTTTTTCACTGTCATAGCCTTGCTCCTCTTCATCGTAGTCCCGTGTAACCTGTAACGCAGTGTGTTACTCAGCAAACCTGGGAGGCATTGTTTGTACACAAAAACACAGGTAAAGATGAACGCTTCCAAGATCTACAACACAGCTTCGGTCTGGAACATTTGAGGATCAGGACTAAACATGAGAATCTGCTGCCTGACATACTTTCACATCTCCTTTCTCGCTGTCCGATTTGCGGTCCCGCTCCCGTTCTTTGTCTTTGTTCTTCTGTTTCTTGGTGGTGGAACGTTCTTGTTCTTCTCTGGTGTGGTTCCTGTCTTCCCTCCTGTCCCTGTCCCGGTTCTTCTCGCGGTCCTTGTCCTTCTTCTTTTCCTTCTTGTGGCTGTTAAAGCAACACATCTAGTTTGTCCGTCGGCCCGTTTCAGTGAATTATATTGAAAAGAAGTTGCACATTGAAACTCACCGCCCGGGGGACGGAGACCTGGAGGGCTTTCTCCTTGGGGACCGGGAAGAACTGCGACTTTTCCTGCGCCTTCTGAAAGCCACACAGCATTAGAATGAAATGGCTGCAGAGACCTACACAACATAGATAAACCAAGGACGACAATGCATGGCATTTCCTACAGTAAAAACAGCAAGATCACCCACCTACTGATACTTCGGGACCTCCTGGCACTGCTGTAGCTTTTAGGAGGAGTCTTGGATCTTTTCTTAGTCTTTTCTTCTTTTCTCCTTTCCCTGTTAAATAAATAAATAATTACACAAAACATCTAAAAGTGCCTCAGTGCTAGAAATGCAGAGGTTTTGTTACGAAAAATTAGAAGATTTAACTCTGGACCTCGATCTGCTGCGACGGCTTCTGTCCTGGGAGTGAGTCCTCCTTCTCCTTGGGCTCTTGGACCTCCTCTTACTCCTTGAATGAGAACTTCGCCTAGACCTGCTCTTGGAACGTCTGTGTAAAATAAAACCAACATGTTTTAAAGAAAATAGTGGTTAAAAAAAAGCTGCTTTTTTTTTTATAATGAAACAGTTTTCTTTACCTGTGTTTTGACCTTGACCTCGACCGTTTGCGCCGTGACCTCGAGCTGGATCGGGAATGTTTGTGCTTGTTGTCTTTCTTACCTGCAGACATTTAGAAGTAAGATTAACACATTTAAACTGTGAGGCTGTAGACTGTATGCTCACACAAACAAATGAAATTCTTGTACACTATTCAAGACAAAATAAACACGAGTTTTTTACAGGTGTATTTCACTAAATTAGGAAATTATCCAAAAGGGAATTTAAAATTTAAAACCATCCATCCATTTTCTACGCCAGCTTGTTCATACGGGGCATGGGGGAGCTGGTGCCTGTATCCAGCAGTGTACAGACGAGAGGCAGGGTACACTCTGGACAGGTTGCCAGACCATCACAGGGCGACACAGACACACAGGACAAAACAACCATGCAAACACACACACACAGACCTAAAGGCAATTTAGAGAGAGCAAATAACACTCATGTTTTTGGCCGGAGGGAACCTATGCATGCACAGGGAGAACATGTGAACTCCATGCAGAAGGACACCAGGCCGGGATTCAAAGCCAGGACCTCCTAGCTGCTAAGCAACGGTGCTACCAACTGCGCAGCCTTTTTTTAAATGTGATATTCTGAATTTTTATGTTCTTCAATTATAAACACCTAAAATATATCAATGTCTGTGTAATGTAGTTGTGATTGAAGTGTAAGGCACCTAAAAACTAAACTCACTTCCAGGTTCGATGGCAGCAGAAATCAGAGACTGGGCCTCTCGGACTCTCTTCATCGCCTCTTCTATCTCCTTGTTGGAGGAGTCTGCCTTTAGACCCGGCGTCAGGTTTAATCCAGCCACCAGTGGATTCAGTCTGCAAAAAGCAATCCTTTAGTTTAAAAAGAAGTGCTGATGACACTGCAAGTAGTTTAGCAATCAGTAGTTTCTTACTTTGGGTCAATAGACTGCATAAGCTTGAGCAAGTCTGCAGAAAAAGCCTGAGAAATAAATGAGAATGATAATACTTTAGTAACAAAATTTTATTTTTCCAGGCCGGGACAATAACTAGCGGATTCTTACCTGGTGGTTCATGCTTGCACCCGTAATTCCAATAGCAGCTATTTGGTCCATGTTGGGAGCCCCAAGACCTCCAAATGGGGATGCTCCTATCTGCAATGTTGAGCATTCATACATTTAACACTCAGGAACACAGAATTCAGTTTCTCTTAGCGAGGTCATTTGATAACAATAATTATAATACGTAGGTCAATATCAATATTGAAGTTATGGCCTATAACCAATATTAGCTAATATAGTACATACACTATATTACCAAGCGTCAATGAATTATGGTGTTACAATCACTTCCATGGCTTCAGGTGTACAATGTCTGTGTTGTTCATACACTCCTAAACCTTGTGGAAGATGTCTACAGAACAGTTAAAGTTGCTATTGCTGGCAACAGTAGGTCCCTCAAAAAATTGGAACTAATAGAATAAGAAGGTAAGGATATCATCAAAGTTCATGTACGTGTAAAAGTAGACAGACAAATACTTTTGGCAATATAGTGTATTTCCACATCGAAAAAAACGACAAGCGGCTGACATTTCTTCTCTGCTTCAGGAGGAATGTCCCCCGACCACATAATAATAAACATAATAATAATACCAACCAACTGTAGTCATTTGGATCCACTAGAGGAGATTATGGTTCGGTCTGGACCCCCCACTACTAAAAATGCTGTTGTATGTTGAAGGTTTATTTATAAGAATAACCTATTTAAACGCTTTTTAAAAAGTGAAGCCTACTGCAGCCTACTATACTGGAAACTATGTTTTTTTTTGTAAATATATTTTATTGTGGGCGCGGCACTGGAGCAGCAGTAGAGCATGCGACCCATGTATAGAGAGGCTTCGGGCCTCGGCGCGACTGTCCCCTGGTTTGAGTCCCGACCACGGCGACCTGCCCCGCATGTCCTCCCCCTCCCTTCACCCCATTTTCTGTCTGCCTACTTTTAAGAAAAACAATGACAAAATAAAGGCCATAAGAGCCGCAAAAGAAATCTTTAAAAAAATAAATATATGTATTTTATCGTACAATGTTTACCAATTAAACAGAAGTTTTAAAGATATAAAGATAGCTTTTAATTATATATATATATATATATATATATATATTATATATGCCTTAGGCAACTGCCTATAAGACCAATGCAAAAAGTCGGCTCTGATGATAATATTATTAAAGCAAACTTGGTGTGAAAACTGACCGAAACCAGAGGATTAGGTGTTGGAAGAAGACCTCCTCCTGGCATCATTCCTGCTACAGCGTTGGCTGGAGCCAGCAGCGACATCGCTTTAGATTCATCGGGAATGACCCCTGAAGAAAAAAACAGAAACATCTGAGTTCATGTTTGGGGAAAAAAAAAAGTCAGCAACACTAAGACAAGACTTGCAGACAAGCCACCTCGGTTTAACTACTCTGTAGTTAAAAACATGAAAAAGAAAATCCACTTTTTGTCTTGTCTGTAAATCTTGATGCCTGATTTTTTTTTTTTTTGTGAAAGTGTAATTGTGGGATTAGTAGCTATTAAAAATAATCACAATACACACTGTGGTCAACACTGCCAAGATTTGATCACCTGTACTTGTTTTTTAAGTCATGAACCAAACGTTAGCAAGCACAGCCAGTTGTCCCGTGGGATGTGCTCTCAAATTTCATTATCAACAAGCGACTCACGCCGGCTGCTTCGCTATAAAGCACACAAAAACATTGAGATACAGAACAAAAAAAAACAAAGTTCATGATTCAGATGTGGAGACAAGAATACATTTCAACATCACTCACCATAACTTCTACTAAACGCACTCAGCGTCTTGCTGACACTACTATTAAAAAACAATCGGCAACCACATTTCTGTAATGCTACATTTATAAACCAAAGTTATGTTGCACAAAATACTACAAAAACATCATCTGTGCTAAACAGTCAAGGGCTATTGACAGCAATTCTGATACAGTGATATGAAAAATATGTCCAAAGCTGAAGAAACCAAACAGCAAAATCAAAGAGAAAATCTTATCAGATGATCATCCATGGCTGTGTAATCTGAAAACAGGCTAATTTTAATCTTAAAATGTTCTCCTTTTTTAAGAGAGAGAGAGGGGGGAGAGGGAGGGAGAGACATCTGATTTCACACACACTCACACACACAGACAGACACTTGAGAAACAGGAAAAGGCTGCGGAGGACAAAACTGTTGGTGGCATTTTCAGCAGGGCCTGGAATATAGGGCTGGCTGAACCAGGAAAAACAACTGTAAAACACAACAACAAAAGAAACACCACTGTTAAACGTTAGAGTCACTCAGCTCGTTTAGAGCTATGTATGGAGAGGGACAATTTCCAAAAGGCATTTTTACAGCAAACTCAAGATGAGCTTTTAGACTGCTTATGACTTGTGGAAATTTGGGGATTTAATGCAAAGCGATAGACAGCAAATCTCTGGTAAAACAAAGCCATTTTGTTACCAAATGCAGCATAGGTGATTATAATCAACATGAACACCCTCGTCACTTTAACATACCCACATGTCGTTTCCATACTATACCCCAGCATGCACACCCGACTAGTTCATCATTTGAGCTTGCTGTGGGATGTCCCAAATATATTTTTTTCTAAATGTGATGAATTAAATACCTGGAAACAACAAACACAACATCTAGATCCAGTATTTATCGTTTTCTCTAAACATTGTTTTCCAGAGTAAAACTGCATCATGAAAGTTGTTCCATTTGCACAACTGGTCTTTAATAAGACAAAGCTGGACTTAAAACAACCTCAGAGATGTAATAAATACATTCTTAGCAATTAGTGCGGCTTATGGCAGATGGCCTAGTCAGTGAGGACAACAATACGCAAATCTAACTAGTTTTCTGACCTCAGTTAAGTTCCTATTGACGTTGTCTGAGATTTAACTAGCTGTAGGAAACAATGAAATGTTTTGGGTTTTTTGCCGAATTTTAGCGATTCCATTTTGTTTTAGTTATATTCTTTACAACCACATTTCCTTCACTTTAAGTGTCTAATCTTAAAGTTGATGTTTAAAATAGCACAAATTCAATGGCAAGATATGCCAAATACAAAATAATCTTAAACTCTTTCTGTAAAGCAGAACATACAATATTTTTGCCCAAACTGATGTTGCTGACTTCTTTTTGTGCGAGTAAACTGCCAGTCCACATTCTTGACATGATCCACACTGCTTTGATTTTGTCCTACTGTGACTCAATGATGGCGCCTTTTTTTTGATAGCGATATCTTTTGTTTAACCAGGGTCATCCCTCACTTTTGTATGCCTACTTATCGACATTGATCATTATCTGTAAAACAAGAACATTCACTTGTTAAATAACTAACTTTCCCCCCAACCGTTCATTTGATTTGAGCTGTGCAGCTATCTTTTAAGAAAGGTTGCCTTGAACAGAGAGGAAAAAAAAAACAAGTTAATATTTTACTGCAGAAAAAGAAAAAGAAGGGGCTTGCGAATCTGGTGCCATTATTATTATTTTTAATCGCCTGAAGGCGGAAGAGGACCACTTTCAGCCAGCACTGGAGGGGGTCTCTGCAAATGACTTGTCCACTATGAAAACCACAACAAATAACAGAGAGAGAAGTTTATAGCTGATTGTAAGACACAGACAAAAATGTACAATTTACCTTTTCAATACCTAAACACGCCAAGCACTGAAAACATTAGAAAATAAAATTTTAAAAACTAAGAATGGTTCAGATTCAGCTAATACTATCCATTAGACCTTTAACATGTGACGCACAGGCGGAGATAGCCGCGTGAATGGCAGAGAGACAGAACGGACACCCACCTTCAGCAAAAGGGACCACGATCAAGGCCCTGTCCACGAAGACGGTGTTCGTCAGATGCTGGGACACGCCGACAGACTCGGGCTCATTGAATTTTACAAAACAGACACGGGAAGTCACAGGCAAGGGAGAGTCACTGGAAGAAAATACAGATGTGTTGTGCAAAGAATACAACATCAGAGAATCAACATGCCCTTTTCCACCCGTCAGATCGTGCTGCCAGGAAAACTGAGTCAGAGCGGATTTCTGCGATTTATTATTATCCATCAATATTAATATTTTGCTTTATTCTGGTTTCTTAACATTTTGTAAACAAAAGCAAGGGCTGTTTTCCTTCACACCCCAGGCTTACTGCTGTCTGCAGTGACAGTTGTGTCTGTACATCTGTGTGCCCGGCGTTCACCAGCAGAGTTGTTTAGTCGTTGGTTAGTGTCGTCTCTGCACCACCTTTAAAACCTACAAGTTGTTTTTATTCAGACTAAGTGTGTTTCATACAAGAGGCACAATCACCCAGCTGAGTTAAATCCATTTGGTGCTACGTACTCATGTTGGCTGGGCTTGGTAGGTCTAATCTAACGAGATCAAATAAAACCAAATCACAATCATTTAACTTTATACCCAATACAGAAAAAAAAAAAACAACAGGTGATGCTTTGCATTCACCAGAGACAGGTTTACTCTAGACCTGAGGAGCAATAAATTGGTGATCCCAATGAATAAAATATTTTGTGGTAGTAAAAAAATGTGCAATGCAGTACTCAAAAATGCAAAACATATTTTAAGCTGTTTATATATGTCACTGTTACTTCTTACAACTCTACTAGTTTAAGAAAAGCTTTATTTTTGCAACAAGTTAAACACAAACAAATATACATTTTCTAAATCTCGGAAGGTTTTATTTAACTATTACAAATAGTTGCTAAAAATAAATCACTACATCACTTCATCACTACATCCTATAATAACTTCATATTAAAGCTGTAAAGGCAATAAACTTAATTATTAAGGTAATTATTCATTTATAAACGGTTTCTCTAGTTGACGATAAAGTTCTGATATGATAATATATGAAACTCAAACATGGCTTTATGAGCTTACATTAAGACAATGTCTTTTGGACATTTTTATGAGAAAAGTGACGGCGAGGCTCAAGCATTAGCATTAGCATTAGCATACAGAATAACCAGGCCTCTGCTTGATGCTACAGGCCTCAGCTGCCAGAGTCAAGCTAAACCGGAAGAAACAGGACTTTAGTCGGGAACACTTACTCAGGTGGAAACAGCTTAAGCTCCTCTATGGTTCCGAGGAACCCAAATAGAGTCCTCATTTGCTCGGACGTTGTGCTCGGGGAGACGTTTGTCACCTGGATGACTTGAGTGTTGGAGCTCATTTTTACGAGCGCTAATCAAGCTAGCCAGCCCTGTGCTAGCCGCGTACAGTAAATGTAGGATTAAAGCAAATATTGACGCTTAGAGTTTAAAAATCAACACGCCTCTAGGAAACGCGAGCATTTTCTCTGTATGTATAAAAATGTGGATGCTCTGCAGACAGAGCAGCAAAACAGCGGACGAGCCTTGCGATGCTGACGTGCTGCTTTCAGAAACAATCGGTTACGCTCGCAGTTGTCATAAACATGTAATAAATCTAAAGTAAAGCTTTTCAGGAATTGTTCGAAACGTTTGGCTGCTGTTCTAGCCAATAACGTATTTTCCATTGATTAGTGTCATACTTTGGATATGGCATTTTTCTCAATTGTAAATAAAAACAGTTGATGCCACTTGTGCATCATCTTTTTGAGATGCATGTGTCATTACCAATAAGAAAGTAACTTTTTTGTTACATGAAAATAACTTTTAATCTAAATCAGCCAGTGGTATGAATAATTTTAGTCCTAACCCCTTAGCTACAGAGTATTCCTACGTTTAAGACAAAGTTTTGAACAAACGTGTAAAATAATAAAATGTACGCTGAAAATGTCTTTAAACATTACTGCCTTAAATAATGACATTTTTTCTCTCAATAAGTGTGTTTAAAATTATGTTGGATTTAGTTAGAAACTGAATATGGCTTCACTGGTTTATCCGAATTCAAAGGAATATATCTCATAAATCGGACGCTACCTGAAGTAAGCATGAGGGTAGTGGGCGTGGCTAAGCTTGTGTCACCGGGTCCGGTTGCTATGCTGTTAGCAGGCTTCTGCTTGGCATGTGATTAGCTTAAAATCCTAAAACGAGCGAACTATGAAAATACCGGGACGTGTTCGGAGCCACAGAGGTATGAAAGGATTTGATTTAGTTTGAACAAGTGAAACTTTCTACCAGCGTAGCCGAACTGAACCGTAGCGACCCACACCTGGCAGCAAATTATGCCGCTTGCTAACTTAGCAGGACCCTTGTTACTTGACATGTTGCTCTTGTGTGCATTAATTTATTAAATTTGATTGTACAATATTTCCTAATAGAGGCATTTCTGTCTAGTGATAGAAATAATGATAGTGACGGGCAATAAAAAGACTGTGGATGTGGATAGATTAACGACATTGAACAGGCATGTACTTCTGCAACTGCATGCAACATTTTTATATATTTTTGAACTTTGTTCATGCTGCTGCATTGGATTAAATGTGTCTTTTACCGTTACTTATGGAAAATCACTTTTGTTTAATTTATGCAGACAAACTGTCAAAAACAGACACTAATAGCAGACAGCAGAGAAATATAGAAGTTTATTCAACATACATGTAGCCTTCAATCAGGTAATACCCAAGATTTGTATACAACATATAATGAAACAATGCAACATATAAAGCTGCAATCCCATAAAGAAATGCTGATTGTGATTAATACAATAATATGAATTAAAATAACGTAATGACAACTGTGTGTTTTCTGTGCATTATGGTATAAGCACTTACAATGATTAAGGAAGTCACTCTAGAAGTAAAGAAATTGTTTAAAAGACTTATCAAATATTTTTTTATTGCTTAAAAAAACAAATGAAATGTCATTAAAACAATTTTTTAGGCATCGTTTTATTCTTTTCATTTATTCTTTTTGTTTTATTTCTACCCAGTAGAGGATACTGTTGACCATTTCTTGAGGCTGGTCTAATGACATTTTTGGTCCTTTCTTCTTTTCTTCGAGTTGACTTTTTTTTTTAACCCACCTGGTAACTGTCATATAAAATTAAAGAAGATATACAAAGATAGAAAACATCCATTGCATAAAGATATGCATTTATTAAAAAAAAATCTTTACTTAATTATTTGTTACAGCAAACAGCTCAGATGCTTAATCTAAAAGTAGGTCTTTCTCTTCTAGGAGACACTTTGTGTTTGTGACGAGCAGCAAGCAGAGAGTGGTGACTCTTCTCACCTAAACCTCACTTCCAATGACTCTAACTGGTGAATATGGGCTTCTTAAGGCTGGTAGCCAGAATCATGGGTCGGATTAGCACATTCAGATCGTATCAGTTTGTGCTTCTCCTGGCTGCCACGCTTGCTGTAATAGCTTTTTACTACTTTGGTTCTGAGAGGCACAGCTTCTCCAGCACTACGAAGAGGATAAGGCAGACCCAGGCCAACACCAACAGAAATGATGCTGACCTAAATGTGGACACCAGGATCTCACACCTTCCTGCATCAGAAGAGCAAAGAGAGGAAGTCCTGAATGTAGGAGAGGAAAGTGAGTTTTTCAGGTCCAGGAAAAGGAGCTTCGACGCTGCCGTCCAGCGCTATCATGTTCTCATGATGTTCACCAAGGTGGACAGGAGCAGAGGCCTGCAGGATAAATTCAGGGTGGCCATGTCGTCCATGGTGAAACATGCACATTTCCTGGAAGGAGAAGTATTGGTGCTTCACTTTGTGAGTGATCAGGCCAGCCAAGAGTTGGGCCAGAGGATGCTGCAGGAGTTTCTGCAGGATTCAACATTTAAACATGAGGTAAGTGGTACCTTAAGTCGCCTTTTGAATTCAGGAAAATTATCAGAAGTTTGAATTTATGATAGTTTTTTGTTTTTTTAATAAATTTAAAGTAAAATTCCTTTTAAAGAAATTAAAGTTAGCTGAATTGGGCCTTGTGCTGTTTGTTCAAAATGTTAAGGTTGAACTAATGTATGGTGTGTCAAAGTAAAAACAGGGTTATTTTTCCACTTTAATGCCATCACAGAACAGCTGTGTTTATACTGAGAGTGGATTCTATTTACTAATTAGGCGGCTTGAATGAGCAGTTGGTTCCACTAGATTTTATTCAGAATAATAGGTGCTGCATACATATGCATTTTAGATTTTTATTTGCAAGTTTACAATTTCTGTCCACAACTTTGAATTGTTCCAACACATAAAACCTCTGAGTTCAATAGGTCAGATGACGTGAGAATGTGTTAGCGATATTAGCGCTGGCTGGACTGATTTGGCTACTTATTTCAGAAGCTCCAAAATGTCATTAGAGTTCAGAGTTTAGATAAAACTGGAAAATATGACAGTCACCTAACGTGAGCTCAAATCACAAGGTGAGGGTGCAGTTCAAAGTTCAGACACCTGGGGGCAGTGTTTGCCAGTTTAAATAACCGATCACAGATGAAGGGGATGTAGCTTGTTTACACCGTTCTTCCTGCCAAAAAGGAGGATTATGTTCCTGGTCTGTTTTGTAAAATGTCCTGTCCAGTTTGTCCTTTGTATGCTTTTCACAGCATGCCATCATAAACCAATTCAATTTCTTCCATAAGAGCTAGAGTCCTTTTTTTCTATTTCAAGAAATCTCATCATGTAAAACATGCATTTCCAACTTTCTGTTTTCCGAAGTCGATTCAGTTTCTTCCTGGAATAGTTCAGGTTTTACTCAGCGTAGCAACTTGGCAGTTTAAAACCTGAAAGATGGATATTTTGCCAGACTGTTAAGGGGTATGTTCAGCAGGAAAGCAGGAAATAGGATTTATTAGTTGGATTTCCAGGACTCATACAGGGTGCTTGACGTCTGAGCTAAAATAATAATAAAATGTTGCTGTAACTGTTAAATTGTACCATGTTCAGAATAAAAACAAGTTTTAAAATTGTGAAAGTTTATAGTTTATATTTAGAAGCAAGAAACAGAATATTTATTTAAACCCAGAGCAGAAACTTTCCAGAAAGTATAATTTACAACCAAACTGCTTTTCAGGAAATACATTGTAAGAAGATCTGGTTTCTTATAGTTTGTTTTACACTGTGGGCAGCAACTCTTAAATGCTACCTTTTGTAGTACTATCTCCTCTGAGGTTCCGATAAAACTGAGCTGATGTTAAACTGTGAAATGGAAACTAGTCATGAGACAGTCCTCAGCTATGGGTGTATCTCCCTCACACCTACACAAGTCCCAGCTGTCTAAATGAGATTAAACAGGGCTCCAGCAAAGTTAGGAAAAGTTTGGAATTTAATTTAATTATTTTCCAGGTTAGGAGATGTATAGCAAAATGTCTTTTTCTGTCCTATTTGCTAAATTTGGTTTGCAGTGATACATTAATTTGTCCATCATCTTGGTGCTTGTCCATCCATCCATCCATCCATCCATCCATCCATCCATCCATCTATCATGAAAACACTTGGACCGAACCTACAGGCTGTGTCCTCACCGCCTCTGTTAGTGTCCTGGTATCATTCCAGGTCGGTGTTTTTTTAAACATGGTGCTTTTAGGTAATGAATCTTGAAACATTACTTCACCTACGCTGACACAAGCACTGACACCGCCTCTCCTCATGTCTTTGTGTGCGCAGTCAGCCCAGCACACAGGAGCAAACACTCAGCTTTGCCAGAGTTACAGATAAGACAGGGAGTCCCCAGAGTCTGAGTGATATATGAGCATGCTGACATCCTTATCGACTTGTCTTGAATTTCATTCATTTTCATCCTTTTTATTATTTATCATGAAGGAGTACAAAGATAACACAGTGGTTATATAATATATATTTTTTAGCCCCATTACTTCCCAACAGCAAAATATTCAGGGAACCATTTGACATTTGTCGCAAACAGCCTGCTGAGTCACACTAGCCTGCAGCTGTGCTCGTTACTGCTGCATGTCCTCCGTAAAACATGGAGATTTGGGCAACCTGTCCTTTAATGCTAATGACGGGGTAGTAATGAAGCAGACTTGCTATATGATCCCTAGTTTAAAAACTTTTTTCTGATAACTAGGAATATTTTTTGAGTAAAGAGAAAAGACTGGAAGGTTGCAAGAAATAAAAAAAAAATCAGCTGAACATGTAATTTGATGGATAAAATTCAGAGTTCATTGTTGCCTTTGGAGCTTGTATGTTTAACAAGCAAAAGTTCATGCTAACAGGGCAGAGGAATTACGGCTTTAGATCTTTTGAAGTGAATATCCTGCCGACTGCAACTCCGCTGCTCAAGAAAATCGCTCCGCAGTCACAAACATGTTTCCTTAAAGAAATGTGATCAGACCAGAACGTACTCAAGCATCCCTTCAAAAAGCACCAGAAATGAATGAAAGTAACAGCTCAGAATCATACCTTTTTAAATCAGCCGTGTACAGGAAGTTCTGACCTTTTTATTAAGGCGTAGTTTTAGTTGAAAAGGTGATGTTTATTGCACTAAGGTTCCATTTTCATGCCTTAAAGATCTGATTGGGGCAATATCATACCGTAATACCTTTACATTAATTGAATGAATGAGGTTTCTCCTTTAAAACATTTTGCCAACAGGTGCATTTTAGTGTTAAAGCTAGTTATTGGTACGCTGCGGTCTGTTGTAAGGCTACACAAAATATTACCTATTAAACACATAATACTGTTACTGTTTTTTGTTTCTCCTTAAACTGTTTATATGAAAACATAAAAAAGGGACTTCTGGCATATACAATAAGAAGACAGTCCATCCGTCTGTCCGTCCACAAGAGACTTTTGGAAAATAAAACAATGAAACAGATTTGTCTCATTAACTAAACTTGTTTTTGTTCAAGGAATTGGAGAGAACATATGATATATCAGGGTCTTGAAGCATTGTCCCATTTCTCAGTGGAATATTTCACGTACTTCCTGATTTATGTGCAGAGGGATCGGGACAGATGTGGAGGTAACCCTCTACATCTTGCTGTCTGATGACAGACAGGGAGAGAAAAAAGCTGTTTGTGTCCCTGTGTGGCCATCCTGCTACAGTAAATTGTTAATGACTATTGACTGTTTTCATACTTCTACCCAGATCATCTTCCACGATGTGGTGGAACTCACACAGACGCTGTTCCCCATCGTGGAGGCCATGCAGAAGTATTTCAGTGCAGGCTCTGGAGCTTACTACAGCGACTCCATCTTCTTCCTGTCTGTAGCCATGCATCACATCATGCCTGAAAGTAAGACAAGCAATACTTTCTGCAATTTCATATCAATGAAATTTACCTTAGAATACATGTTTTCTCAAGTTTTTTTTTTAAACTATTAAACTGATGCTTTTTTAGGTATGGTGTTTAAAAAAACAAACCTCCACCCCCCCTATTATCTGTAGTAATTATCTGCCTGAGTGCTCTACATTCAGTCACATGCTGACTTATCTAACTTAGGCGGTGCACAGCTGAAAAAAGCAGCATAGGCAGGTATCTAAGAGGCACGTGGCGAACTGTGGAGGCCCTGGAGAGTCAGGGAGGAAGGATGTGCTCTGCTGCTGCTGCCCACATTAGAGCCCCCTGGGTTGGCGCCGGCAGTGATCTGTCCTCTGTTGTGCACTGTTTTGGCTCACTTCAGTAGGCATACAGTATGGGGCATCACTGCAAAGATAAACCAGACTATTAGGCTTTGAGGCTTTAGTCGATAGCATTCAGAGGCACACATGTGAAACCTGTCAGGCAGACAAACACCATCAAAACTCAGGGGGCACAGTAAGCTGTGATGTAATTCCTGAATTCAATGCAGTTTATTTATGTGGTGCAAGTTCAGAACTGAGAGAGCAAGAGAAAAACGAAATGTGTCTAATTAAAAATCTAGTCCAGGTAAATCCAGGTCATTTTAGACAACATTCACATCTCTGTAAATTAGAATATTATTAAAAACTTTCTCACAAGGCTGCATTATTTGAATCAGATGTGTCACCTGTAAAAAGTTAAGACAATTATAATAGGCCATTTAGAACAATTGCAGTCTGCATTGTTCTTTCTAAAGGCAAACATTATTTTATATAAACTAAAAATTGCATGAGAATTTGGCTTTCCTGTGCATCCCTGAGCTGCAGTTGTGTAACATCCATTCCTGGAAATCTCAGGATGTGTTGCTCACTTATGGATATGTTCATTTTTATTGGCATTTTTCTTCTGCCCACCTATCACAAAACGACCTCTTCAATTAGTTTGATCCGTTAAAACTGATCCATAACCCCTGGCATGCAAATAATTGGCCCGACGCATCATAGTATGACAAACATCACCAGGATGGTGAAGAATAAATTAGGACACCCCCACATTTATTCCGTCTTACAATGGCTAAAATTATACACAAATTATACACAGGTGTGTCACATCAGGTGTGTCAGATCAGGTGAACAGGATTAGAAGATTAGTCAGCGTTTTGAAAGGAAGATTGACTTGCTTAAACCTCAGACATTTAGTTTGGTGTGCTCCTGCCTTCTCAAGTAAGAGCAAAGAGCTGGAGACTGTAGAATATCACTGTATGGAAAATATTTTAAAACAATTAGGCCGCAGGATGCTAAATGAAGTCACCAAAAGCCCTAAAATGTCATCATCATCAGTGTACAGCAGCTTCTTACTTCTGTTGATATCAAAGTGTGTTTTTGTAAGCAGATAGAGACCGTACAACAGTACAAACTGCATTAGAGATCTGATGTGGTGAAGACTTCAGCAACACTGTTAACTACTGAGAAACTGAGGAATCCACCAACCACTGGCTGGACAGTAAGAAATGGACAGTCCTGAGCAGCATTGAAGCCCAGATCTTGATCCTTTTTAAGACGCTGTTTGACTAAAAACAGGCTGAGAGGGATGAGTGGAGCAAACTTTGCTCAGACCGACTTCAGACATTAGCAGCTGCAAGAAGCGTCTCACTCAGGTTATGTCAGCCAAAGGGGGGTAACCTTAGCTATTAGTCGGTAAGGTGTCGGTATGTTTTCTGGGTGTTTAAAAATCCGAATCAGCTTTAGTGCCCAGATTCGTGTGCAGAAACAATGAGTTTGATTTCAGTTTCACACCCTCAAAGTATACAGAAATTAAGTGTCTATATACACCCAGTTTATTATTCCCTTAAAGAAAGAGCTTTTAATAGTATAAATATGTTTATTTAGTTTCACAGTAGAGTAACTGACTACGCTGGCTGTAAGGTGTTCATCAGCCTGGGGGGAGAAGGGCAATTAAATAACTTTTCAAAGATCAATAAACAACATGATTAGACATCAGTATTCAAACATTTCTTAATAAAGAGTTGATTATTAATAGGACATCTTCATTTTTTCTGTTAGATCTAAATTTGTTTCTCTGTAACAGGTGTTGTAGCCTCAACATTTTATGCTCTAAATCACTTTTTTTCCCAAAATGAAAAAAGCTGTTTCCATGTTTCAAACTCTGACAGTGTCCAGGCTCTGCATCTGGCTTTCCTTCATTTCTCCTCCAAACCATCAGAACGAGCTGTAAAGCTGTGAAGGGACAGAGCTGCAAGCTGTGTGTGGAGCTCAGACTGGTTCAGGCTGTCCTTCAACCCCAGATTGACTGCTGCATGTGACAAATAGCAAGTGTTGTGTGATTGGTCGCTCACGTTTCGTCCTGAAATGATTATTGATCATCCACATGCTCCAGCAGTGTGCCGTGCGTGTGTGCTTTCCACATCTCTATTTAAGGAATGCTTTTATCTGAAAGGGCATAATGTGTTGTGTGTCTCAGGAGAAACAGGTGGGCGGGGGTGTGTCACGCACAAACAGTCTGTTATTTTCTCCTTAGCCTTTCTTTGACTTGTTTTTTTTATTTTTTTTTATAACATCTCGTCATTCAGCGAGTCACGCAGCAAACGAGGAACACTGTTTATGTTTAATGACCGTGAAGGAACAAAAGTGTGTCCACAGATAAAAAAAATTACAGCTGTTAGAGGAGGTTCAAACGTTCATTTCTCCCACTGTCTTCTGAAGATAGAAATGTCATTTATAGAAAGAAAAGGCATCGGAGGCTCACATGTAGTTGAGCTGCGTGTTGTTTTTACTGAACAGCCTGTTTTTTTTGGTGGATGGGATGAATCTTTTTGTACATGACATAAACAAAATATTCAGTGTTTAATAAACAGGCACATAAATGCACTACATTTAGGAGGAAAATGAGGTTTGATTTGAGGGAGAGAAAACTACATAAAGAGTGTTTTGCCAAACACTCTTTAAGTTAAAGACAGTTAATGTAGGTAAAGGGTTTGAGATTGTGATGCTGTTATTACAACATCTGACCCTGGAGAACGTGGTGTTAAATCCACAATGAAAAGCTGTTATAATTATTGGGAAGGTCTCCAAGAAACAGTGCTTGAAGTAGTGGAAATATGTTATATTAAGTTGTATCCCCTACAGAGGGCTCAACATGCAGGGACTTGAGGTTCTCCTGCAGCATTTTTCCAGCTCTATTAATGTGGAACTACTAACTCACATCTACTAGAAATCTGACTGCGCAATTAAATTGATCTTAATCTCTCTCTGAAGAATGTTTGAAAAATTCAACCTTTTAACTTGATCACATCTTATTCAGCTGGGAAAGTTAATCTAATATGAGAGAATAACTCCACTCGTACCACCATTATTGGTACATGTAATTCCTATTGAAATGATGGTACTTGAAGTATTTTATGCTTCACTTTTTTAAGTAGATCTGCATGTCAAGGAACTATTAATTAGTAATCCACATCTTCCTGTTTTTCTGGGGTAAAGACACAGAAGCCACCTTCAAACTGGGAAAGATAAGAAAAAAATGCCATTCAAGTGAGGCAGAAATCTGCTTATCTTCAAATGTCGGAAAATTGCTAAAAGAAGTACCCATGAGAGATATGGACTTAATTATTTCACAATATTTTGTGTTATTTATGGTGATGAAGATAAAGGGAACGATAGACTATCTAAAGTGCAAGAATGCAGAACATGACAAAAAGAAATTTTGCTTAGAAAATTTGCTGAAACAGTCGTAAGCTACTGCTGTAAAATATTAAGCATCCCCTGAATATACTGAAGGATTCAACTGAATAGGAAACAAAAATCTATAATCATTTTATTTGCTTTAAAATAACACCTTCTTCCCTTATTTTTCTTTTCACAAGAAAACAACCTTAGTTATACAGAGAAAATTAGTTGATTATCAAGTTATCAATAAACAGATATTTGTAAAATATTTTTTTGTAGTGGGGATTTTAAACAGTTTGGATAGCAAAGGTTTTCATGAAGGGACGTGCCTGAGCACCCCTGTTTGCAAACAAGACACAGCCACAATCAGAAGCATTTGAGTTTAATAAAGCTGAATATAAATAATAAAAAGGCTATTTTCAGTCAGTGTCAGTGAAGGCAGAGAACAATGTGCCTTACAAATTGATTGTAAGTGCTGACATCAAGACAGTTAAACTAAACAGTAGAACCACTAGCTTAAGGGAATTTACTGAGATTTTATGTGATCAACCAATACAAATGTATCAATCCTTCCATCATCCCTGACCAGCTTTGCCATCTGTGCTTATGAAAAGCATCTCCACAGCATGATGCTGCCTCCACCATGCTTCACTGGCATGATCAGGTTGATGTGTTTTTTGCATGTTGTTCAGAAAGTTCATTTGTGGTGTCATCTGACCAGAGTGCCTTGTTCCAATTATTTGCTGTGTCCCCAGCATGAGTTGTGGGATTTCTTTTAACATTGGTGAAATTTGTGAAGCACATAACTATGTATGTATAAATACAGGGGTTAGACAATGAAACTGAAACACCTGTCATTTTAGTGTGGGAGGTTTCATGGCTAAATTGGACCAGCCTGGTAACCAGTCTTCATTGATTGCACATTGCACCAGTAAGAGCAGAGTGTGAAGGTTCAATTAGCAGGGTAAGAGCACAGTTTTGCTCAAAATATTGAAATACACACAACATTATGGGTGACATACCAGAGTTCAAAAGAGGACAAATTGTTGGTGCACGTCTTGCTGGCGCATCTGTGACCAAGACAGCAAGTCTTTGTGATGTATCAAGAGCCACGGTATCCAGGGTAATGTCAGCATACCACCAAGAAGGACGAACCACATCCAACAGGATTAACTGTGGACGCAAGAGGAATCTGTCTGAAAGGGATGTTCGGGTGCTAACCCGGATTGTATCCAAAAAACATAAAACCACAGCTGCCCAAATCACGGCAGAATTAAATGTGCTCCTCAACTCTCCTGTTTCCACCAGAACTGTCCGTCGGGAGCTCCACAGGGTCAATATACACGGGTCAATATACACTGTTTTCCCCACATCCGGGAGAGTTGCGGTGTGGAGAAGCCCCAAAGAAGCGTACCACCCAGACTGTTGCATGCCCAGAGTGAAGCATGGGGGTGGATCAGTGATGGTTTGGGCAGCCATATCATGGCATTCCCTTGGCCCAATACTTGTGCTAGATGGGCGCGTCACTGCCAAGGACTACCGAACCATTCTTGAGGACCATGTGCATCCAATGGTTCAAACATTGTATCCTGAAGGCGGTGCCGTGTATCAGGATGACAATGCACCAATACACACAGCAAGACTGGTGAAAGATTGGTTTGATGAACATGAAAGTGAAGTTGAACATCTCCCATGGCCTGCACAGTCACCAGATCTAAATATTATTGAGCCACTTTGGGGTGTTTTGGAGTAGCGAGTCAGGAAACGTTTTCCTCCACCAGTATCACGTAGTGACCTGGCCACTATCCTGCAAGAAGAATGGCTTAAAATCCCTCTGACCACTGTGCAGGACTTGTATATGTCATTCTCAAGACGAATTGACGCTGTATTGGCCGCAAAAGGAGGCCCTACACCATACTAATAAATTATTGTGGTCTAAAACCAGGTGTTTCAGTTTCATTGTCCAACCCCTGTATATATATATACACACAAAGGGTTGCATAAGAGTAGGCTGTGATTTTAAAACCACTTTGTGTAGAGTCACTGGTCCGACATAAAACCCTCCACATCGAGTGTTGTAACAACCGAGGGCCCCCTTTCTGTTAAACTCCCACTGTTAAGCCCCATCAGTGCAAACGAACAGCACTGACCATGCAGAGATTAAGCCGTGTTTCCACAGTGCATGAAGGCATTGTCATTAACAGCATCATTGTCTGGATAGCACATAAAAACAGGTCGCTGCCACTTTGCTGAGTCGTCATTTTCCTCTCATACTTTTAACAGAAACCACTCTGAACATGATTTCTTTACAGTTATACAGTTTGCATTAGAAAAGCATATGAAGGGTTTTTTCCATCTGGCTTTATTAATTTCTATTGCTAACAGATAAAATATTTGATTGTTCTTTTAGAACAAATGCACAAAAGAAATACAAATCAGCCACTCATTTTGAGATGAAGGCCAGATATATTTGGTAAAGTTTAGCTCAGTAAAAGTTACTTAACTTTTGGTTGTATTTTGGTATTAGGAGTCAAAAAAACAAAACAAAAATTAAAACAAAAACAACTGCAGTGTCAGTGCTGGACTTTGTGACTAAACAAATTAATATTCTTCTCATCTTAGCAATCAAACCCCAATCTTTTAATGGGATTTTATTTGACTTATTTGAAGGAGGGCGCATGCATAATTAATCTAAAACCCCTAAAAGAAATCCAGTGCAGCCATTTGCCATCAGGAGGTACTTCATTAGCAGATGGAAAGAGTATGGCACCACTGCAAACCTAACAAGACATGGCTATTCACCTAAACTAACCTGGACAGACAAGGAGCACATTAAAGCAGCCTAAAGGTTCGTGGTAACTCTGGAGGAGCTGCAGAGATTCACAGCTCATGTAAGAGAATACTAGTCATTTTCTCTCTGGCTATTATGGAAGAAGGGCAAGAAGAAATTAATTGTATCAAAAACATAATAAAGGTCTCCCCTAAAGTTGGCCACAGGACATGTAGGTGAGACGGCAAACAAATTGAAGAAATGGCTGTGGTCAGATAAGTGAAGTTTTTGGCCTTCATGCAAGACTCTATGTCTAGGGGAGCATCACATTACCCCAAATACTCCATCCCAACGGTGGAACATGGCGGTGGCAGCATCATGCTGTGTGGAGGTTTTCATTCTGTAGGTAGAAAGAAACAGGTCAGAGCTGACGGCGTGATGGATGGATGGATGGAGTTACCTTCAGGGCATTGTTGGAAGAAAACATGACGCTGCTGAGACTGCAGCCAATGGCTTAACCTCACACAGCGATTTGGAGGAAAACAGTAGCGGCTTTTGTTAAGGTTTTTTGAAGACAGAAAACAAATGTATTTTAAAAAGGTAATTTATTGACTAACAACACTGATGCTGACAGATTTTCATAGATGACATCATTGATTACGTGGGTTAGTCGCTGCTGCTGTAAGATTCCCAGAAGTTTTCCAACCATTGTGTCAATATCTTTAGCCTCAAACTACAAGCCATCATTTCTGACAGTGTCTCTTCAGGTTCACGTTGTGCCCACTCTGCACCAGTCATGACTATTTCCTCTTCTTTCATCACCACAGCTACCAGCAAAATATAGGAAGCAGAAACAATGAACAGACGAAGGCCTGAATATCCTGGTTACAGTTGTTAGGATGTTGTTCTTTAAGCAGCAACATATATTTCTAGTCCTGTCTTTTGATGCAGGCTCACAGCTTTACAGATGGGTCTGTGATTTCATTACTGGAGTTAAAGATCTGATACATTGTTGTTATGCTTTTCAAATAGTTTATAAAGTGTCAAAAAAGTCTACATATTCCTCCTTTTTAAAAACTAATCACCTTTAATTGCACCTGGTTAGTTGTATAGTACTGATTATTAATTCAAAGGAGATAAACCATTATGTTTGTAGCTTCAAACTTTTATTCTTGAACATGTATAATCTTTTTTAATTTGTTTGCTTTATTGTTTGGTCTTTAAGTGATCAGCCTAATGTCCTTCTCCCTTAGATCTGACTCAAATAGTGCAGCTTGACCTTGACCTCAAGTACAAGACTAACATCAGGGACCTTTTCCAGGAATTTGACAAATTTCCTCCAGGAGCAGTCATAGGAATCACCAGAGAGATGCAGCCAGTCTACAGGTAAAAACACTCATCTAGAGTAAAACTCAGTAGTCGAGAAAATAAAGTCGAGTCATGTCAAGTTTATTTATATAGCGCTTTTCAGCATCAAGGCACTCAAGAAATCCAGGTCAAGAAATCCACAACAACTTCTTTCCACGCATAATTTCAAAATGATCAATTAAGTTAGTTTTGCTTTTTTTTACTATTGTCTTTTTACAACTTGCTCAAAGAAGCAAAGATGTATTAAAGAGGTGATGGCTGTTACGCACAACGAGTGCCCAGTGACTGCTTGCAAGTAAATCCAATCTCATTTAAGTGTTAAAACATAACCTTGTTTTTGTGTGTGCTCTGTCATAAACAAGGGGCACCAACTTTCAAGCTCTTTGTTCCTCGGCTGATTTTTTCCATTCCTCTCCAAGATATCAAATCAAACCCTTCTGGTCCGCTCAGACTGCCTCACTGTTTCCACCCAGGTGCAACATCAAAACAGGACGTCACAGTCTACGTGTTCGTTTCTGTGTGTGTGTTGGGGGGTAAAAGTACATGATGCAGGATCAGGTGGCATATTCTATGCAGCAGCTGCTTGCAGGGATAAACACCGGCAGACGGTTTCCTCTGGGGTCTTTTGGACCATGAGGGGATAAATGTATGAATGTGTGATTTCAGTGAGAAGGCAAATAAGGACTGGCCTGCTGTTAGCCATTCTGATAAGCTGCTTTTATTGTTTCTTTTCACCAGTTCCTGAATATTTATTCAATGTCATGCAACAAATATTACATCCGCATTTTGTTTAACGTCACATTTAAAATACATACACTCTTGCTTGTTAGTTTTTTTCAGAACTGACCTGCATTAGTAATTGCAATGCTTTTTTTCTGGTTCTTCACTAGTGTAGAAGCTTAGTTGCATTTTTCCTGCCAGGCTCCAGTGGGCTCCCGCCTCTCCAAACAGATCTCTATCCCTGCACTACCACTGTGTTGGCTAGGGGCTTTGCCAACCCTGAGAAAGCCCTGCTAATGTTGCTCCTGTGAGGCTGGACGCACTTAATTTGAGTCCACCAGCAGCATAGCAGAGTGCTGGGCCTCTTGGCTCACACAGCTACGCTGGTTGAAAGCTCCCACACAGGATCTATGAGATAATCATCTCTACAGGTGCAACTTAATAAATCATTGAGAGTGAGTTTATTTCTGTTATTATCTTTAGAAAGTAAAGGTCATGTATCATATGAATCATCCCACACATGGTCTATATTAAGAGTTAATTTCTATTCCTTTTGATTATTAAGGTTTAAAATAAGGTTTCTCCAAAAAATTTAATATTACTTTTATCCCTTAAAATATAAATTTTTAAAACAGAAACAGGCTCCCAGCGGAAGGTAAATCTTTGTACAGTACAGTTTATGCACTGCGGACTTGGGTGGGGCTCCTTTTGCATTAATTGCTACATCAATGCGGTCATGTGTCATTAAGGCCAAAAAGCCTGTGGTACTGCTGTGGTGTGAAGGAAGCCCAGGTTTCTTTAATGGTTGCCTTCAGCTCATCTTCCTCTTGTCAATATTTCAAGGGGTTTAGGTATTTTCTGGTGACTTTGCTGGCCAATCAAGTACAGTGGGACGGTGGTCATTAAAGTAGGTGTTGGTCCTTTTGGCAGTAGGAGCCAAGTCTAACTGAAATTAGCTTCCCCATAAAGCTTTTCAGCAAAGAGAATCATTAAGATTTCTTAATGTTCCTGGTAGATGGCTGCGCTGACTTTAGACTAGACATATACCAGTGGAACAACCCACTAGTCCTTTAATCCTCAGCCCAGGTAAGACGCCAGTTTATGACGGGTTTAACACAAGGCCATATGCTGGATACGTCTGTGTGTAGTGGCTCTGTAAGCGCTGACTTCAGCTGCAGTCCATGCCTTGGTAGTCATCACCTAACATTCCTCGCAATGTTGTGCTGTTATCTCTGTTGCTTGAGCACCATTTTTGACCACACTTTTTCCTTCCACCTAACTTTCTAATAAAATACATAGTTACATCACAGCCTGCTTCTTTTACCTTTAGTATCATACCCTCCTTGTAAATGGTGTTAATGACTGTCTGTTAGATAACTGTCTAGGCAGACTTTTTCCCTACAATTCCCTATAGGCCACAACATAACTTTTCTGTTTTTATTGGTCTTTTGTAATATTCTAATTTTTTTTTAAAACTGAATTTTGGGTTTGTATAAGCAGTAAGGCATAATCATCACACTTAATAAATAAGTGCTTGAAATATATCACTGTGTAATAAACCTTTGAGTTTCAATTTTTGACTTGAATTACTGAAATAAATTAGCTTTTCAATGATATCCTAAATTATGAAGATGCACATGCAAACATAGAGCAAATGGAGAGGTTCGTGTGTCCACAAATAACTTATTTTATTTTTGTTACCATATTTCGCTGACAAGGAATTCATTGTTTCTTTTTGTTTTAGATGAAATAAAAAAAAAACTTTTTTGGCATTTATATCTTTAAGGCTGTGGAAAATATCAGTCCAGACTGAGTTTGCAAATGGGTTTGCTACATGCTTGCATTATTAGCCATTAGTCAGTAGGCTTTAAAATATTGTAATTTTATAGGCCTACTTTCAGTGAAGCACAGCTTGCATACTTCCTATTGTAGTGTTCTTTGTAGACAGAGGGGACTCTCAACTCCCACTCTGTTTTTGTGTTAATGGAGGGAACATCATGCAGAACAACGCATCCTCCCACCAGCCACATTCACAGCACATCCTGCCGCTGAAAAGTTCATTATTTCACAAAATACCACTCGCTTCCCTGCAGCTGAGTCATTTTTTTAAACACAGAGGAATGAGACATATTTCCTTCAATGTCTTGTGGACAAAAACACAAACACACTCTTTAATTGTGCAAGAAGATCCATTGAGATGCAGTGTTCCGGTTCTGGTCTTTCACCGAACAAGAGGGGAAATGTTCTTTTTATGATTTGCGTGAGGATTCTCCATTGTGCCATATTAACAGTATAAAAAGAATATGTGTACTCAAAAAAGTGTAACTGCTGGGCACATTGATGTTAATAGTTAATTATATCATATCCATTTTACCCACTATCTTTGAAGTGTATTAAATGAGTCCAGGAAAAAAATTGTACACATCCTCCTCAATTATTGGCACCCCTGGTAAAAATGTGTAACAAGCCTTGAAATAAATGTATGTTGGGTAGCAAAGAAAACTAAATCCCACTCTTCCTACCCATTCAAGCACATTTATTCAGTACAGAAGAAAATAAATTTCCTAAGAAATGTGACACAGTGGTCTTTTTGTCTTAGCCCCTCTCTATAATGGGAAAGATTAGAGAACATGGCATTCCGTAGGACAGGTTTGGGTTGATTTTCATCAGTCAGAACATGGCGACTCTCCTGTACTTGCCCAAATCTACATTCAGGGCAATAATGCAAAAAAATCAAAAAACGTCAAAACCAACCAGCGCTTTGACATCCAAGGATTCACATTTATCTTTCTTACCACACACAATGTATGATACTAAGGGAGGTAAAAAAAAGATTGGTGGTCATCAAGTCATAACTATTGCACTCTACACACCAACTGGTTGTTCAAAAACATGGCTTTGTTGTCCTACTATCATAAACATTAACATGTGAAGTGTTTGACTGTAGGGCCCCATGAAATAAGGAAAACATGAAATTGCGATGTCATCATTGCATACTGAGATGATATCAAATGTGGTTAACCCACACTTATTCCTTATTACTCGCACAATGTTCCCACTATCCTCCCTGAGTTTGAGCATCACAGCTACTAAGACCTTTATCAGGTGTGAACATAAGAGCAACTGAAAGGGCATCAAACCGGGCAAAAATATATCTTGCAGAGTTGAAAACGATGGCACTGTAAATATTATGGCCCAGAAAATACTGCATAGTAGCTGTATAGGTTGGTTTAAGTGTAAACCAAAGCATCAATATGTAAAAAAACTAAATACAAAGTAACTGTGATGTTGTAGGTCTGTTCCTCTAGCAAGGAATCTGGAAACATGTATGTAGGCACGTTTAAGCCCAACATTATTAATACTGCTGGCAGATATAGGGTTTAAATAATCTAAATTTTACCTTGTTTTCTTCTCTTTGGAATCAATGTTAATGTTTTCATGCTGCCCAGCTGTAGTCCTGATTTGAACCTGATAGAAAATCTTTGGAGGCCGCTAAAGATTAGGGTGATGGCAAGGAGGCGTTCCATTCTTTGGGAAACTGAGCTCATCAGCAAAGATACATAATGAAGATACTAGTGAAAACATGCAAAAAGCAGCTCAGTAAGAAGGGTTTAAATATTGTATAGATGATAATATAAAAACGTTTGACATGCATACATACATTTTGACATTGTTTTATACATCTTCACTAGGGGTGCAAAAACGTTTTTTAAAGAGCTGTAAATCAACTGATTTCTGAAGATTTCTACTTTTAAATAATTCCATGTTTTAATGTTTATATTCTCTTTTTTTAAAACCAATGTGGGGATTCTATTTATTATTGTGCAGCCAGGGCTGTTCACATGTTACCAGCTGGACATACAACCTGATGTCTCCCTGTGGGCTTTATAGTGCCATCAGAGAGAGCAGGCTGCTCCTTATCTCAAGCAAAGTGAAGGACACATTGGTATGAGATAACAGCACAGAGTGTCCTTGTCCTCTTCCATTTCACAAGTCAGAGAAACTTCACTGGTAAGATTGGCAGCAAAAATTAAATAGAGGATGGGAGATGTGAAATGACAGAATGACAATCTGAGCTAGAGTTATGTGAAGTTGTACTGGTGTACTGGGTCTGAGTGTACTGGTACAAACAGCAGAAAATAACTATACTTTGGAGAACAGAGATACTCTCTGTATCATTCGCTTTAACCTCAGGTGTTCTACAAGGCTAAAGTGACTGTTGCTTTTGCTTCTCATCTTCATAAAGCTACTCCCAGAGGAAAGGAATGGCTGAGGTTATTCATGTATGATCTTTGCAAAACACCATGGTAGGGAAGGCAGAGGGGAAAATGAGAAGAAGAAGCAAAGGCAGGAAAAAAAAGTTTACAGTGTGAAGAACGTGTTAAAAAGCTCCACAGAGTGAAATCTTTCATTCAATAGAGAGCGCTTTACCCAAAATTATTAATAGAAAGTTCAATTCAGTTTATTTGTATATTTCACAGCACGTCGCCTCAAGGCACTTGTCTTCCAACCCACTCCACAAGTTGAGTGGAAGGAAAAAGTGTGGTAGAAAAAGGTATCCCAAGGCATAGATTTCAAGCTGTGCCCCAGATTAATAATGGAGAGTTGTATGGAAGGAAAAACATGTGCACGAGCAACAGTAAAAACATCTATAATGAATAAATATATCATGAGTTAAATTTTTTTCTAATTTTTGGAGATCCACTTGTCATACATGAAAACAAGATGAACAAGAAGCTAATCTTAACTTAATCTAAACTTAAAATGAACACATTCATAAAGCTTAGCATATTTAGCATTCTTAATGCTAATTTGTTGCTATTGAGTAGACATGCCAGAGTGCAGTATAATTATCTGTGGCTGCAGAGGCCTGTTTGTTTCACATGAACCCTTGAAAACATTGGAGCAGTAGGCAAAACAGAAGCGGTGTTCCCTTAGCTGTCTCATCTAATAACCAGTGTGGTGTCAGTTGTATATTTTAGACATCTTGACACTGATGTCGTTCCACTTTGCTCCATGCAGCCAATTCTAGCGATTAAAAAAGTCTCATAGGACAGCTAGTGTAAATGTTCCCTTACTGACCTCGCTCACCCCGGGATGTTTAGAAGCACGTAGACCTATCTTCAAAAGGATAAATGCTCCTCAAGGCCCACAAGTCCCCCGCTATCCACAGAAAACCATGGGGACAGGCTAGAGCTGCTCAAAGTAGATCAGCAATAATATCAAAGCATGAGTCAGAGAGTCTGAGTCATGATGCAAAACATTTTTATTCACAAAAATTCTTGCATCTGCATTAAGATGTGAAGTAAGCAAAGAAAAGCTCAAGAGTGATTCTGGTTTTGGTGAAAAAAGTGATGCATTTTGTGTTTGAACTCCATTATTATTTTATTTACAGTGGAGCTTTGCAGGAACTAAAAATAGTCCCAGTGTTCTGGAATAGACGTGTGTGTTCACAAGCAGCCATGCAAGGTTACTTTCCCATTCATCCTTCACTACAGCTTGAACTTTTCATCAGTAGATGTTCTTAGCTGTGTGGACAAGAGCACTTTGTTCTCCGAAGCTGAATCACTCCACCTCCAACAGAAAAACATAGCTGGATTTCAGAATTAAAAAATTATGGTTTTCATGGACTCGATGAAAGTAGAAACCAGAGATAAAGTTTTTACAAAATGACATCATGTAAAAAACATAAAGCCTTGTGTTTTTCAGTTGATGGCATGAATGAACACTTTTGACTGCTTAATTTAAAAAAATGTTCAGTTTTACAGGAACATTACAAATATTCCCTTACATGTTTTGTTTGCAGTGCAGAAATATTGTGCAAAGTAAACAGTAAAAAGTACAACCTAAATAATAATAATAATATATTCTGCTTATTTGAGGCAGCATTTTTACATGCAAAATCTTTTCAGTCTCTCTATTTCTTTTTTGGGAAAGACGAGAACTCCACAAACACTTTGAGCACAAATATAAAGAGGGAGTATGTTATATCTACTGATACTGATGTGCTGTTTAAGCCCTGCTACACACTCTGTTATATATACTTGTGTGTGTGTGTTATACAGAAAAAAAGATTTCGAGCATCTTCAGACATTTGTTTTGGAACATCAGTCTTTTAGTATTAAAGCTGATCATATAAGACAAGGTTCTTGACCTTCCAGCTGTCAGTGACTGTAGTACAGTTTTTTTCTTCCTTTTATTTGGTTGTGCAAATCCCAGAGTGGTTCCGGTGTTTAACTGAGGCTGGTGCTAGAGCTCCCTTATTTATTTTTTTTATTTTTTTCATATAATCTGCGAGGTCATAACATCATGTCATAACGTCCTTATCAACATGTGATGTAAACGTGTGATGCTCATCCTGCATTATTCAGATTTTGTTTGAGAAGGAACGTTGTGCATGGAGACAGTTTAACTACAAGTGTCTCTTGTGAACGTTTTACAATCCTAATCAGATGATCGCTCAATCACACACTGATTGGCTGTTGTTCCCCATGAGCTCACCTCTAGCTACTGACGAATGTGGTTCTTTCCACAGGCCTATCTGTAAGTTGGAGCTAGGAAAGACCCGGTTTATTGGGGTCAGAGTTTGCTGCGGTGGAAACAAAGAACTGCTGCTAAGCAAACACAAGCGCCAGTTTAGCACTAAAACAAATTGAGTGGAAAGAAGCCAGTAAGTTGTTGAATTTAACTCAGCAAATTATGAGAATAAATATTTTCACAAAGGAGGTCTAAATATGTATTTAGCTAAAGTCATGCATGGGTGTTAAGTTACCATTAAAAAAAAGGTTGCTCTAATTGAAAAGTGTTTAGTTTACATGAAAATGTTAGTTCACAGGCATGTGTGCGGAAACCTGGATGCGCACATAGGTACATGCATGTGTGAGTCCGCACTTGTGTGTGTGCACAAATCTGCATGCAAGTGTTATGGTGTTACAGAGGGGGCGCTGATTTTTGTTGGTGCAAGAAGAGGGTCTGTCTGTGAAAGAGGTTGGAAATCACTGGAGTTAATAGAAAAATACCAAGGAAGAGAACTAGATCTACCAAAAACCATCCTATAATTTAGACTACGTTGTTGAGCGCAGTTCTGGTTGGAATAACTGTCCATTATTGTTAATTAATAATTACAAGGTTGTTGAGTTTTGCTGTCTAATCTACAACACTTGTCCTTCCTCAGACACACCTTCTGGCAGTATCGTAAGGAGAACCTTAAGACTAGAGTAGGAGAACCTCCTCCTGAGGGCCTTCCTGGCTTCAACAGCGGCGTAATGCTATTGGACCTGAGCGCTATGAGAGCTTCGGCTCTATATAACCAACTGCTGAAGCCCAGCAATGTGGCCAAACTAGCAGATCAGTATCGCTTCAGGGGCCACCTGGGGGACCAGGACTTCTTCACAATGATCGGCATGGAGCATCCTGAATTGTTTTACTCCCTGGCCTGCGGCTGGAACCGACAGCTGTGCACCTGGTGGAGGGACCATGGCTACGGAGATGTGTTTCAGTTGTATTATGGTTGTGATGGACCTGTTTATATATATCATGGGAACTGCAATTCCCCCATTCCGGACGACTGAGCTGTCTACTGGTGTCTTTTTGGCGCTGAAAAAAACATTCATTGTGTAGCAGGAGGAAATCATTTCTCTTGTTTTCCAGAGTAGTTGAATTTCTTTACCATGATAACGGGCTGTGCCCCTCTGCTGGCCAAGGGGATATCAAAGGGCTCCCTACAAAATTACTGATTTTACTGGTCATCATTTTATGATCAGCCTAAAGCTCATGACTTAGACAACAGCAACATAGAGGGACTGCACTTTTGCATAGATTGGATTGACTCCTGCAGCACCTCACTGCAAAGATAATGCATTCCTGTTTCAGAGAAATTAAACCTGGTGGTTGATGTCCTAAAGGGAGTTCAGAGCTGTGGAACCAAATATAAACTTTCAAAAGAGCTGTCTGTGATTATGGATGCTGTTGTTTTCTCAATAAATGCTGAGATAAGAGATTTATAAATCATTTTTCATTTAGGTCAACACCTTTTTTTTGAAGCACAGAAACATGAATTTTATCCATGACGGACGGAGACTGAGAATGCGACTCCAAAGCATGCTGGACAGCACCGATGAAGACAAAACATCAAAATTAGGGGTGCACCGATCGATCAGCCCCAGTTTCCTTAATCTTGGGTGATCGACGATCGGTCGATACATGCATGTGAAACTGATCTTATCTACCTGGGCAAGGTCTGAAAATGTTAAAAATGAAAGACTAAAGGAACTGATTTGGTTAATTAATTTAGTAGTTTGGACAGCAAACTTTTAATTTATGTTTGAGAGCACTAATATGTTCTTAAAACAAGTTTGTATTGTTTCAGGGGTATTGTTTAGTTTTTTTTCAATAAATTAAGATTGGAAGATTGAAGGTGTATTAGCAGTCTGTTTTATGTATCCCATTACACGCATAAATATCTGTCTTGGGTATCTCATTGTTATCCTGATGCTATCCTGTGTTGGACTGGCAGCCTGTTCATGCTGTACACTGACCCTGAAGACAAGCACCAGTTCCCTCCTGACCATGTAAAGGTTAGAGTAATATAAAAATGGATGAATTATCTAACTTTAAATAAACCTACTTGATGATACTCTGATCAATTGGCAGTCTATAAGTTTAGAATTGTTCTATTTATTTTCCTTAATCAGTTTTTTCCATGACAGATAATGTTCGATCTGTGCTAAGTTGGACTTATTTTGCACCAGAACCATTTTTTGGGTATGTTTGCATTACCAAAGGAGTTTTTCTACTAAACAATTTTCAGTGCTAAACTGGGTGTCATTCTTGCTTAGCACCAGGTTTTATTTTAGACTTTTTTCCCTCTTCATTTTTCTACAGGACAAACGTCTCAGGATGCCTAATACATATACTTGTTCTTTACATTGATAACTGTTCAGTTGACATCATCAGCCCAACACAAGTCCAGAAGCCATAGGCCACCAGATGGGGATCCACCACTCCAGGACGTGGTCTAAGCACCCACACAGACAACACCCCACCAAGTTGGGCACCCCCATGGTGCCATCAGAGACCCCCAGGCCATCTCTGCAACCCCAGTGCCTGCCGAACTGTGGCAGGTTCCGCTGCAGGAGTCAAGGGACTACGCCTTGTCCCTCTGCCTTGTGTAGGAACTCTGTTGCTTTATCAGCACTAACTGGGGACTGAACCAGAGGAAAGAAGAGATTTAAGCAGGAACTAGAGTCATGACTTGTTGAGGCATAGAAGCAAGCAGTTGGGGGTTCCATGTTTAAAACTTCAGTTTTGCTTTATTCTTTGTCTAATAAAAAAAAAAACCTGCAAAATCAAAGATGAACTTTCACAGATTTTAGGTGAGACGCAGCTCTATGAAGTACATAGAGCTGCGACCCTAGACCATATTTTCTGCTAAATGCATAAGGGCCTTTTCAGATTTAGTTTTTAAACACTGATGATCGTCTAATATAACCCGGCAGTGTTAAAAACACTGCTTAATTCCCACTGTCAACTGATTGGGATTGTGAAATGTTCACAATCACGCTTATTGTTTAATGCAGGGTTAATAAATCCGGATGTTTATATTAGGACCTCTGTTTGCAGTAATACTGAAATAAATGTCTGTATTTTTAAAACTCTCCCTGCACCATGATTTTATAGAAAAACAGAATAAAACAGAGATGATCAAATATTAACTATTCAATTGTTTATTGATTTACTGGACATGTTACAGTGATGGGGTGGTGTGGCCCCTACTTAGCTATCAATCTGTGGTGGACCAAGCCAGCTCTTTTGTAGAACTATTTAGAATTGGTATAGTACCAGCTCTGGTTGAGCGCTGGAACTGCTTTGGTGGAAAAACTGTCAGCTTTGCCCTCATTCAAATGAACGGATTCATGGATGTAGGCATGAATACTAACAAATGATGCATTTTTAATGTCAATCAATCTGCTTCATACATTGAATAATTTCAATGAATGTTGTGTTTAAAGCAATATGAATAATCACTAGCTTAATAGTAATTCTAAAATTGTTAAAACTGCGAAAAACACATCAGAATTTGGAGCATTTACAAAAATAAAGTAGTAAACTAGTGGACTTTAGAGCTACGTGGACGCAGGATACTTCTAACTTAGAGGTGGATCTCCTTGTAGGAAGAGGTGTAGGTGAGACGTGGTCACACCCGAGAGATTAGGATTATCAACAGTAGCACTGATGGTCATTGTTTGCCTCCCATGTTTGAACTTCAGCTGCAACTGAACACAGACCTCTATCAGCCAGCGCACACGTTCCAGAGAGAGTATCAGAGCCAGGAGTGCGACTGCAGATGCTGACCCATTTTTAGTTTCCTTGCTTGGCTGCCTGAGCGGATGTTCCGATTCTGAGAAATGTCAACACTCAATAGCTGTCAGTGTCTGACTTGATGCATGCTTTAACAGAGAAACAAGCAGGGAGAATGTCTTTCCACACAGTAGGAGGGGATAAGCTCACTGTTAACCATGATAGATAAAAACAGGTCCAATACAGCCTTAATACTGTATATGACGGCCAAACTATACCCACATTAAGTCTTTCGTTTGAAAAATGATTAATTTCACATTTTACTTTAAGTATTCTTGTTTTGTCAACAATTTTTTGTTGCATATCTTTTTGAGTGATTTTTATTTTTCTGGAAAACTCAAACTTTTGTTAGAATTTGTGATTTGACAACAAATCAACTAAAAGATATAATAATCACTCATGAAAACCTGAATTGAATTTCATTAAAAGGTGGGATGACTTTTCAAGATAAATTCTATTAATTTCAGTTTTATTAACAAATGAACCAATTATACTATTTTTAATGAGTTTAGTTGGTCTTTTGGTTTCGTTTTCTATAATACCTCTGTGTTTCAAATAAGAAGAAATTTAGAGCTATATAGAAACACCCTTGTTCAATAAAAATCCTTTCTAATGAAGGATGAACTTAGAATGTCCTATATGGTAAACAATCTGTTTCCCAATGATAATCACTTTTCAAAGTGTTTGGCCATCATTAAACCTTTGCTTAAGAAACCTGCTGTTCATCAAGCTGCCCTTAATTACAGACCATTATTCATTCATCCCATCCAATGTTTGATAAGAAGGTTGCTAATCAGTTGTCTCAACATTTACACAGTAATAACCTATTTGAAGAGTTTCAGTCAAGTTTAAGAGCCCATTGTATCGCTGAAACAGCACTGTTGACTAAGCCTTGGGAAAACGTCTTAAGTCTATACTTGTCCTGCTGGATCTCAGCGCTGCATTTGATACAGCCAGTCACAACATTCTCTTATAGAAGCCCAAACATGCTGTACGGCTCCAGGGAACACTGTAATGTTGGTTTAGATCATATTTGTCTGACTGATTCTAGTTTGTTTGTTATGGAGCACCACAGGTTGGGTATTAAGGCCAATTCTCTCTACTATATTAATGGTTCCACTTCAGAAAGTGTAGAATGGATTTCAGTTTTTATCTGGATTATGCTCAGGTGTATATTTGCATAAGGCCTGATGAATACAATCACTTGATTAGTATACAGGCATATCTTCAACACAAAACCCTGCATTGCTTTTTTATGAGGCAAGACAGAGGCTGTTGTACTTAGACCATAAAATAAGAAAAACAAACTGCTTAGTCAGTTGCTTATCCTGGAAGGCATTAATTTTAAATATAATTATTTAACGAAATAATTTTTGTCTTATTTATGGGGGTTTTGTAATTTTTGTATTGTACAGTGGGGTAAATAGGTATTTGTTCCCCTACAGATTTTCTAAGCTTGCTCACATAAAAGCACAGTCTGAGAGTGAGTTGGAAACTCCTTCTTTAATTTAAAGAGTCCACTTACCTGCAGGTGTGGCGCAGGGTGACAAGATAATCCTGATCACAAGGTATTTCAAAAACAGAACCTAACATAACAGGATCCGCAGCAAAGGACAAAATCCAAAAAGACATCATGACACCGCGGGGAACAATGAACACAAATAGGCTTAAATACAGAAGTAGGCGAACAGAAACAATAGGGCAGATAATCGGGGGGGAACAGGACAGGTGTGGACAGACTAGGAGACTGAGAGGCAGGTGAACCAAATTAGGAGTAACAGGAACATGAGGAGCTAGACGAGGAACAAACTGTAAACAAACCCAGGAACCCAGAACACGGGAGAGAACAGAGACAAGGACAGGGCAGGAAATAAACTTCATATCTAAAAACAGGAGGAACAGATCTAAACAGACAATCATCAAACCCATAAGAACACAGAGCAGAGCAGAACCTAGACAACCTATAAGAAAAGGAATAGAACCACGAAATAACCATGCACTGGAGTAAACAGAAAAACACCTGACTGATCAAACTTAAACAAATACCAAACCAAAATTCCACATCGTGACAGTCTCTAAATGTTATGATGATTTTATTTTAATGCAGAACAGAATATCAGTAAAAAAAATAAAACAATGCCTTACATAAAAACAAAAAATTGGTTTGCATATCATAAATTAAAACAAGTATTTGATCTCGTAGAACACAACTAGAAATCTTGCTCCCTCAGATTAGTTATGTACCCATGTAACATTCAAATCAATTAATTTATCAATTCAAGATGCAACTGACCTGAACTTATCTGTATAAATCACACCAGTCCACATAATCAGTTTCTTTGATTCCTTTACAGTAAAGTACAGACCAAAGAACTGTCAAACGATGTCAGGGACAAGACCTTAGATCTGCACAAAGAACGACGGGGCCACAACTTCATCAGCTGGAAGCTTGGTGAGAAGCTGACAGATGTTGGAGTGATTGTTCAAAAATGCAAGAAATTTAAATCCTAATAAAATACATAATATGAAAGTTCAAGGGGCATGAATACTTTTGCAAACGCTGCAGCACATTTAGTACCAAATGTTCTTAATAGTTATTTCACACATGATTAATGCTTTTATTGACGAGCCATGCAGATATACCAAATAGCTCCATTATACATCGTGCATCACAATAAAGGGATCACCATCATATTCATTATTAACAAGCACATCTCTGCTTCTGTCTTCCTGCTGCAAGCAAGGCATGCCCTCTTTATGCACTTGTGTTTACTGGCAAAGATTTTCAATGCATTATAGATAGAAAGATATCTCCTGTGTCCCGTGTCACTGATGTAAGCCTGTGTACCATGAAAAGTAAAAATGCATCTCTGCTCTAAATCGACTATGAAAGACCTAATGGCCACTTACAAGTTGTTGTTTATGAAGACCAATCTACCAATTTTCCCAACAACTCTGACTAGTTTTCCTGTTCCTGCGGAAGAAAGGCATCCTGTTGGTGCCTCCACTGGAAACACGGCAGGGGAGCAGGCCCCCAGTGTTAGTTTTCAGCTACAATATAGGGTTTTACGTTTAAGTAAAAAAATACATTTTGGTCTCGTCTAACCAGAGCACCTTCTTTCACATGTTTGTTGTCTATATGGGTTGTGGAAAACCACAAACAGGACATCTTATTGTTTTCTTCTTGCCACTCTTCCACAAAGGCCAGAATTTTCTAACCCTGTCATTCATTCATTCTCCTGGTCCTCTGGTCCCCTGCTGTGCACCAGCCCTCGCCTTCTTTGACCAGTATCTCTGACCCACCATTGTTGACAAACATTAAGGTGTTTTCATTCAGACAACTGCCACAAAAGCTGCTCAACAACTTATTTTCTGGCAATTTGATAGCGCTTCAAAAATGGTCAGTGTCACACCGAACGTCAGCGTTGAAAAAGAAAAACATGAAAAGGTAATGCACTCAGGTGAAAAACCTTCATGTGACAGCGGATCACGCGGCTTTATCCAGAAAACTATGAAGGTCACGTCAAATTTAGTCCATTATAACAGCTTTGAAGAAATGGGGACAATTTAGATTAGAGGATGACTGATACGGGGTTTTCCATAACCTGGTGATGTCAAAGTTTATAAATCAATGTATGCAGTGAACGAAAATCTTAACTCGTTTCATTTTAATCAGCCTACTGGAGAAATTGCTTCTAATGGCCATGGTTTTGCCACTAATTCATCCTTTCTGTGTTGGTATATTGTAGTTAGTGTTGAAGAAAAGACGGGGAAAAGAAAAATGGTCAGCGGTGCCAGATCTCGGTGCTTAAAAGTTAGTTTTCTAAAAAGATTGCAAGGAAAAAAAAGCCATTCTGTGGTGTAATTTTGTAAAGATGCAGTTTATTAATTATTTATTTGAAACGGTGCTGGGCTATTAGGTTTTACATGTTTGGGCAGATTTAACCTAGTTAAATGCTTTTACAAGTAAACATTGTTGAAAATAGGAAAGCTAATATAATGTAAAACACTTGTGTGGTTCAAAAGGCCTGCATGTTTAAGATGTGTCCTTCCTCTGCCTCACCAAAACTACACTGGAAATTAGTTGAAACTAATATTTTTCCTTCTGAAGCTAAATATTTCTGTCCAGACATGAACTTAGCTGCCTAATGAGACTTCATCATTAACAAGGCCATAATCATGTCTAAAGCTTGTACAGTCATAGCCAAAAGCTTTGACCGTGATGCCAATATCATACTTTGTGACTTTCACAATGATTGTTTTTCCAACATAAATCAGTTCATGGTCATTTCTTACCTGCCTTTGTTAGATGGTGTGATTTGTAACTTGCTGGATCTTACTAGGTCAAAAACAAAGGAGCTTTTCATTGATTAAAGACGCAGTAATGTTCTCGAAGTGAGTATGTTCTTATTGAAAAGATGTGAACTACTAGAAGTATCTTGGGAATGTTCGATAAGGTTTGATGTAAACACAGATCTGATTATCAAGCAAGGTCAACTGAGAATCTTTTTATAGCAGACATGTAACTCTTTTTATTCAGTTTCAATTCAATTCAATTCAGTTATTTTATATAGTGCCAATTCACAACACATGTCGTCTCAAGGCACTTCACAAAAGTCAGGTACATACATTCCAATTAATCTTAATCATTGAACAGTGCAGCCAGATTCTGTTATTTATTCAAATTGGATAAAAAGTTTTTCTATCTAAGGAAACACAGCAGATTGCATCCAGTCAGTGACTTGCAGCATTCACTCCTCCCGGATGAGCATGTAGAGACAGTGGACAGTCACTGGCGTTGACTGGCGTTTATGCTTGTAATAAATTTTTAAGTAATTTTAAACCAACCTTTTAATGAAAGTCTTCAAAAAGTATCTTTTGTATTTTGCTTTGGCTGTTTGTGAACATTTAAAAACAGCCTAAATGACAATGTGAATGTTTGCTCCAAGATAGGAGTCCAGCAGATAATTAGGCACTTTCTCAACAGGTGGTGGAAAAAACAATGAAAATTATCAACCAGCCTGATCACATCCTCTTAATGGGATTTTTTAAAATCTTATTTTTTGCCCAATGTTATGCTGTAGACCAATAACTAATTGCTACTTTAAGTACTTTAGTCACTTGGTCATAAGACTATAGAAAATGGACAAGGACTACCCTAAAAGTTTATTTTCTTCGTCCATAGCAGATATGTAGGTTTCTTTTTGTTGTATTTATATTATGTTTTGATGTATTTTTCATTTTTCTAGGATTCTTTGATGGTATATGGTGTGAGTATGTATTTAAGAGGATAATGTATGGACTGGAATGCTACAAATGAATTGCCCATTGGGGCTAATAAAGTTGTTTGAGTCTAGATGAAATTGTGCCCGGATTGTTAGGAAAGTTGCTCTTGGAGAATAAATTGATCTCCTTCATTAATCACGGCAGTGTTGTTGGGCAGAGTTGTGAGTTGGACCGCTCCTTTGGATGAGAGCAACTCCATGCTTGGATTGTATCATCAAGATGATTTTTTAGATGTCTCAAACTATTACAAATTAGAAAGGGGGGAAGCAAGCACAAGATAAAAAAGGAAATTATCTTTCAGCAGCACCTTGGGTTTTTCGTTGCTTTTATGCTTGTCTAGTCAATAGAGAATTGGTTTTATTGGAAGGAACGTTTACTCACATAATAATAAAGTGGCAGTCTGATGAAAAGATTGATAGAGCGTTGTTAGCTGGACTATTTCACAGCTTCACCTCTGCTGATGATGCAGCTATACTGATATGTAGTTAGGTGATCTATTTGTGGCAGAACAAACATAAAGTCACAATGGTTTTTATTAAAAAAATACTTTTAAGCTATAAAGTGTCCTGCAATGAACTAGTATGTATCCAGGGGTGAAAGTAGTTTTAAATTCTTGCCGGTACTTAGGGGCGGAGCTAGAGGGGGGGCTGGGGAGGCACTGGGGGCACACATACTATATATATATTATATATATTATAGATATATATATATTGATATATATATATACTATATATATAGGCTTTCCATACATAATGTGTGTGTGTGGTGTTGTTACTCTCTTCTGTGGCCCCTTAGAGATCTCTCTCTCTTGGCGAAGTCCAAACTCAAACTAATTAAAACGTATCAATATTTTACTTTACTGTAGGCTGTCTGTATAAGGCAGAAATTAGAATCACTTGACAATGTATAATATATATATATATATATATATATATTTCAATTGTTAAAGAACTGCCATGTATGAAACAATGATAAACCGTTTTCTGATGCATAACTTTTCATCTTCAGTTTCCATCTTTTCTTTTGAACAAAGAAGTTATTGTTCTCTGCATTGTGGTCAAGTTTTGATTTCATTTAAATTAAAAATGTGAAAGTTCGGTTGTTTTCGCAGTTTTTATTTTAAAGTCTGTAGATGGTAAGTGATTAATTGTTCGTCCTGTCCTAATGCAAGCGGCGCTTTTTTTATGTCTGTGCACCGCCTGTGTAAAATCTACCAGTCCATTAAATCGAACGCACCAATCTCCTTGGCAACCGCTCTGTTTTGGAGGTAAGCGCGCATGCGCTCTCGTGTAGCGTCTGTGAAATCTCTGGTCATAAGCGATGTTTTCGAGTTGTACTTTGTTGTTGTAATTCAGCAGAATAACATGAAACACAACCAGTTACCCTCCCTTTACTTTTAACTGGGGTATTTAGCAGCGAGCAGACAGACATTAAACGTAGCGGTGCTCGTTTTAAAGGCTGGCTGCTCACAACAGCCTCGAGCTCCGAGGGAAGAGAAGCAAAGCAAAAGCATTGAGGCTCCAGCATAGCAGAACAGTTCAGAAACTATTTGGAATGAGGGGGAAAAAGCTGTATTTATTAACAGATTAAGTCGTGTTTTGACTGCCTATTGGTAGTGGATCTGATCTTCTTTTTGTGCTGGTTAACTTTTTGCAGCCGTAACTGGTTCTGGATGACGGCTTCATAGCAGACTTCCCTCTTCCCGGTACTGCGTACCGGCGCAGAATCTTTTAGTTATACGCAGTACCGGACCGTTCCGGCTCACTTTCACCCCTGTATATATCTTGATAATTAGAGAAATAGAAAAAGATTACAGCCAAAAGGGTTTCTTGTGCCCCAGCCATTGGATGAAACACGGATAGAACTGCACACAATCAAAGAGACTGGTAGGAAGCTCTGCATCTTTAAATGTAGCATTAACTTACTGTTAGTCCCGCCCAGGAAGGAGGAGTCATATCTGGAATCCCAGTAATTTCTTGGATTTCACTAAAAAAAATATCTCTCCCAGCCACACCTCATTCTCATTGACCCGTGCCAGCCCAGCCGATGCAAAACTGAAGATCTTTGACCTTCTGGCAAGAAAGACTCTACTTTGAAGAAGCTTTGGTTCCAGAGTTGATTACGATCTGGTGTTTTTGTACCCGCCGATCCAAAGACAACCAAAATTGTAGAAGAGGAATCTGAGCCAAAGATTTCCCCAGAAGAGATGGTGTCTCTAATCAAAGCAGTCTTCCCGATGGCCTGAAGAAGAATGCATCGATACTCTCTGCACCTGTGCCTTTGTGTCTGATGTGTGCCAATCCAATATAAGCTACCCTATCTGCTACTGAGAGCAACCGCCACAGCTTCTTTGTTCACCATCCACCACGTAACTCATCGGCCCGCGGACCTCCCGTCCTGTTCTTTAGAACAGTTCATCATTAACAACGCCGTAACCTTGTTTAAAGTTTGTACAGTCATAGCCAAACATTTTGGCTGTGATGCTAAGTTAAAATAACATTAAGATCAACTGTCCAAAAGATTATTGATTTCTAATTTGGGAAATCATTCTTTAAAATATTATTTTATTCAAATAATGTTTGACTTACCTTATGATTTTGCATTGTGGCATACCAATAGTTATCCTTAATTTTAAAACTATTTTGACCTTACTTTCAAATTCCTCAAGATAAACCTTGGTTCTTAAACATAAACATCCACATTGAACTGTGATATCATTGCATCATTTGTATTGGTTTATTTGTTCCTTTTTTGCACATAGTTTATTAGTTTCCTGAGGCTAAAAAGATGTGGGCTTCATGAACATTTCTTAGCTAGTAAGTTGTGCAATGATGTCCTACCAACAAAATATAACTGTAACATCTTGTTTATTTTCTAGTTTGAATGAAAGCAGTGCAATTATTGTTGCACATATTTTTTAAGTTTACTCAAAGCCTGTCTTCATAATAAGCTTATCTGGACATCCATATATAGCTGTTTGAAGTTTGGTGGTAACATCGGATTAATTTAGGTGGTGCATTGTAATCCACCAAGAACAAGCCGTTTCACAATAGGCAGACTGAGATATGTTTGATCTGACGGTCTCAAGAGCCACGTATTATAGTCATTTATTTACAAAACATAAATCCGTAATGCTGTCTGGGAGGACAGAGTCCTGGAACACTGACTGGGAGCCTGACCCATATAATACATAGCATTGTCAGGTAGAAATTAAGTCTCTGTAATGCCCTACTTTAAAGTCGAAAAGCAGAAATACCCCTATAAATGTCCAGTCTTGTCTTCAGTGAGAAAAGATGGAAAGAAGTGGTTTTAACCACTTCTTTCCATCTAGTTTTTTTCTTCTTTCAATCTAGTTTTTTTTTTATTTTAATATAGAATCAAACATAAAAATTAATCAAACAATGAGACAATTATAATGCTCACATGAGAAATGTTATCCTTTGGTCAATTTTAATGCATATAGAACAAAGTTTGCAGTCTAGAGTGTACCTATTATTCAAGAAGCAACATAAAGCCAGTCACATTGTTTAACTACATAGTTAACTTTAAGGAGGACTTTTTATTTGTGCCTTCTAAACTTAGAGAAAAATACTCAATATATTGTTTAGGTCCATACACATCTTATATTGGGCTGCTATATTGATACTATCGCAATATCAGTATAGCAAAGAACACCTTGGACTGCAGTGCTCGGCCATGTCCAGAGTGGATGGCTCCCGTCTGGTGGCATATGGCTCCTGGAGGTGTGTTGAGCTGGTTGAGGTCCACGAGGCTGTGCAAGGCTCTGGGGGGCATCACTTCCTCTTGACCTAGCAGGGGCACATTATAGTGCCCCTGCTAGGTCAGTGTTTTACAGGGAGGGATGCAATGTATCCCTCCTACCTTGGTTCCTCTGGGTTTCGGCTGTCGCAGTGAGCTGGTGCCTGATCAGTGTGTTAGGGGCTCTGGGGGGTCTCATCTACTTTGTGCAGGGCAGTATTGCTGCCGGGGGTTGGCCGGGGCCTGGACCAATGGAGGGATCAGTTCTCGAGTTTGGCCTGCACAGCTGGGGTTGTCGGTATGGCTGTGTCTGGAGGGGGGGACGCTATGCCTCTTTGGCCTGGAGGCTGTTGCTCCTGTGCCTCGCTGGCGACCTACTTCTGTGGGGTGATGCTTTGTGTCTGGCTGCGTGGGACTGCTGCGGCCTTTTGGACCCGGGTCTACCTGCCCTTTGCTGCTCTTAGGTGCTGTGGATTGTGGGCCTTCTACAGTTCTCACCACACTTACAAATTTGCACCTGCAGGTGACAAACTCCCACTCACATACACCCATTTAACACAAATACACTTATTTCTACACGTATACTCACCCACACACACACAAACACACAACCAACACACAAATATTCCAAATCTTTGAAGGTCATTTTGATGCTGGATTGAATCTGGAAGCAGGTTGGAAGTCAATCACAAAAATTAGGATAGTGTCTTGAGATATCCTTTTTGTAGAGCAAACTGCCCTGGCACATGTAGGCAATCATCTGCTCTATATGGTATTCCTGAAATGCAAGGATAGAACACGTAAAGAAACTAAAAATCTCTTGTGTTCAGATTTCTTTATTTATCACAAGTCATGTTGCTATTGCGACATTTATCAGCAATATGGTATATGTGATGTTTTCCTAAGACTGAGCAGAAGTAGCTTCAAAATTTTTCTATTCTGGCTTTGGCTGTATGCATAAGATTGTTTTGGTGCTTGAAGGTGGACCTCCACTCCAGTCTTAAGTCTTTTAAAGCCTCAAAAAGGTTTTTTTTCCATTAACCTTCATGAAGCTCCATCCACCTTCCCATGTTTCTCCTGATGGCACATAAGGAGCTGATACCAGAAAACCGACCTGTTTCCTGGTACCAGCAGAAGAAAAAGCACCCCTACAGCATGATTATGCCACTGCTATGATTCAGTGTAGGGATGGTTGGCTCAAGGTGATGTTCAGTGTTAATTTTCCCATATAGGACAAAAGGTTTCTTTTTTTTTTTTTTTTACTTTTAGGTCTCATCTGACCAGGTCATCTTCTTACATATATTTTCTGTCTCCTACATGAATCATACCAATTTGCAACAGTACTTCTCCGTTCTTCCATTGAGGCCAATTTGTGGGGTGCACCTGAGTTGTGGATCTGTGCAGCTCCTCCAGAGATACCATGGGCCTTTTGTTTGCTTCTCTGATAAACCCAGACCAGTTCTTTCCTTTAGCATTAACATATTGGCTATATAGTTGGAATTATAGAGTTCAGTGATTATAAAATAGTTTAATTATTTCATTACCAAAATCTGGAGCCAGGTGACAAATACAAATACAAATCACAAATACAGCAGGTGACCTAAAATTTTACATGGCATCATGTGGATAAACGTGTGACAACAGTTAAGCAGAGATGATGAAGCCTGACTTGAAGTTGATATGATCTCTAGAGCAAACAGAACATCTAGTTCCCTTTAAATGAAGAGACCTCCATTAGATATATATTGTGTAACGAATTAAACCCTGCATTTACTGATCTGAAATGACAAGTCAATTTGTCCTTTACCTGAACCTTGACCCCATGTATGGTATTTGTTGAAGATATGACGTCTTGTGCTTATTGAGGTCACTTGCATTCCTTCTGGCAGGATACTAAGAAGAGCATTTGTAGTAGTTCATGGAAGGAAGCAGCTTTCAGGTTGGTTCTATGTAATGCTAAAGGACAACAGTGCTTACAAAACAACCATGATGTGCCTGTGCTGATTTAATTGAATTGTGCTCACCCATCTCTGCTGGGACATTTTTAACTGAGCTGCAACACTTACATAGTCACATGTGCACACTCACATGCAAATGAATACATGTTTCAAAAATCTTAGAAAAGCGGATGAAATAACAAGATTGTTTGCGTTAAAGTTGCCTGGACATATTAGACTATTTCTGATGTGTGAGTTTCAGAAAAGATATAAGACAAACAGAAGGCTGCTTATGTAGGTCAGTGTGCTACACTGCATCCAGCAAGAACAGCAGTGTTGAAGCTTCAGGGGAGATTAACCAGACCCTCTCTGCAGCTTTTTAAGGAAATATAACTTTTTGACATAGCAGAGGATGTTTTGCTTAGTATAAAATCATGAAAGTTCTTCAACTTGATCGATGAGATTGAAATATTTTGGCATTTCAGGAATTTTCCCCAATATGATTGTAAAATAAAATGAAAAGCATACATGGTTTAAATGTTTTTAAGCAAGAAGAAGTGGAAAATTTGCCATGCCTAAATTGCCTAAATTAAAATAATTATTTTCTTCCAGGACTGCTCCATCCATCTTCCTGTCAATTCTGACCAGCTTCTCTGCTTCGATACTCAAGAAAAGCATACCCAAAGCATGATGCTGCAATCACTATGTTTAAAGGAGGGGATGGTGTTTTTAAGGTAATATTCAGTGTTAGTTTTATCCATAAATACTGTTTTGCAAATACCCCAAAATTCCAGTTTCTCAGTTCCTTATGTATCAAATAGCATTTCTTGCAGGTGTCTTTCAGCAATGACCTACTTCTTTCCACTTTTCCAAAAATATCAGATTTGAGGAATCAGGAACTAATAGTTGTCCTGTTGACAGACTCATCCACCTGGGCGTTGGATTACTTTTTGTCCCTGCAGAGTTACCATTGAAATCTTGGCTACTTCTCTGATTAATATCCTCTGTTGCCAGTCATTTTAGGTGGACGGCTGTGTCTTAGTAGGTTTTCAGCAGTTTCTCTGTACTATTTTGTTTTCAGATGACAGATTATTTAGTGCTCTATGAGATGTTCAAAGCTTGGGATATTGTTTTATAGCTCAACTGCTTTAAACATATTCACAACCTTATCCATGACCTGTCTGGTATGTTCCTTATGCTACATGATGCTATTGTTCTCTAACAAACATATAAGATCATTACAGAACTGCTGTATTTATACTTAGATTAAACTCCACAATGTCTACTAGGTAACGGTTTAAGCCATATGGTTTAGCTGGAATTTAATTAGTGATCTTGGGGCATGAATACAGAACTTTTCAGGTTTATATTTATAAAACATTTAGAAAGTTCCTAGTCCCTTTCCTTCCATTTTACAGTTGTGTCAAACTTTGTGTTTATCTATCACGTATAATCCCAACACAAAGCCTTGGGGTTTGTGGTTTTTAAGTAACAAAATTGCTCAGAGCATGAAAACTTTCTGCAAGGCTTTTTCATATCAAACACATTTGTAACTTCTCAACAAGCAGTGACAGTTGCTTGGGGGATCATTGTAAGTCTTACCAACAGGCCCTATAATGCTTGGCATGCAGCTCTGTCCCCGTTCCTAGGCCCAGATGGCCAGTGTCCACACCGTCTGTCTCTGGTAAAGCAGTGGTGACACAGACTCACTAATATTCATCAAGATAAATTGTTGCAGCCTTCTGAGTTGATGCACAGGATGTTTTTGGGAGTAACATCACTGGCAAAGAGGCATTTTAATCACATTATCTCATAGATTCAAGACATCAGGAAAGAGAATTAGGGCCATGTTATATTTGGGTTGGTCCAGAGTTGACAGGTTTTAAAGCATTGAATCAGTCTTTAATTAGCTGTGTAATTTACACAGATACAGACAGCAAATGCTGTGAGTGATGCAAAGATAAACTGTGAAAGTGCACTCACCGGCCACTTTATTAGGTACACCTGTCCAACTGCTCGTTAACGCAAATTTCTAACCAGCCAATCAACTGGCAGCAACTCAATGCATTTAGGCATGTAGACATGGTCAAGACGATCTGCTGCAGGTCAAAGAGGAAAGGAAGAAAGGTGATTTAAGTGACCTTGAACTGGCATGGTTGTTGGTGCCAGATGGGCTGGTCTGAGTATTTCAGAAAATGCTGATCTACTGGGACTTTTACGCACTACCATCTCTAGGGTTTACAGAGAATGGTGTCAAAAAGAGAAAATATCCAATGAGCGGCAGTTCTGTGGGCGCAAATGCCTTGTTGATGCCAGAGGTCAGAGGAGAATGGACAGACTGGTTCGAGCTCATAGAAAGGCAACAGTAACTCAAATAACCACTCGTTACAACCAAGGCATGCAGAAGAATGCACAACACGTTGAACCTTGAGGCGGATGGGCTACAGCAGCAGAAGACCACACCGGGTGCCACTTCCTGAAGAACAGGAAACTGAGGCTACAATTCGCACAGGCTCACAAAAATTGGACAATACAAGATTGGAAAAATGTTGCCTGGTCTGATGAATCTCGATTTCTGCTGCGACATTTAGATGGTAGGGTCAGAATTTGGTGTCAACAACATGAAAGCATGGATCCATCCTGCCTTGTATCAACGGTTCAGGTTGGTGGTGGTGGTGTTATGGTGTGGGGGATATTTTCTTGGCACACTTTGGGCCCCTTAGTACCAATTTAGCATCGTGTCAACAACACATCCTACCGGAGTATTGTTGCTGACCATGTCCATCCCTTTATGACCACAGTGTAATCATCTTCTGATGGTTACTTCCAGCAGGATAACGCTCCATGTCATAAAGCACGAATAATCTCAGACTGGTTTCTTGAACATGACAATGAGTTCACTGTAATCAAATGGCCTCCGCAGTCTCAGTAAAAGCAGGCTTGAAAAACGGTCATGGATAGGCTTGGCATAGCAAACAGGAAAACGGAAAAGTGAGACTGATTTGTATGGAGCAGGTGGACTGAATTAAGCTGACTACTGACTGCCTGTTGCAGGGAGTGGCAACCAAAACATAAATGAGATGAACAGAGATGCAAGGAAGCAATCTCATCAAATCTCACAGATGCAACAGCAAATAAACTAAAATGCCCCATGAACAAAATAGAAGAAGTGAGAAAGTAAACCTAAATGAATGAACTAAAGCACCACCTGGAAAACATAATCATGATCAGAAAAAAACAAAACTCAAACACCTTCAAATTGTGACAAGAACATTGATGACTGAATGTTTGGATAACCTTGTGACACTGAGTTAGTTTATTTATGATAACCTCAAAACTCACAAGCTGCTTGTTGGGTTTTAACAGACAGGATTTACTAACATCAATGCTAAATAGCTGTTTCTTGACTTAGTATGTACATGGAAATGGACATAACATTTTATTTACAGCGTGGTATAACATCCCTGCAGACAAAAGACCTAACTGAAATATTATTTCTTTTTGGTTTTCTTCTACAGATCAGATGTAGCTCTAAAGTGACATCGTTGATAACTTAATAAGCTGTTTCTTCTTTGTGTTACTAAATGTCCTACCTTGACATGAATTTCCAGTTTGGTCAAAAATGATGTGCAACACACATCCAGTTTTAAGGTTTTAAGTTTTATGGACTGGTGACCTGTCCAGGGTGTACCCCGCCTCTTGCCCATAGACTGCTGGAGATGGGCACCAGCTCCCCCGCGACCCACTATGGAATAAGCGGTAGAAAATGACTGACTGACTGACTGAAATGTTAGGGCACATGTGAACAGAGCAAAAACACACAATTGATCATAGTATAGTGTTTTTTCTCCTCAACATGCTACTACTGAGCAGATGCAGAATAATGCTATGTACAGAAATGATAGTTTGCTTGAGAGGAATGAGCTTAAGCTGTGTTCATTAAAAGTTTTTCTACCAAAAAGTAAAAAATATATTTTACTTTTAATGTTTTTGATCATACATGCTAAATATTCCCAAATTAATTTTCCAGAAAGCTGTTTTTTCTCTCTTCTTTTTTATATATGTTCATATTTTTGGATCAGTTGATGTTTTTGTCTTTCGTAGAACTCAGTTTGCTTTAGTTGCAGTGTTGTTTTTCTCTTGCAGTCCTGTTCCTCGGTTTTTGTCCTGATCTTGGGCTGCTCTTCCCTCACTGTTCTAATTAGTACGACACTCATTTTGTCAGCTATATGGTGCTTATGGTGCTTATGGTGCTCCCCCATTACGGAGTATGTGCATTGGGATAGAGTTTAAAAATGTACTTTGCTATCACATCAGATAAATGACTTTCATTTTATATAATTCCAGACTTAACAACTGGCTGACCAACACCGTGGGCTGAAAGCTTTGTGTTGCCCCACACACTGTTAATGAATGCCCTTAAGGTAGGATTGCTTTTCAGTTTGAGTTACTTCAAGCATTTGGCATGCAGAGGTGAGTGAATCTTGATTAGTGCAGATAGGGTGTCTGCACAGTGTACTGTAGGATTAAATAATGTTATTGCTGAGACATTTAGGTTGTAGTTTTGTAGTTTCCATAGCAGTGTGCACTGTAAATAGCAAATGAAAGTTTTGAGACTCCTGAAACTGAATATTTTGCTTTTTTTCATGGGCAATGAAAACTCAAGGTAGAAATGCACTGGTTTGTCTGTGGTGTCATCCTCATCACATTGTGCTTGGTATTTACTCCTTCTGTGTATGTAAAGTCCAATGTTTTTCAGTTTTTCCTTGACAGATTTTTTTATTTATTTATTTTTTATTGCTATTGCTAATGTCTTTTCTTTCTTATTGTCACATGTTTTGTTTTTTCCCTTTTCAAATGATCTCTGGAGTCTGACTGGCATTTGAGCTTTAATCTCATCACAGCTGTATCTTTGTCATGTCATGTTACCTTGGAGATATGCTATCAGGAGGTAGCAAGATACAATGGATGTTGATTATTTTCTGTGCAGCTTTTTGTCTTTATTCTACAACAAACACATTTGAAGTATGAAATGCAAAATAAAATTAGAAATCAATAATCTTTCAGTAGTCAACTCTCAATATTTTCAAACAGCAGCCACAACAGAATAACCCACAAAAGTGATTTTTGCACATTGATTTTATGTCTAAAAGAAATATTGAACTCTTGCTCTGTTTCTTGGATTTTTGTTAACATACGTCTGCAAAAACCTGCATGTTAGAGGTCTTTTGTGACGTTTTGAGATGAGCCACTTCATGAGTTATTTGTCTTGAACGATGTTCTTATACCTCTACTACTATATATTAATTTCTTAATTTCTCTGGTTCATAGGTCTATTCTTGACAAAATCTTAAACAATGTTTTAGGGTTAGAGCACATCCTCATTCATTTTTCTATCTGTTTATTTAAGGCAGTGGTTCCATGATATGTAACATGATTGAGGACCACTGGACGATTCATGTAATCTACTTTAGATTTTCTGTTGTTTAGACTTGAAACATTGCTCAAAGTGATGAGAACAAGGAGTATGACTATCAGCAATGAAAGGGAAACGTGATGAGAGTGACATGAAAGGGGTGAATGATGCAAAGTATAGGATAGGAGAGCAGCTGACTAATAAGGTCTGCCCCAATGCAGGCTGAAGTGAAATAACTGATACAAAACAAAATAACAGCGTGAGGAATGCACACGGACACAGACGTATGAAAAATGCTGCAGCAGTGTTAAGTCTAGGCAGACAGCAGGTGTATTGTTGACGCCGCTGGTTAAAGCATCAGTGTTCCTCAGCTTGACCCATATTCTGCTTCCAAACAAGACAGGTGTCCCTGCTTATCCTCTTAATTCTGCTATCTTAGAGTTTGTTTCTTCTCTAGTGGATGATCATGCTGAGCAATAAGAGGGGTGACTAATAAACATAACTCATCTCCATCAGAAATTGCTTTATTAAAGCAGCAAGGTGCCCAACAAAACACTCACTGCTGGAAATGTGCAGTTATTAGTTGTCTTCAGTTCACATGTTGCTTGCATTTTAAAGACACTAAGCTAACTTGTGTGTGTGTGGCTGTGTGTAAAGGCTGCCTATATTTTATTGATGTGAATGTAAGATGACACATAAAATTGCACATTTTTTACCACCGTGCACCCCACCCTTTCTGTCAATTTTCCAGCAATCCATCCATGAACAGCTGCTACTAAACAAATTTAACATTTACAACAAATGTTAATGTTATGATGACGCAGTTCATGAGTCATATAAAAGTGGGCCTCAGGAAACAGCACCTGATCAGCTGCTGAGCAAGGCATCACAATGCTTGGTACGCAGACATGCATTTAAAGACATTTGATTTTTTTTAATTATTTTTTATACAGTTTTTGAATATATTTTAGTAAGTTTTATATGCAAATACATCAGTTCATACACAACAGCCATCTTCCAATAAAAGTAAAAAAAAAAAAAAACACCATAGAGGGTGGACATAACATAACTGGTGGTTTTACAACCTACTCAGAGTGAATGATTAAACAGAGTGCCTATCACTTAGAATTATCCTTCAGCCTCAGAACTGGTTTCTAAATATTATAAAATACACTTTCTCTATTAGTCAAGGTGAATCGTATTTTCTTCAACTGGAGCACATTTCCAAATGCTCTAAACCACATTTTAAAAACAGGGGATTTGTCAGACTTCCAAAGGCATTTGATTTTTAATTCTTTAGCTTCCCAACTACTCTGACTACAACCACACTGGTTCAAACATCTACCGTCTTACTGGGTCCTCTTATCAGCCCAGAAGCTTTCCTGTTGATTTTTCTGCCTCAGGCAAACATGCAAACAGTTTTGCATCATTTTTCTGTGTTCTTACTTTATTAGCCCTCAGAAAATACCATTAAGTTTGGTTGGATTTTTGTCTTTATGTGAATTCTAAATCTTGCATTATACTCCAACCCAACCCCCGTCCCACCGCCCCCTCTGGGGAATTTCTACTTTCACCGTCTGCCCCTGTGAGGATGCCAACTGTCAAAATATCTGATCTGCCACTCTGCTGTAATTCCTGGTCATTTTTTGCCAACCATACCAACAGTAGTATGGACCAATGAGAAAGGGAGGCAGGTAATCAGATCAATAATGAACAGGTGTGAGGACAAGCTGCAGGGAACTGAGGGGGAATATATCTGATGAAAACTAATTAGAAGGGGAAACGAGACTAAATAACAAAACTCAGGATAACAAATTGAAGGAAACTATAACTAAAATATAAAATATAAGAATCTGAAAAGTAACAGCTAACAAGAGTAATCTGAGGATAAGAGGAAAAATCTAACTAGGAAAAATAAACAAACACAGAACACCAAGTGACAGACTGCAATTAATGAGACCTGACAGAGAACATAAACATGAGGGACTAACCAAAAGAGAACTACTAACAAACCTGGGAAAAAGAAAAACACCTAACAGAGAAAAAGTAAACTAACAAAAACCCAAAATGGCAGATCCTGACAGGCGGTGTTCCTTGGTCTTCATGATGTTAATGTTTTTAACAAACCTCTAAGGCCTTGACAGAACAACTCAATTTATAGTAGGATTTAATAACACACGTGCACGTTATTTACTATCAAAGTGACGTATGAATGCAATTGGCACAGAATTTTGTTTATCGCTATCTGATTTAAGAGGGTTTAATACAAAATACAAAAGCGTGTCATACTTTTTCATTATTGAATTGTAAAGAATTTAGAAAACAGTGTATAGTTTTCCTTACACTTAACAGTTTTGCACAATTTTATGTTGTTCTGTCATATAAAATCCAATAAAACCATTAAAGTTTGTGGTTGTAATGTAATGCTATGTAAATATAAAACAAAACTCAAGGGGCAAGCATACTTTTGCTAGTCGAGACACTATAAATGTAGGAGAGAAACAAAAATGAGTTTCTATGATAACGTCAGTGCCTTTGCCCGGACAATAAGATTAAGAAAGTGTCTCCTCCTCATTGGACAGCAGTTAGTGTCACTCTGGGATTTAAAGCTGTGGTTTTGCATCGCAGGCCAGTGTTACTGTGCCATCATGACTGTGGTCTCGTCTCATTATTTACAGCTTTCACTAGAGGGGAAGTTTGATTTATCGATGTCAGTCTGATTGCCGCTCTCATTCCTGTCCGTGGCAGTACTGTTGTTCGGGCTACAGGCTGCAGAGACAAAAAAGGCTGGGTCTTGTCTGTTCTTTAATGTTAAATTTGGTCTGAGCACAAAGTGCATCAGATCATTGTGTTCTGGTCAGACTGATAGACTGTTTTCCTGGAACACACAGTACTTGTGGCTTTGCTTTAAACGTGTTACTCTAATATATTAGAATTCAACACAAATCTTTCTTAAAGGTCCTTAGTGACCAAATTAAGTGAAAACAAAAAATGAAGTCATAATTGTAGAACGTATTCTGGCACTAGCTTAAATAAATGATTCAGTTAAATTAAATTCAAAATACTTTATTCATCCCTAAAGAAAATTAAATGTTGTTGTAGCTCCTATTATGCAGGTTTCTTCAAAGAGCCGTTGTAGATGCTGACGGCTGTGGACAGGAAGGATCACCACTCCAGTCTGTTGTCCAGGTGAACACAGAGGTATTAATACTCCTCCACCACCTCCACTTCTTCTCCCATGATGGAAATAGTGTTTAACCTATTCTCGTTTCTCTTAAAACAATCATCTCCTTTGTTTTATTCACGTTCAAGATGAGATGATTGTTTCTACATGATGCCACAAACCGGGCCACCAGCTCCCTGTACTCAGCTTCTTGTCCATCTCTGATCCACCCCACGACTGCAGAATCATCCGAGCATTTCTGCAGATGACAGGAGTCTGTCTTGTACTGGAAGTCTGAGGTGTACAGAGTGAAGAGAAATTGTGAGAGTAAAGTACAGTACTGTGGTGCTCCTGTGCTGCTGACTACCTATTTAGAGTCACAACCCTTCAGTCTTACAAACTTTGGTCTGTTTGTCAGGTAGTCTTTGACCCAGAAGATTGTTGAGGCCTCCACCTGAGTCTTCTGGAATTTCTGACAAAGCAAATCAGGTTGGATTGTGTTAAATGCACTGGAGAAATCAAAGAACATGATCCTCACAGTGCTGCTCGCTTTTTCCAGATGACAGTGGGTTTGTTGAAGCAGGTGTTTGATGGCATCTTCAACTCCAACTCCACAGCGATAAGCAAGCTGAAGGAGGTCCTGATAGTTTATTGTTTGCTTACTCAGGTGGGCCAACAGGAGTTTCTCTAGGACCTTCATGATGTGGGACGTCTATAGTCATTGAGGACTGATGGGTGAGTTTTCTTTGGTACCACAACAAGACAGGAGGTCTTCCACAACACTGGAACTTTCATCTGGGCCAGGCTAAGGTTGAAGAGGTGCTGCAGAATACCACAGAGCTGCTCTTCACAGGCCTTCAGGACTCTAGGGCTGACACCATCTGGACCTACAGCCTTATTCTGGTTCAGTCTTTCCAGTTGTTTCCTCACCTGTCTTCTTGAGACATACAGGTGGACAGTGGAGGCAAAGGGAGCATCAGCATCTTCTGATCTGGTTGAAGGCAAACATGTAGAAGCAGAAGGGTCCATGGCTGAAGTGGAAGATAAAACATTTGAGGTGTGACAGGAAACTGTGGGTGAAAGGAGGGTGGGATGTCTGTTTGGCTGTGAACAGGAGAGGAGGATGCTGAGCTTGTTTTTGAACTGAACCTACTGAATAATGAGTTTAGTTCATTGGCTCTGTCCAGACATCCATCGGTCTGATCTTCTGATCTTCCAGGCTTGAAGCCTGTGATCTGCTTCATCCCTGACCACACATCTCTGATATTGCTCTGCAGTGTCTTCTTGTACACCTCCTTGCTGTGTCTTATCTTGACTTTAGTGCTTCTGTATACTCCTCAATAATTCTCTGTCCCCTTCTCTGAAGGCTCTTGTTTTCGTGTTAAGCAGGTTCTGGTGATCCAGGGTTTGTATGATGGTTCTTCAAGGAAGCAAAGAAAAAGTGGCAATAAAGACAGTTTAATAGAACCCAAGTCCAAAAGAACTGTAAGAAATTAAACGGTTTCAACACTCCACAAATACAGGCCATTTAAAAAGATATCACCGAAATGAGACCTATGGGTATAAAATACAGACAGGAATTCAACCCACTTAGCTTTACAATTTTTTCTTAGCTACACATAAATAAACAAACTTCAAAGTTCCTGTGGGCTGCCTAAAGGAGGCGCTGCTCTCCTCTGATAGGGGGACTGATGCTGCTCATTGATAGGAACAAACCATTTGCATATGAACCCTTTATCTCTTCTCATCACATCAGTTTGCACTGTGTAGTCCATGTGTTTATGCTATTGGTGACAGCAACATAGGTCTGAATGTGATTAATTATTCATATAAACCCCCCTTACTATTATTCAAACATAGCATGGCTTTAGGTCAATCTTAAAAACATAAAGAAACATTTTTGCCACATTCATAAGGTGTGTGAACAATAATTTTACCAATAGTGGAACACCTTGTGCAAAGTGATGAACTCACAGTAATGATTTATTAAGTGTCACTGCGTACTCTCAAGAACCAATATTATTTGACTTTTTATGTTGCTGCGCCTTGAATTCCTCTAAGAGACAATCTGCCCTCATTTACACAGACAAAGCACTCATTTTACCTACTCAAAAAGCTACTATTTGAGTTGGTAAAAGTCCCTAAGCAATGCACACCTCACATAAATAATGATAAGAGGTACATGCCCCTTTTTTGTTAATTCTCTTTAATCTCAGTACCTTCTCCTCTCTTTAAGTACCTTTCCTTCGATTGATTAGACATTTATCTGTTTACCTTTGATAAAGTGTATTTCCTGTCTCAGACACAACTCCCTGAAGTTCTTTCCACTGCTTTTAACACACAGACACACATTTGTGAATTGCTGACCTACATCAACAAATCTGTGCTCATTACTCTCCCGACCCTCTTTTTTTCCTCTCCATCACTTGCTGTCATCCTCTTTCCTAGTCACATGCTGGTTTGCTGGTATTCATGGGTGATTTTAATCTGTAGATAATGCCTTTGGATTTACTAAGTGGTGAAAAAGATTAAAATAAAGTTCAAAGGATGGAGACCCTTTTTATCATTTCTCTGAGCCTACTTTTGCCAAATTGGACATATTTAAGAAAAACCCACCCTTCCCATTGTTAAGATCCATGGGCTATGTTGAATGACTTACTGATAAGAAATGGCTTTATTTTGAAGAATTAGCTGTCATGAGTTCATGGAGGGATGCAGGTGCCTCTCCAGCAGTCATTGGGCAAAAGGTTGTACACTGGGGATAAAGTCGTGCCCCTTTTACAAAACACAGTCCTCCTTGCACCTTGCTTTCTTCTTGTGTTTTGTGAAAGGATTGATGGAGCTGGTGGGTTAGAAACCCATCTCTGTTATGCCCCCAACTTGCCAAGTAAGGTTTTCCCCATCAGCTGACTTGTGATGAGGCAAGCCGGCTTAGTGGGTCAAGGGAGTAAAGACTTATGGTTTGTGTGACCAGCTGCAGAATTTCAAAGGAGAAATCTTTTTCGAAGAGAAGTGTGAAAAGGTGTGATATAAAATTGAAATTAGGAGCATTTGCTCGGCCCACTACAGGATCCCTACACTAATACCAACGAGTTGGAGCCCGCTGTGGTTCCCAAATCTGAATTCGATCCAGTGACGCTTGTTTCCATCAACGAAAAGAGGTTCCAGGTCGTGAACTCTGGGTCAACTCGGGCACCACAGAATACTTGGTTTTTCTGCGTGAACTGAAACGTCACTCATGGGCAGGTTGAACCTGTAGACAATAGAAGCAACAAGTATGGAGGCGAAGACGGAGAATATTTGCAATGTTTACATGTTTGCAAAAACACACTAAACACACATTGTATAACTACTCATTTCCGTTACACACAGATACTGATACTGAACATATGCAAATGAAAACATTGTACCATTGTTCTTGCAAGGAGTTGCCGTCTCCATTTTTGTATTACCTGTAGTTAATGGACACTGTCTTTTTGCAAAAGAAGGAACATTGCACAGCTCTGATGTTCTAGTTGATGTACCTGTGTGCTTCTGTTTAAGTGAGAATAAATTGGAGAAATAGATTTATTATTGGCTTAAAATATGTTCATATTTATTAAAGGCACATTGAATTTGTAAGAATGAAAAATCCTTAATGAAAGCTGTCTCTGCTTTAGTTTCTGTCAGATTTTTTTCAGCATCAGTCATTTATCTCACTGCTGCTTTGACAACCTGTGAACGTGATGCACTGCAACCAGCAGAGCAGAAGCTCCTTTGTCCTCATATGAGCTTGAAGCATGCATTGAATTTGATGAAAGCAAAGAAAAAAAACAATTCTCTCCTCCACCTGTATTTCCTTCCAGCTGCAGCTTCTTATCATCTTTCCACCATCTAACTGAGTGTGCCTTTCATAAATTTGCTGCCTCTTTGCTTTGATTTTCATACCTCTTTTGCAACATGTATCAATATTATCTTTTTTTCCCCTTTGTCCCTTCAGTTTCTTCCTCCCCCCTCATTCACTGCTTCCTGTTATGCTTTGCATTTCTCAGCACCCCTGATAATCCCCACATCCTTGTTCTCCAGCTTTTTCTGCTTCCCACAATCACTATGCTTCTCTGTGGGCTGACTGACTGACTGATCCCTTTCTGTGCAGTAGGTGATCAGCACATGTATTTTGTTTTGATACATGGTTTTCAAAACACCTTCTTTGCACCATTTGCAGCTGCAATTCTTTTGGGGGTATGTCTACCACCCTTACAGGTCAAGAGACAAAAATGTTCTTTCCAAATTCTTCTTTTCAAATAGTTCAAGCTTGTCTTGTCACAAATTCTTAATTTTAATTTGGGTTTGGACTTTGATTGATCCGTTTATGAATATGCTTTGTTCTAAAGGGGTCTGTGGTTCCAGTCCCCAAGAGCCACTGTTCAGCAACTTTACGACCTTGTTCCAACATTCCTGAATCAGAAAAAATACTTTTTACCTGACCTCTGTGGAACCTGAAGACATCCTGAGGCCATCTGATTCAAGATGGCTTAATCAAAACAACACCCATACACTTTATACAATGTGATACTGATTTTCTTTCCTTCAAGTGCCCTCAAGAGCAACATCTGTAGTCTGAGTTACTTTTTGGAGATTACAATTTAATAGGTCAGATCATTTTTCCATTTATTAACACGATTCAGTTTCAAACTTCAAATGTGTTTACCAGGATGTGGAAGCCCTTTTTGTCCAGTAATGCCATGCATTTACCACTTTAAAAGCCATTGTTAAAGTCTTCCTACTTCCCTATCCCTGAGGTAAATGAAAAGTGGATCACGGCTTCACTTTCATGCATTGGCTGTGTTGAATATTGCACCAGAGCTCTCGAAGCGGTGAGACAATATTCAGCCCTTCTGGTGTCTAAGTTAGTGACTAAAAATAGGCCTGCACAAACAAGCCAAACCATAATCAAAGCAGCACACGAAATCCCAGAGCCACTATCATTTATTTAGCTCTCCTGCTCCTTTTAGTCAATTACATGATAGCGGGATACGTAAGAAAAAGATAAATATTCATCCAGCTTAAATATGTAATGGTGATTAACTTCCATCTTTGTGTTAACTTTGCGTATAAATATTTTTCTCCAAATGTTTTTGCCATATTTGGCATTAAACCATGATTATAGATAAATAACATAGACAGATTATGAATTGACTATATTAATGACTCAAATAAGACTTTGCAACCAGACAGGAAACATTTACAGAAACAGTAATAATTTGAAGCAGAGCCTCCCAGCAAGAAATTCCTTGGGGCCCTTCTGTTAAGAGTTGACATGTTTTACACATGGGGGGTTCTCTGCTCTCTGGGTTCCTCACGCAATAATAAAAACATCCTGTGATGGATCCAAGATGTACCGACTGATGGAGACGTAGCATCCACGACTGTGAACAGGAATGCAAACATTTATGTAAGAATAGACGCATATTTTACATGAAAACGATCTCTTTTCAAACAACAGGTTTTCTGTTAAAACAGCAAACCTTTTTTTTTGCAACCTGAGGCAACAGGATGTGATGTCAAACTTTATTCCTTTGAACCTGACGGCTGCTGCCGTTAAAACAGATGATGAAATCCTACTATAAAGTCCTTTTTGAGAATAAAATGCTGCTCTAAGATCAGAAATAAGTGATGTAAACTGAATAGAGGTCAGAATCAGTGACGGTAGTATGGCAGCAAAGAAAGGAAAACCAAGCACTGAATAAACAAATGATACAGATGAATCATGGATTACTTTAAAACATAAATACTTTACATTATGAACTTCCGGTTGCAACACAAAAAGGAGCTCCTCGATCGTTTAGCAGATAAGCTTTTTTCCTCTTCTTTTTCTTGATCATTTCTTAAGATTAAAGGCATTTAAAAGGTTTCTGTTGAACAAATGTATGCAGTAATTGTCTTTCCCACAGTAGTTAACTCTCTTGGCATCTTCATTTAGTATAAATCCCGATCAGCTGGTCTCTGGGGCTGAAACTAACAGCTAGTGAACATGACCAAAGCAGACTTCTACTATCTTAAAACAACTCCAACATTAAAAACAACATGGTGGCGCATGCAAATGCCTTACAACCATTGTCATATTTGCATTGGGCATTTTTTGATTTTACAGAGAAGTAGATATTGTTTATATGTGAAATGGAGATAGGAGGTGGTGCAACATTAATGATCTTCCTGTGAAAACAGTTCGTTTGAAGCACATTTAGTCAGAACACATGTCAGTCAGTCATTTTCTATACCGCTTCTTCCATTGTGGGTCGTGGGGAAGATGGTGCCTATTTCCAGCAGTCTATGGGCGGGAGGCGGGGAGAACTCGTCTCATAGAAAATTAAGTACATGTAAAAATCAATAAAATGTCATTTAAATAAACCACTGTGGCTTTTAAATCAGTTTCTCTCAACTGAAATGCTTTACATAATCTGTTTCACACTTATCTATGATGAGAAAGAAAACCTTTTTTTAGTCTAACTGACTGGCATCCATCACCAAGCAACGTTAAAGGGGATTTGATGAAAGCCCAGGCAGGCTGACTGAAAGAAAACAGAGTGATCTCGGTCTAAATGTGCGCTTCCAGGAATCTGGGATTATTGCAGGACCTTTGGCAAAGATCTAATTTCAGTCCTTAAATGGGGGTGAGTAGAAGAATATCTGCTCTCATCTTAAACGTTCATCTGACAGGGAGGAAGAAACACTTTGTTCTTATTTTTCAGGTCAGTCAGATATGTGCAACAGCAGAAACAACAAAAAGCTGACTGTAAATGTAGTTAGGCATTAGCTGCAACGTGGGAAATCACAATGTACTGGATTTAAACTAGAGAATCCCAATTGGTATATTTGAAAGTAAAAACTCAAGCTAAAACTAAAATGATCTTATCAGGAAACCGATAAACATTTGGGATTATTATCCTTTGGAAACATGTACATAAGCTCAATTACATAAAACAGGTGAGGTCACACAAACTGCTTTGTCTACATTTTTATTTTTAACCAAGCAACAGGCCCTTAAAGTGCTTTCCTATGATTTTAAAGTGCTTTTCATACTTTTGGGCAAGAGTCAACATGGGAGGCTTTTTCCAAGCATGCTTAAGGCTGCATTTTCAACGCTTGCATCACAAATAAAAAGAGGATCTTCTGTAGAAGTTACAAATAAACCAAAAAAATATGAGATCTGACCTGAATGTGTCATTTTATTCGCTTATCTTTATCCCCTCAGAGTTTGTTTTCTGGCAGACAATAGTATCTCAACCTGAGTCTGCTCATTGTTCCTATCACTGCAGGTTTATATGAATTCATGTGTACTACTGCATAAAACAACACCTTAGCTGTGCAGTTTGTTGCAGCAATTAGTAGGTATTCTGTCACTTTAAATACCACTCAACTCTGTTATTATATTTCTGCATTAGCCTTCTCTCCGTCTGTTACTTTCTGTCTGTTTTTTCCAACAAAGGCTGGATGGACAGCTCAGTGGCTCAGCAGCAGCATTCTCCTGCATTCCTGCAGGATTTCCTGATGTTATATTACAAGTTGTGTAGCAGCTTTTTTTATAACAGCCCTGGTATTTTGGACAGACTCCTTTTTTAGCTGAGCTTTTAGCAGCAGTATTGAAAGGTGCCACTGGCAGAAAACGTAACATGCAAAATGAATTCATAATATCAGCTACTGACATGTCATTCATGGTTTTCTGTAACCTTATATATGTGTATCATTAATTTTATGAATACAAATCAATCAGACGTATATAAGAACACTAATCAGTGTGCAGAATCCAGCACTGAATGTAAATGATCTAATAGTCCAAGCGGCATCCTGGAGAATGAGATTAACCGGAACATATGATTGCTTTCTCTCTGACCTATATAAGTGCCCTAAGATGACCTCATTAAGATACGTTTCATCACTTACTATCGACTTACCTGCATCAACCCCTGTATTATGAGATCAGGATTTACACGTTCAGCTTCCAGCTTCTATGATGTTCTTATATGGTTCCCAGAGTTGAACAAAGTCTTGATTTTCCTTTGGCAATATACGTTAGTCTTTCCAGACCTATACATTCTGGAAGTAATGTTATCCATTGTTTAATAGAGGGAGCCTCTACACCAGCCGAGGACAATTACTCTCCAGGCTTGTAGACGCCCAAAGTGCAATAATTTGAAAGAGCAGTGAAAGCTTCTTATTATTCTCCCATCCAATGAATAGGCTTTTTGGAGGCCTAAATATATATGAAAACTCAAAAAATGTTGCATGTGTCAGTCATGCGAAATGTAAGTATTTTAAGGGTTTCACAAAAGTTGCAATAGAAGTAGCTCCACAGCGCCCTCCTGAAAATTTCAAAACACCATCTTCATTTACCTTACTTTACTGTAGAGGTATATAGAACTCCCCAAGACCTTCACAAAACTCTCTTGCACTAATGCTATACAACAAACTGGAAGTTGGCCATATTGTATTAAAATTAATTGAATATTGCGATTTTGACCCTGGGGGCTGCACGGTGGCGCAGTTGGTAGAACTGTTGCCTTGCAGCAAAAAGGTCCTGGGTTCGATTCCTGGCCGGGGGTCTTTCTGCATGGAGTTTGCATGTTCTCCCCGTGCATGTGTGGGTTCTCACCGGGTACTCTGGCTCCCTCCTACAGGCCTGTTAGGTTAATTGCTCTAAATTGCCCTTAGGTGCATGGTTGTTTGTGTGTTGCCCTGCGATGGACTGGCGACCTGTGCAGGGTGTACTTAACTGTGAAAAACATAAAGAAAAATCCCGAAACCAAAAACCAAACAACCCCAAATCATAACAGTACCAGTAATGCCTGAGGGGGAAAGATTCGGGTATGGTGCCACCAATTTCATACCACAATACTATGAACCAGACAGTAGCGCAACATAACTTTTTACTTTAATAACTCAGAACTACTTTTTAGATCTTTTTTGAAAATCCTTTGTTTTATTATTATAATAAAACTCAACACCAGTAACTCTATATAAACTAATACTGACAGGGTAGACATGAACATCCATCCATTCATCCATCCATCCATCCATTTTCTATACCCAGTTCTTCCCTAGAGGGTCGCGAGGGAGCTGGTGCCAATCTCCAGCAGTCTATGGGCGAGAGGCTGGATACACCCTGGCCAGGTCACCAGTACATCGCAAGGCATAGACATAAACAATATAGAAAAAGTATGATCTATTGTAAAATTAGCTGATTTTCATGACTTTATATCACAATTCATTTAGTTATTGGATACTCTAACAAGGCACAGTTTGTTAGAACATTGTGGAAAAGTCGATGTGTTTTAGAGAGGTGGTAGCTGGAAGCAGATCCAAACTGACCCGTTGCAAGTGTGGACAGGGAACCGGACTGGATGAAGGATGACGGACAGCAAGACGTCCAAGAGAGACACTTGTATAAACTGTAAACATGCATGTTTTTTTCTTTTTTAAATCACGCACATTTAAAAAGGACAAAAAAAACTTTGTTAGTAGTTATGAATACCTTGTTTGCAACGTTTTCTTGTGCAAATTAATTTAGTGAAATGTTTTTTTCAGCTTTACAGAGAAAAGGGAATCATTTGCTGCTGTTAAGTCAGTGGATCTGATTAACCTGGGAAATATAAAAATATGTGACATCTACATTAATCTGCATCCGTTGATTTAACTAAGCTCGCAATCCTAAAGCGTGTAACATTAAATTTAGATGTTTTGAACTTAGGAATTTAAAGAAAAGATACTATCTTAATACATTCTAAACCCATTTGTTGGTATGTTTATGCAAAGATCTGTCCATAACAAGGCAGAGTACTTTAATACCCTTAGCATGATGTCATTATATGTTCATTGGCTGACTGTTAATATACAGCTTGACAGGTCACAGCACCGACTTTAGAGAGGTTTACTAAAGTGTCTCACAGAAGATGTTAATTGGTGCTCCAGCCAGCCGTAGAAGCTCTCTGTTGGCAGAGTACTTGAGGTAGAGACAAGTCTCTGCTCTTCTTCTTTTTCTCTGTCTGTCTTTTCCAGAATCAGTATGCACTCAGACCCACTTTTGGTCAGATAATAGGATGATGCTTCATAAGGGAAAGGGTCAGTTTGGATATTCTTTAGTTCTCTGGATTTATGAAGGATATTAATAAGAGTTTTTAATTCTCAGTAAATAATTATCCTTCAGGCATTACATGAAACGACAAGTCATGAGACATCATAGATAAAAAAAAAGAATTATGACATAATTATTTTTGAAGTTGTTTGCCTCAGTTAAATCATGAGCTTTACATATGTGTGATCCTGGCAAAATTTGTTTTGAAAATGTAACTCCAGAGGAATTCCTAAACTTTATGGAAATGATACCCTTAGGCCTTGATCTTCAAAGATCCCAAAAAAGGGGCGCTAAGTTGCTTGCGCAAAAAAAAAGCTTGCGCAATAAGCGGGCGTGTTGTGCAAGATCTTCAAACATTGAGCGTGTAATGGATAACAGGTGCAAAAGAAGTACAGACCACCCTAATTAAATGAGTAAATTGTATGTGCGACTGGCTGGCTGCTACAGCCCCTAGCAGAACAAGAGGAAAAGCAAACGGATCCTCTCTGCTGTGTTGCTTAAAACATGTAGAGGTTGCTGCGCTGCATCATTATGAATGATCAAGTTCTGCTCCTGCTTTTCTGGACTTTTACAGTTTGTTAACCTTGCTTGTCGCTATTCACAGCAGTAGGTTTGTCATCGCAGCCTCTGCCCTTGCATGAAAATTTCCCCTCTCTGTTCATTTGCGCTGGGTGCCTCTGAGTGCGTAATTGCGCATGCAGGAGGTTGAGTTTAAGGTTGATCTACGAGCAGTTGCTTTATGTTTGTGGGCCGGACAGACCTAGTGAGGCAAACATTACATCCTGCTTCGCCTTTAATCAAAATATTGCAACAGTTGCAGCTTAGAAATTGGCCCATCAATATTAACAATGTTGCTAAGAAGTGATTTTAGCATCCAGTTTGCACATAAAGGATATAATCTGCCTTATAATGTCTTTATTTCTTTCCTATTAATTATATTATCAATATCAAAGCACAGTGGGTCCTTTGCATGATGTGCAATTAGAGTTAACATGCTGTGCGCTTGATCAGTTATGTGTGCACCGCTTCAGCAGCAGATGATCTCACTGACAGCGATTGTGCGCTGGGATGATCCAGATACAAGAAAAAAAATGTTGCAAGGAGTTTTATCATAGGATATATATGTCATGGCTTCTGTATGTGATTGGCTCCAAACCAGAGTTTAGATAATCCTACATAGAATCTTCTATTCTCATCTATTTTTATTATTTAGATTTTTGACAACCCAAATCTGTTGACACATGTACAGAAGATTCTCTCTCCCTGTCGTCTGTCATTCTATCAATGTCTCCTTCTTACCACAATGACAGCAGACATTTTTGCGTCCCAGTTAGTACCTGCATTTTAAATGTGCTAAATATAGAGGCAAAAACAGCCGTTTCAGGTTTAAATTGCATTGTGGGTGGTAAAGGATTTCATTTGCATATCCCCTCCCACAAATTTGCATATTTGGGTCATTATCATATGTTTTGCACATTCATGGAGGCAAACACACAAAAAAGTTTGCAAAGATTTTACATACGCAATCCGATTAGCACATGGGAGGTAGATCAGCTTTGCCTACGCAATCCAGTGGTTTTGTACACGCAAACCTTTTGAAGATCAGGCCCTTAGTGTTAAAAATATTTTTTTCCATGCTGTGTTACGAATTGTGACCTTTTAGGTCACATTTTATAATACATCTCACAAATGCTTCATGCTTGATGACATTGCAAGAAAATGATTGCCAAACCCCTCTTTAAATCCTACACTGAGTATAATGTGAAAGTTGTGCTTTTTCATGGATGAATGCAGTCTATCTAAGCAGAGGCTCTTTAAAAAATGTGGAAATGGAAATTATGTAAAATATTTTCTTTCTGAAAATAGTGTAAGAAATCCAAAACCTCAACTTTAAAAATATGATATATGTTTATGTAACACACTGTAAATGTCAGTCTTTAAATGCATATTGATATTGTGAGGAGAGATACTGACTCAGACATTCGACATTCAAACACTTTCTGGAGACTATGGAGACTGTGTCTTAACCTTGTGTGATGAAGGCCTTGATGACATTGTTCTTTGACTGTTTTTTTTCCATAGTATAAAAATTCTTAGAAGGATTTTGATGGTAAACTTGTAATGATTCACGTTTTTTCATGCCATGTTAGTGTTTTTGTGCCAGCATGTCTCCACTGCTTTCACACTGCTCTAATTAGCATTAGCTCAGGTCTATGCGTTGCTAATGTAATCAAAATAGCCTTCTCATGTAGCATTATCCATGGAGCAAACTGACTAACGTGCTAAATTAGCTCTAAATTACACATAAAAATATATGCTTACCTGTATGTATTTTTAAAGATTTGACAGATAATTCTAGAACAACAGAAGCTCGTAGTTTTTAGATCGGCACAAAACACTTTGTATTCACCTTGAATCAGTCTTAAATCCGACAACATTGAACAGTTCTCTTAAATAAGGCTATAAATGTGGAATGTCCTGTCTCTCCAAATCTGTTCCATTTTAGTTTATGTTTCCCAACCCACTGTCTTCATCCATGTCGCTATGCGTTTCTCTTCGCAAACCGTGCTCCTGCTGGATGCAGTTGATTTCCTTATTGATACGTATAGAAGTAACGAGCCAGTTTTGAGAAAGTAAGGAGTAGAAAGTATCAATATTTATGTTCAAATGTAGGGAATAAAAGTAAAAGGTCTTCAGAAAAATAAACTCCAGTAAAGTACAGATACCGGAAAAAGCTACTTAAGTGCAGTAGAAATCCATCAAGGGCAAGGCAAGATGGGGATAATCTGTGGGTATGAACTTGATCAATGCAAGGTGGCAAACAAAAGCAGGGAAATAATGCAGGACTTCTACTGGCACTATAATCTGGCAGAGAAACGGAGAATGAGAGGTGCTTAAATATTGCAGCACTCAGGTAAAGCAGAGAGACAGTCAGGCACAGGTGGAGTGAATAAAGCTAATTAGATCCAGATAAACATCAGTTCATTGCTAATATGCCACTGTTGGGACACCTGACCTTTTGGGGCTATCTGGTAAAAATGTCCCACTAAGGAAGGTTTATGGGTGAAATGGTAGCTTGTGTTTTCAAATGTTTTCTGGCAGAACAGACTTTCATACCAAAAAGAAAACATCCCTGTGTCCCATTAGTAGTCATCTGACTAAATTCCCTAATATGAAAACATATTGTACTTCTGTCCACTGAACTACTTTATTGTTCTCTTTGTGTATGATGAAATGACTGAATTATTGTAGGATATATCATGAAGTACAACAAAATTAAATCAATGATCAAGTCAGTATGAATTTAATTCCATTAGGATCTTTTCACTGAGGTATTGCAAAGGTGATACATTTGGTGGGAAATCATAAAATCATTTGGTTTTGTATTCCATAGGACATGGCTTCATCAAAAGTCATCTGATGGAGCAACATGTGGTATAGCTGCTTGGAGTTTTCCTGAGGATTGCCCTGCTTGATGATGTAAAAAAAATGTCCTCCTCATCTGAAGACAGAGATGTGTCACATCGACCTGGCCTGCCCAGCTGATACCATGAATGTCCTGAAAGCTTTCCTAGCATGTGTGCAATTTGCTACTGAAGCCCAACACACCCCTACCTGCTAGAGGCTTTTATGGACAGCAAGACTGATTTTCAATCCCCAAAAGGGCACATCTTTATTCTAAGAACTTTGAGAACCAGCTTCTGCTGAGGCTTAACAAAAGATTTTGGTAGTCTTAAATAGATCAGTGAATTTCTAACAAAAGAAAAATACTTCATTAGATTTGAAGTGTCCATGTTGATTATGTTTCAAGTTCCATTTCAAGTTTTATAATGTAATTTATGTTTAATGCAACTTTAGTGCTGAGAATACCAAAGCTCTAAAAAACGAATCCAGCTGTTAATGCAGGACGTCTGTTCAGTGTTGATTTGCAACAAAACTAGACAGTCAGTCATTTTCTTGTTTTCTGTCTACCAACACAGTGCAGGTTGTGTGCAAAAGAGGAAAACTAACCTATTTTGTGTGCCTAGAACTGTTTTTTTTTAGGTTTTCAAGTTGTTTTGTATCATTAAAGGCAAATATATATAGTTTTGCTTTTGTACTTAAGTACATTTCATTGTAGAACCTGTGCTTTTTTACTTTTACTTAAGTAAAGGAGTTTAATCAGTACTTTTCCTTTTACCAGTTTTTTTACGCAGGTACCTGTACTTCTACTTCTACTTACACAGAGTCATAGCTCCGTTGAGCCATCCATTCCCTTAGCTCTCAGCAGTCATGACTTTATGGGATTCTTCCAAAATAAAATTGATTCTATTAAGAAGAAAATCTTTGACATACTCCCGAAGATGATTACTTCATCCTCAACAAGTGAGACAACATTGGAAGTAACTGTAGAACCTGATCTGTGTTTGGACTGCTTTGATCCTGTGGAGCTTCCTGAGTTATCAGAAATATTAGCTTCATCTAAACCTTCAACTTGTATGTTAGACCCAATCCCAACCAAATTATTTAAGGAAGTGTTCCCTCTGATTACCAGCCCCATTTTAGATATGATTAATTTATCTTTAGTAAATGGGTATGTACCACAAGCTTTTAAGGTAGCTGTAATGAAACCTTTGCTTAAGAAACCTTCGCTTGATCGAGATGACTTAATAAATTACAGACCGATATCCAATCTTCCATTCTTATCTAAAATTTTTGAGAAAATAGTTGCTAATCAAATGTGTGAGCATTTACACAGCAATGACCTGTTTGAAGAGTTTCAGTCAGGTCTCCGAGCTCATCATAGCACTGAAACAGCTCTGCTGAAAGTCACTAATGATATTCTTATTGCCTCAGATAATGGACTTGTGTCTATACTGGTTCTGTTAGATCTCAGTGCTGCATTTGATACAGTTGATCATAATATTCTCTTGGAAAGGCTGGAATATGCTGTAGGGATCAGGGGAACAGCGCTAGGCTGGTTTAAATCTTATTTGTCTGACAGATTCCAGTTTGTTCATGTAAATGATAAATCATCTTTAAACTCCAGGGTTAATTGTGGAGTACCACAGGGTTCAGTACTTGGGCCAATTCTCTTTACTATATATATGCTTCCAATAGGTCAAATTATCAGGCAGCATAGAATAATTTTCACTGTTACGCTGATGACACTCAGCTTTTACTTATCCATAAATCCTGATGAGCCCAACCAGTTAGATAGACTACAAGCATGTCTTGAAGACATAAAAACTTGGATGACTTTAAATTTTCTGCTTCTAAATTCAGACAAGACAGAAGTTGTCGTCTTTGGACCGGAGTCTTTAAAAAAGAAACTGCTTAGTCAATCACTTAACCTGGATGGCATTAATTTGACCTCCGATAATAAAGTAAAAAACCTTGGGGTTATTTTTGACCAGGACATGTCATTTAAATCACATATTAAACAAGTTTCTAGGATTACCTTTTTTCACCTCCGGAACATTGCCAAAATTAGAAATATCCTGTCCAGGATTGATGCTGAAAAACTAGTCCATGCATTTGTTACTTCAAGGCTGGACTATTGTAATTCTTTACTATAAGGATGTCCACAAAATGCAATTAAAAGTCTTCATCTGATTCAAAATGCTGCAGCAAGAGTTCTGATGAAAATTAAAAAGAGAGATCATATTTCCCCTACTTTAGCTTCCCTTCATTGGCTCCCTGTTAAATCCAGAATAGAATTTAAAATTCTCCTCCTCACAATATAAGCCCTTAATGATTTAGCTCCATCATACATCAGAGAGCTGATTGTTCCATATGTTACTAACAGGGCACTTCGTTCTCAGACTGCAGGTTTACTGGTGGTTCCTAGAGTCTCTAGAAGTAGAATGGGAGGCAGATCCTTTAGTTATCAGGCTCCTCTCCTGTGGAACCAGCTCCCAGTTTTAGTCCGTGAGGCAGACACCCTGTCTACTTTTAAGGCTAGGCTTAAAACTTTCCTTTTTGATAAAGCTTATAGTTAGAGTGGCTTAGGTTATCCTGAGCTATCTTCCTTATTTTAGCTCCGTCTTCTTCTCCCCTTCTTGGATGGAGTAAGGGGGAGTCAGGTTTAGCCTAAACCGGCTCAGTTATGGTTGAGGTGCAAACACACCCTCCATTTCTGCTACCTGTATGACCCCTTCTCTTTTCCATTGGTTATGGTCAATCTGACAGAGAGAGGTATCCCAATCGTTGTGGTTTTTAGTATAACAATGGCCATCAGTGGGCTTTAGATGGACAAACTGTCTACTTTTAAGGCTAGGCTTAAAACTTTCCTTTTTGATAAAGCTTATAGTTAGAGTGGCTTAGGTTATCCTGAGCTATCTCTGTAGTTATGCTGCTATAGGCTTAGGCTGCTTGAGGACATAATGACCACTTTGACCCTCTTCGCTACTTTCTCACACTACTCTTCAATTTTGTATTATTTGCTGTTATTTCAGCTTTTAACTTTGTTCTCTCTCTTTTCTCTTCCTAGAAGCTACACCTGGCCTGACTCTGTGTCTACCTGTAACACCTTTCTGGAGAGGGGAATCCTCCAAGCTTCTGCTGGCAAGAACTTAATGCTCACCCTCTACCGATGATCCACTTGGCCCTGTCTTTCAGTGTTTAACCCTTTCTCTCTCCTAGACATAGCTACTGACTGAGCTTTTACTGTAACTAACTCTATGTGCTCTCTTCAGACTCTAAACTTGAAAACTGGCTCAGAGTTTATCTGCTACTTCTTTCTAGGTGAAACGACTAAAGGAGCTACATCCATTAACATTTACCTTTTCCTTCCCATAGAAAGTACTCCTGGATCAGTGCTTCTTTGTTCTATTTGTGTCTCTGCTCTGTTCTCTCTAACCCCCAGTCGGTCGTGGCAGATGGGCGCTCACACTGAGCCTGATTCTGCTGGAGGTTTCTTCCTGTTAAAAGGGAGTTTTTCCTCTCCACTGTCGCAACATGCATGCTCAGTATGAGGGATTGCTGCAAAGTCAACGCCAGTGACTGTCCACTGTCTCTACATGTTTATCCGGGAGGAGTGAATGCTGCAAGTCACTGACTCGATGCAATCTGCTGGGTTTCCTTAGATAGAAAAACTTTTTATCCAATTTGAATAAATAACAGAATCTGGCTGCACTGTTCAATGATTAAGATTAATTGGAATGTATGTACCTGACTTTTGTGAAGTGCCTTGAGACGAAATGTGTTGTGAATTGGCGCTATATAAATAAACTGAATTGAATTGAATTAAAGAATGTGGGTACTTTTGCCGTCTGTGAGATTTCTACTGCATTTCTGGTATTTGGACATTGATCCTTGCTTCAACCAATCCTTGCCTAAACCCTTGGCTAAGTACTACTATCTCTGCTTCTTTGTGAATGACCATTGCCTGTTTATTAACCACGCTTTTGGATTGTGAATTTTGTTGGAGAGACATTTCGTGTCTGTGACTCCTTGTGTGAATTGCTGCAAAGACTGTCGAGGAACGCGGAAGGGATTCTCTGCTATAACTCTCTCTCCTCACAAGACCAGGCGTTCCTCCTGAGCTCACAGCCTGAAAACCACTCTGACATCATCTTAACTGCTGCCTCTTCACCTGTTACTCTGCATTGCAGGTTAGTGAACCAGATCATTACAGACTCTTATTCCGTCTGGAGTTTTCAAGTCATCAACCTGTCCTTTCTTTTTACAGAGTTATAAGTGGTGATCTGTTTCCTGAAGCAGTATTCTGCATTTGCTTCAATAAATCCATTCATTAAGAAAGTTATCTCCTGTGTTGTGCCTGAATGTCCAGGTCCTCAGGGTAGTTCTTTACAGGATAATCTGGCCACTATGGGCCTGCAAAGGAGTGGAGAGTGGAGACTATCATAAATAAGTTGGAGTCTAATATGCAGCAAATTATGTCCATGCTAACTAATCCCTCCACAGTTGCTGCTCCAGAAAGTAATCCTCCTATTTGTTCTTCAGAATCAGCTTCATGTTATCGGGTTGAACCCATTCATGAACCCCACCTGACTCCTCCTCATTGTTGCTCTTTTGTCACCTAGTGGGAAATTCTCTTTCAACTTTAGCCATCCTTTTTACCCACTGAACTTTCCAAGATTGCCTGCACGAATTTGATGCTGTCAGGCAAGACCAAGATTTGGGGAAAGGCATATTCGCAGCGTGATTCTCTTATCTTCTGCAATTGCAAAGACTTTGCTAAAGAGCTAATGGATGTGTTTGACCCGGTTTTGCCAGAGAGAGAAGCAGTAGGAGGGCTACTTGAATTAAATTAAAGCAAAGCAAAGCAAAGGAGGAGTCATGGGTTACATAATTGATTTCCATACCTTATCTGCTAACAGTTATTGGAACGATGAGGCCCTATGTGATGTTTTTCACTAGGGCTAAATGACGAGATCAAAGACAAGCTTGCTACCTTTGATGCCCCCAAGAATCTGGTTGTGTTGGAGACTTTCTCTTCCTGGATCTACTAGAGACTTCAAGAGTGCAGGTTGGAGAGATCGGACCTAGCCTATGCTTTGTTCTAAATATTTCCAGGTCATGTCCTAAGTTCTAGTCACAGTTCCCCATAACCCCTTTTCCTTCATCTGAATCAGGGGAACCATTGCAGATTAGTCTGACTCGCCTGACACCTCAGGAGAGAGGATGGAGATTCAAGTGAGGAATAGGTTTTTATTGTGGAGGAGAGGATCACCAACTTCACCAGTGCCCGTTAAAAAGGCCATATTCAGTAGGTGGTGATCGGCATCTACTGAAGAGATCTAATAAATCCTCTTTATTGATTTCAGTCAAAGCACAAATCCTAGCTAATGGTCATTCCAAACTATTTGTTTTAATTGACTCTGGGGCCGATACAAAATTCATGGACATTGATTTAGCTAGAGCTCTTAACATCAAGCGTTGTCCTACCCGTAATAAGCAGGATGTGTTGGCCATAGATGCTCATGTTCTTCATCAAATCACTCATGAAACTGGGTGCAGTTTCATGAGTGATTTGAGACTTGTTGTTGAAGGGAATCATCATGAGGTCATCCCCTTCTTTGTCATTAGCTCTCCACCTCGCCGGGCTATTCTTGGGGTCTCCTGGCTGAAAAGGAACGATCCACACATTGACTGGGTGAGAGATTCTTAATTGGAACTTGGACCATTTGTCCACATTTCTCCTGAAGGCTAATCCTCTATGCACAGAACCTACTAAGAGCCAAGAAATATTCCCCAACCTGCCCAAAGTGCGTCCGGAATACCATGACCTTAAAGATATATTTAACAAACAGCTTTCCCCCTAAGGGCCGTTTGTATTCCCTGCTCCTGCTTTCTTTCAGGCCCTTGTCAACAACATTCTCAGAGACATGGTTGGTCTTTTCATCTTTGTTTTACCTAGATAACAGTCTGGTCTTCTCTAAAGATCTTTCCACTCATTGTAAACACATCCATGCAATTATCCTCTATCTGTTTCAGAATAATCTATTCATTGTTATTTATCTATTATATGTTATTATCTATTCCTGTTAAAAGGGAGTTTTTCCTCTCCACTGTTGCTACATGCATGCTCAGTATGAGGGATTGCTGCAAAGTCAACGCCAGTGACTGTCCACTGTCTCTACATGCTCATCCGGGAGGAGGGAATGCTGCAAGTCACTGACTGGATGCAATCTGCTGGGTTTCCTTAGACAGAAAAACCTTTTATCCAATTTGAATAAATAACTAACTCTGACTGCATTGTGTTCAATGGTTAGGATTAATTGGAATGCATGTACCTGACTGTTGTGAAGTGCCTTGAGACAACGTGTTGTGAATTGGCGCTATATAAATAAAACTGAATTGAATTATACAGATCACTAAAACCTTTAATACCTCAAGTCAGCCAAAAGACTCAACCACAGGAACGCCAGGTGGGCTTTGTTTTTCTAGCCTTTCTGACTTTTCCCTTTTCTACAGAGTTGGAACACCAACCTGGATGTGCTCTCTAGATTTCACAAAACCCCTGAAGAAAGTCAGACAGAAAGGTAGGACTATATTTTGCCCAGGCGCTTGGCGATTACTCGGCTCGATGTGTAGAGGAGGATTATAAAAGCCCACAAACAAATACAGGAGTGTACAGTATACACAGTGAGATGCCTCCTCCGGTCCTAAAGAAGGGGCAATGGTTTGTACTACCTGGTGAACTGGGAGTGATACAGGATGGAAGAGGGCTCTTGGGTGCCAGCCCGGCACATTTTGGAAAAGTTCCTCCTTCGAGTTTCGAATTTTACCGGATCCATCCTGACCAATCTGGTGGTCCATCTGAAGCTGGATCTTGAGGAGGGGGTACTGTAATTACTGACATTTTTTCCTGTCACGTTGGTGTTTTTTGTGCCAACATGTCTCCCCTGTCTTCTCCCTGCTCTAATCAGATTTATTCAGTCCACCTGTGCCATGCTACCTGGGCCAGTATTCTGCATTTTCTTCAATAAATCTAGTCCTTAAGAACATTAACTCCAGTGTAGCAGATGAATTTCCGGGTCCTCAGGGTAGTACTTTACAGAACTGGGAAACTTGGAAATTGATTTCAGGTCAGACTCAGTCGTTTCCCTGTATTAACAGTCAGACAGCCAGTCAATCATCACCTGAGCTTTACTGTTAATTGTTAACACTTCTGCCTTCTACATTTCTACCATACTACTTTACATTTCCTCCAAACATTTCTAATACACTGCCATGCCCAACCTGCGCTTCCTTTGCATTTTTGCTCCATGCTCCTCTACACAAACACAACCCCCTCTCAGGGGTGTAACCCTGAATTTAAACTTACATGATTCTGGTGTCAAACGTTTTACAGAAGACAAAAAAGGAAGTAATAATGCTACAGCAGGTTTCCTACTTAAGTCCACAGCGCTTGTTTGAAAACGTGACTGCTGAAATAAGAACAAAAGGGGAAAAGGAGAAAGAAACGTTTTGCATAAAGCAGAAAACATGTTTCTCCAACTATATTAATGAGACAGGTTGCTATGCTTTTTGCAGTTTGTTTTTCAAGACAAAGAACCGAACTAAGAAAAGGAACATGCAGGAAATTGAAGTGTTAAAATAAGCTGTTACACGTGTCTTTTATCTTGTTTCTCTGGCTGCAAACAGAGTGATGCTTCTGCACATGTATAAATAAAAACTCTCTTTATATTTTCATCTATGGGCAGTAGTCCAGGTTCTGATGCAGCAAAGCAATCCCAGACCATCACACTACCGTCACAATGTTTGACTCCTGGGATGATGATATTTTTCTGAAATGTAGCAGGAAGCACAGGTTTTAAGAAGTTCAACTTTTGTCTTGTCAGCCCACAGAATATTTTCCTAAATGTCTCAAGGATCATCAGGATGTTTTTTGGCAAATGTGCCATTTTATTCTCATTGGTAGGAAATGATTTTTCCCTCTGAACTGTCATGAGGAGGCCAACTATCTAGGTGGCCTCCTCCTTGTCTACTGAAGCTGCATCTGATAGGCTGATAAGCTTCTATAATACCCAGGCTCTACATCCACTCATCGCCAGATCTTCTGATTCAGTGAAGCGGTTAGTCCTGGCCTCCTATCTAGCTAAATAATATCTAAAGAAATTTTAAAGTTATTCTAATCTTTTGTTCTCTGTCTTTAGACCCAGTTTCGCCTGTCCTTGAGCCCTCGTCTGATGCTGCCAAGCTTCATCGTCCTGTTTTCCAGCCATTATTTAAACTAGAACAATTGCCATTTCACTCTGAGTCTGCTTTTGGGTCCCTATTTTGGAACTGGTTGACATGAACTCTCCAATGGATGGCATTTTTTCTTGTTGTTGAATCATGAACACTGACCTAACAGAGACAGGTGAGGCAAGCAGTGCTTTAAATATAGTTCTATATTCTTTTGAGACCTTCTGGATGAGTAGTCGATACACTCCTGAAGTATTTTTGGTTGGATGGCCAGTGCTGAAAACAGTTCACCTCTGTTGTGTGTTTTATCCATTTGTGAATAATGGCTCTAAATTTGTTTTGCTGCTGACATAAAATCTGATAAAGTGCCTTAACCCACCTTAGACTGATTCTCTTTAGTCTGTGAAATAGTTTTTTATCTGTTCATGAATTTTTATATATGAATGTATGGTTTTTTGAGCCAATTGATGTTGCCAGACAGAAAAAATCTGTAAGACATCAAATACTTTTCCACGCCACTGTCCATACGTTTAGCTATAGTTTTCAGAACTTTATTATATATTATCAAATCAGTTAACAACATAGATTTTGTATGAACAATGTAACCCTACCAATAAATAAAGACAAATTCCTGACCTCTAAGTAAATCATATCGTTGTGCCCATGAGCACAACTATTTGTCAGTTGGAGTTGTTATAGTTAAGACCGGTCTTGGTCTCAAGACTTGTCCTTAGGCTACAAGTCTTGGTCTTGTCCCAGCCTCGAAATTCACAAGACATAGGATTTTTTCTCAAGACCAATGAATAAACAGGAACATATTTTATGTTACTGCTACTTAGTGTGAGCCTCCTGGCTGTATTCAATTGGAAAAAATAAAGTAGCTAACTTTCCTCCTACATGCCGAAGATGAGGATAGAAGATGAAGATAATCTCACATATTTACATTGTACAACAGAATATGCATTGTCCCTGTTGCAAATAAATAAATACAAATAGTGATTGAGAAACAGTGAATTGAAAAAAAAACAGATCGTAAACTTTCTTTGTTACTGAACATTTGCAAAATGTTTATGTGGAGGGGAGGGGTGCATACATATGTCACAGGTACTTGCTTTTTGTCTAATTATGCATTAGCAATTTCTGTGTTTTTCTGAAAATGAAATCAATTGCTTTTAATCTTCCTCTGCTTATCTCTATTATTTATCCATAACACGTCATTGATTTGCCAGGCAGTGGAAAATCTCCCCTGTTACTTGCCCATAAGGCACCAAATATCAGGCCTACACTTTACAAAGACAGTTGACAAGACTATTCCTGTTGGTGAGAATTAATATTTTTGTTCAGTAGCTACAGGGGTTGGACAATGAAACTGAAACACCTGGTTTTAGACCACAATAATTTATTAGTATGGTGTAGGGCCTCCTTTTGTGGCCAATACAGCGTTAATTCGTCTTGGGAATGACATATACAAGTCCTGCACAGTGGTCAGAGGGATTTTAAGCCATTCTTCTTGCAGGATAGTGGCCAGGTCACGACGTGATACTGGTGGAGGAAAACGTTTCCTGACTCGCTCCTCCAAAACACCCCAAAGTGGCTCAATAATTTTTAGATCTGGTGACTGTGCAGGCCATGGGAGATGTTCAACTTCACTTTCATGTTCATCAAACCAATCTTTCTCCAGTCTTGCTGTGTGTATTGGTGCATTGTCATCCTGATACACGGCACCGCCTTCAGGATACAATGTTTGAACCATTGGATGCACATGGTCCTCAAGAATGGTTCGGTAGTCCTTGGCAGTGACCCGCCCATCTAGCACAAGTATTGGGCCAAGGGAATGCCATGATATGGCAGCCCAAGCCATCACTGATCCACCCCCATGCTTCACTCTGGGCATGCAACAGTCTGGGTGGTATGCTTCTTTGGGGCTTATCCACACCGTAACTCTCCCAGATGTGGGGAAAACAGTAAAGGTGGACTCATCAGAGAACAATACATGTTTCACATTGTCCGCAGCCCAAGATTTGCGCTCCTTGCACCATTGAAACCGACGTTTGGCATTGGCATGAGTGACCAAAGGTTTGGCTATAGCAGCCCGGCTGTGTATATTGACCCTGTGGAGCTCCCGATGGACAGTTCTGGTGGAAACAGGAGAGTTGAGGTGCACATTTAATTCTACCGTGATTTGGGCAGCCGTGGTTTTATGTTTTTTGGATACAATCCGGGTTAGCACCCGAACATCCCTTTCAGACAGCTTCCTCTTGCGTCCACAGTTAATCCTGTTGGATGTGGTTCGTCCTTCTTGGTGTTATGCTGACATTACACTGGATACCGTGGCTCTTGATACATCACAAAGACTTGCTGTCTTGGTCACAGATGCGCCAGCAAGACCTGCACCAACAATTTGTCCTCTTTTGAACTCTGGTATGTCACCCATAATGTTGTGTGCATTTCAATATTTTGAGCAAAACTGTGTTCTTACCCTGCTAATTGAACCTTCACACTCTGCTCTTACTGGTGCAATGTGCAATCAATGAAGACTGGCTACCAGGCTGGTCCAATTTAGCCATGAAACCTCCCACACTAAAATGACAGGTGTTTCAGTTTCATTGTCTAACCCCTGTATATATGAAACAATATTCCAACTAGTGTAATTAGCCCTTAAGAAGTCCTCTTTGAAACCAAGTCATTTATTCATGTGATAGCATCTGACCACTTCTTGTTTTAAAGTGTTTTCTCTTTATTACAACAATTCTTGAGCAGTGCAATGACACTGTAAAAGTTACAAGTAATGGTGTATATGAGGTGCCAATGAGAAAAGAATGTGCAAACAGATATATAAACACTGCAAATGAGGTAACAAAAGAAAAAATACAATGTGCAAATAGATAACCCTGCAAATGAGGTAAGAAAATAAAACACTTTTTGCAAATACAGATATATAATATTCAAGAGCACTGCTGCAAAACAAGCAGGATTCGGCCACCACAGCCATGCAGGAGCAATGAACAGACTCCACTTCGCCACTTGCTTGAATAATAACCCAGGACTTGAGTGGAGCCTCTGTCAGCCGCTGGGAACACAGAACCTGGGCAAAAATAGATTTACAATAAGCACAGAATTAAAAAGTGGACAGTAACCATATAACAGTGATTTGTTCACCAAAACAACATAGTGCTGCTGTCAAAATTAACCACTTTAAAATACATATCAGAATAATGGAAACGGTGCTTACTGTTTTATTCGGGGGTTATTGGTTTTGCAAAAGAAAAACATTTCATTTCGCTATTTCTCTTTTATCAGTGGCCTTACTAAATATGGAGTAAATATGTCCCGAATTCAGATGAAAGTTGCAATAATAAGATAAAATTAATTTCACCCCGAGTCCACCCATGTGTAATTCGAGAGCTAGACATATAATGGATTGTAAAAAGGCCCAAATTCACAGATAAAAAACTGAGAAGCCCCAAAATAATTCCAACATAAATCCATAGTGGATGCCAAGCTTAAAAATTATTTGTTTGCAACTGGTTTCTCCAGCAGACACTAAGTCAAAAGCAGCAGTACATAGAGGTCGGAGGTCAAGGCGTATTATTTACATACCTCTGAAATGACAACCATCTCTCTTTAATTTACTTCACTCCATCACCTTATTTTTGTTCGGTCCATAATTTATTCAGTTCGTGTCTCTATCTCTGGGAGCATCGTATCTAACTCAGTTATGTAAACAAAAACTGTTGCCCGCAGAAATGGCGACCACGCCCCACAATGACTTGCAAGATCACGTGCCCTTTTGGTGCCCAATAAGTTAGCTTAGCAAATGCTGCAGCAACAACTACATTATTATGATTACAATTGCTGGTTTCTCATTGGTTTGGTCTCAGTCTTGGATTTGGCCTCGATACCCACAAAGTCTTGGTTTTGGCATGCTCTGGTCTTGGTCTCGACTGTTCAGCTCATTTATTTCTCAGATTCTTTACCTCTACTAATAGTGCACTTCTGGAAACCAGAGAAAAACCAGGAGTATCGCATGTGCTTGTGACGCCATGTTGCAAAGCCACAGTCTTTTTCCTATTTTATCTCAGTTTAACAATCTTATATGAGTAATCATTGCCTCTCTTTTTGCCTGCTGTTCAAAGATCATGAAATAAAATAGTGAAGATGTTATGTTATTTACTTAAGAAATAAAATACAGCTATCTTTATTATATTTTTGCTATGCAGATAATCAGGTTTTGCAATAAACACTTAGCAAGTTTGCTCTTCAGTTAGTTTACTCCAGAGGTCCTAAAATATTCATGTTAGATTTTTAATTTACCCTTAGGTATGTGTATGTGTGTGCATTGTTTGTCTCTACCACTGACTGGTGACTGCCCAGTGCCCGCCACCTACTTTCCCACTGCTGGAATAGACCCCCGTGGACCATAAGCCAAAAATAACTTAGTGAGTAAGTCAATATAAAACAACACCATCAATAACCAGAGTATGGACAGTTATATTGGATTTAAAACACAGGATTGATAGTCTTTATAGTCCAAACTGACAATTATGAACTGTTGCACAAATGTTACATCAGTATTTATCATTTTATGATTCAGACTTTGGGGGACCTAATTCTAAGTTATAAGAACTTAAGTTTGGACCATCTTTCTTATTAAGGTGATGCACTAGGAAAGATCACTTATCTCTTCTGCTGCTATACTGAACCCTGACTCATTTCACTTTGGTTTCTTGCTCCCAAGTACTAAATGAGGCACCATGCAGTGAAATTAACCCTTCCTTCCAGCCCTCTTATTTGAAGCTGCTTAACTTGATATTACTTGACGCAGTGCTGCTTTAATAAAATTATGCCGATTGACCCTGTTTGTCACTCTAATGTCTTTGTGTCACTTAAAGTATTCCTAGCTTGAGTCCAAGAACAAATAAACGGCGAAAAGCTGCAGGACGCTTTAGCTCAGTAGACACTCAGGAAACCCTGACAGTCCTTGTTATAAAAGGTATCTTGCGAAGTCGGTTAAGTTTATATAAACACATTATTTATCCTTGATATAATACGGAACACACTGTGGGTAAAATACCTATAATAGGAGTTTTTTGTGAAAGCTTTGTGCATTCCGTGTACTTTATTTGACTTCCCAGGCAGATTTTTTAATGCTTGTGCCAAACCTAAATGCCAAGTACAACAACACATACTTCTTACATCATAGAGCCAACAATCCCTATGTAAACTAATTCCATATAAACTGTAAACTGCCACATCCTCAGTGCAGGTTGTGTGCAGGTTGTGTGTGTGTTTGTGTGTTTGTGTGTGTGTGTGTGCCTTACCTTCCTGATTGCAGGATGTGACTGGCAGGTGTGTTTGCACAGCTAAAGCTCATCATGGGGTAATCAGGATGAGCTTAAAGAGAGCGGAGACCCTGTGGCAGATGCCAGATTGTTCTTGTTCATCAACTGGTAATTAGGCCTCCTTTGAATTCAACCTTTTCTGTGTTTCATAGCTGTCCTCCTTCCACAAAAAACATTGCTCAGTTCCTGTTTCATCAGACGCCCATCCTCTGCCTCCTTGTTTCCAAAGTTCGTGGGAGTATTCAACCCAGGAACATAATCTCTCCTCTGGTCACTCCTTTAGATCAGCAGCCTGAACACTTCCTCATCCTCCATCATCACCCCCATCATCACTGACCTGCCTGTCCACCCTCTATCACTCCACCGCCATCTCCGTCAACTCCTTGGAAAGACAGACAGAACACATTGCCAACCTCAGCTTCTGTGGATTGACTCATCTGCTTCCTGGAAACTTCACCTCTATTGGGTATTGGTGTCTTTTTGCTGACACAATTAAAATTAAAATTTAAAACAAACTTACTTAGTTTCTATATGCCATATGCTTTTTTCACCAAGGTTTGTAAAATTGCATTTTCTACATCTGAATTTTTCAGATGAATCCCACGTCTAACAAACCAGGCTCAGAGGACTTAATCATCTAAATTATCTATCATTGCCATCAATGCCACAGGAGTCTGGTGATTAACCACCAACAAACTATTATACTCACCCCCCAGCCTCACATTAACTCATTTTTATATCAACATCAATCAAAAAAAAAACAAACCTGTTTGAAATCATTAGTCAACCAGGTAACCCCAGGAGATCCTGCATGAAAGAAAATTAACATATGCGTCTACAGTATCTTTACTTTCTGATGATTAATTTATTTTTGTACTTTAATTAATGCTGAAATCACTAAGTGAATCAATTGTATATTGAAGGATTAAGTCTTAAACTCTTCTGCTCAACTCTTATTAAACGATGAACCCTGCACCACATTAAATTTCAATATTATACTGTATACAATCATAGCAGTCGTTGATTTTCTGCTTTTTCAATAAAAGGTCCTTGAAATCCAGCTCTGTCAGTTTTGCTCTAACATGGATGTATCCAGAGTTAGAGAACAAGGGGCCTGCACCACAAAGCATTACTAGACAGTTATTGAGAAACCTTCAGGTTAAATTCGGGATTTTCAACATCAGGAAGCTTATATGTCATCATGATGTGTTATTCTGGACAGCTAACTAGGAACAGCTGTTTATTTGTCACAGGACCAATCAATAACTGCCCTGAGAAAATAAAAAAGTAAAAAAATATTATAGTGATGTGTAAACAGTAAACAGTGTCTTCTCTTTATCTCCTGAAATAGTGACATTATTACTTACACTAGTTTTAGTGGAAAATCTTTGAGAGTAATCTCAGCAGAATTGATCTTAGTATCCCTAAAATACAGTGATTACTCCAAAGCATGTTCCTGTAATTAGGTGAACATTAGAAACTAACATTAATTGCATTTCTATTAAAATGTCATCCTCTCAAAAGATCTCATAATTGTTTGTAAAGTGTGCTTGAGCATCATACTCTCCAAACTGTCTTAAAATTATTTTCACACCTTAGATAATTTTTTTTTATGAAAAATCGAAAACCATCTAATGTTTCATGTAACAAAGCTAGATTATCTGCCTGTTGTAGTTGAAAATGTTCATATTTCTAGATCATTGAGTAAAAAGATAATTGTAATCGCTGCCCTGACATTAAAACGTTCTCTGATGTCCAACAGGGGACAGCTGCAGTGTTTTTAAAATAACATTTGCACTGGCAACATGTAAGAAAGGTTTATAGTGTAGCATAAATGCTATTTTTTGGTTACGTTCTCCCTGTGCAAATAAACAATGTGAGATTGTGATTGAAAAGTGAAATGTTTTTTTACTGATTGCCATTTTTAATGATGTAAAAAATGTGGTTGAAAGATGACTGAGGTTGATAAAATGGACTAATCAAGCACGACTTCCTGTGTCTTCGTTTAGAATACATTGGGAAGGACCTACAGTCTAAAAATCTCTCTCCGTCAGGGAAAGCCCACATATGTTCTGGATCTTCAGCTCCCTTTAGTTCACACACAACCCGCAAGTCAATAAATACTTTTCATCACTGGATTCTATCGAATAGTGACCTTTGGGCCATCATCTGATTACTGATGGAAAGAGTGACTTTGTGCCTGCCGTCTCAAAGAGAAAATTATTTATGACAATGTCTTGTTTAAATCAGTTTAAACTTGATAAATTTGTTAGAAAGGGGAAAGAAACAATAATTGTTGCTTTTAAATAAGATTCTCTTTATCTTTCTGCTTCTTTATGTAGATGTAGAAACCCTAGCCTGTGTGTGCCTGCCTTGTTTAAATGAGCAGCCTCCTCAATGAGACCATTATTTCCCCTCCATCGATGGTGTCTCACAACATCTTCATGTTTCACAGCAGTTTGGTGAACTTTGATCTGGGATATTACAGGTACAGCCAAGTCAGGAACTAGTCTAACCCTCACACACAGCAAGCTTTGTGCTAATGTTATTCAAGACTGTAACAGATCAGAGATATATCACTACTAAAAACAACGTTTCTAGGTCTTTGCTATTTGATTATTTTAACACTATCAAACTATGGGCATACTCTGCATATGTACTCATTTTATACACATTTTCAGACGAGTTTTTTTTTCTTTTTTGTTTAAAACTTATCCGTTTTCTTATGCACAATAAACACAACTGTGCTTTCTGTGTTGTTTTGTTTGTCTTATAACAAAAGATTCAGACACTTTCCAAGGACCAACTTGACTGATCTTTAGTACATCTAGAAACGAAGGAAAAAAGACTTTAGTCAGACATGTAACAAGTAAGCCATTAGTTTTAAAAAAAGAAAGTGCTACAGTAGGACATCAGTCACACAGCAACAGATCTTTCTTAGGCCTTAGAAGTGATGTGACCAGACATATCAGGCATTTTCCACAGCATCTGAACCAGTTTGTCCACGAGAAGCAAACGTCTGCTGATAAATCCTCTTTGTCTTTCCAGACTTACAGCAAATAAAACCCAAATTAAAATGTATTGTAATGTCTTAATCAGTGATTTAGAATGTATGGATGCTTTTGATGAGCACAAACTTTGCAGTGATATTCTTGAACATATTGTGATGTTGACATGATCAGACTCTGTTCTTTAACATGAGAAGGAGCTAAATATTTTATTTTTAAATTAGTGCTAATGGCAACAAAAAAAAACTTGCATCAAAACTAAGGTCATAAATTTAATATTGTGTAGATGAAATCTTATCTTCTAAGACCAAAACTAGAAGGACTCATGAAAATACTTGCAGCATAGCATTAGATCATAGTGCAATTATTGTGTCATTTGAAGATAATTTACACAATCAGCTTGTAGTTTTGAGTCAGTTATTACAACTTCTAATGTGGTATCTAATAGTATCAACAAAATACACCACAGTGAAGGTTTTATGATATGCATTTTGTAGCTATGGCATAGAAAGACCATCGTTTGGTACCATAACTGTTAGGAAACAAAAACCAGAACTACTTTCCGGCAATAGAAAGACTGTTTTTGCAAACAGCCTGCACAAATATGTGTTTATGTTTTTTTAATAAGCAGAGGAAAATAAAATATGAGATTTATTTATGTTATTCATGCTATGGTAATTAAGGGAAATGTAACTTGCATGTGACATTTTTTGCATAGTTCTGTCTTCTATCTCTTTTATTTTTAAGTGATATAAAGTGCTTGTAGTGTGGTACAAATACACACAATAGTAAATACATGATTGTAGTTTAGTTTAAGCTACATTTTAAAGTAAATTACTCCGAAAAAAACTGACACACATTCAGACACACACATGTTTAATCAAAATACTGAATATGTTTAATTACAGCGTAAGTTTCATTAATGCACTCACCAACTTTAAAATAAGCCCAGCCTTTGTGCTACTAATAATAGCTCATGGTCAGTGGACATTGATTGTCTCAGTTGTATTGTACTCCTTGTGCTTAGTGATCCTAAGGGGAAGTTGAGGTGCATGTACTCTCTGGTCTGTTTTGAAGAAAAATGAGATTAGAAAGTGCAGAGCTAAATTTAACGATACCTAAAAATAAACCCATGCACAAAAAAACAAAAACAAGAGGAGTGGGAGTAACAGGAAGGAAAAGCTTGTCCCATTTGAGACTGTAATGCACCGATGCTACTGAAAGAAGATAAGTAATTTCCTTAGGTAATTGTTTATATTAAGAAGGTGACAAGAACCCACAAATTAAAAAAAAACAATGTTTACTGTGAAAAGCATTTGAAATTGCCTCTTCAAATTGATCTGTGGACAGTTGAGACTTTACATATTCAACATAGCCTGTTTTTCTCACTGATATTAAATTTTTCGAATAATTTCTATTTGCTAAATGCCTGAATGAGGGCGAAAATGTTGTAGTTTTTTTGTTACCTTCTTCAGAATCTGATTAGTTTAATCACCATGTACAATATCCAGATGCCTGAAGAAGCCACATTCGAAGAACTATATGCAAATATAAACACCAGGAGGTTGTCTGTCTATCATACTGCGAAGAAAGGAGACAGCTTCTGTGTCCCAAATATGAACATGTGAAAAAATGTATGAATCAACCCCAGAACAAAAACAAGGTACCTTGAGAAGATGCTGTTGAGTATTACTATCCACAGTGAAATTAGTTCTGCACAAAGATGGGCTGAAAAGTGCCACGAAGGGGAAGAAAATTTTACTACAAAAGTAACAAAAATGGATTAAAGTTTGCAAATGCACTTAGGGACAAAAACCAAAAAAAAAGTTTTGTAGACATGTCCTGTGGTCTGAGGAAAGAGTTTGACCATGCGGACCATCATTACATTGCAAGCCTGAGAACACATTTCTAACAGTAAAGTGCAGAGGTGGCATCATCATGTTGTGCAGGTATTTTGCTGCAGGACAGAGCAGTATACTTAAACAAATAGATGGGATTATGAGGAAAGAACATCTCAAGACATCAGCCAGGAAGCGAAGGCTTGGGCACCAATGGGTCTTCCAAATGGACAATGACCCTAAGCATGCCAGCATATTAGTTACAAAAATCGGTCCGTCCATCCATCTGTAAAGCTCTTGAACCCCTTAAAGTCTTAAATGTGTTCCCCAAAGAACATCATTTTCACTACGCCTGCATTGCACTCACATTTACTAATACAAATGAACAGGGGTAAATGTACCTGGCTATATTTAGACGTTCATGAATATTTGACAGCATCTTTTGTCTCTTAGCATTCCGTTTCTTGCTCAGCTGCAGACATGTTGTCTTTAAAGTACAATCAGATACATGATCTGTTGCTCTCTGATATCATGCCACATGGTGAAATAGATGCTCATCACCCGATAAGATGTTTGTACACCAACAACTAACAGCATGCCTTAAAGAAAAGGTAAAGAACAGTCATTATGTAACGTATGAGTTACATTAATTATCTATAAGGGCTGATATGATTTTAGTCTTGTTAATGAGAGAAAATTGCCAAAATATAGTTTAAAACATCATGACTAAAGATTTATTTCTCAATTGTAATATTTACAACCTTCCAATGGGCCTTGTCATACCTAAATCACAGGTTTATTTATAATTCAGATGGGTGGAGGATCTCATTGCAGCTGCATTAGGTAATGTCAAAACTGATGCTGAATTTGTTTTGAGAGACTGACAAGTTCTGTTAGTAGGATGTCTTTTTATCTGATTTTTATTGTAAAAAAAACAGACTTCAGTGACCGACTAAGCAGCAAGGCGACAATAAAAATAAAAAGTCTACATTTTAAATAGAACTCGATACAACTTTTACCATTTTTTTTATTGAACAAGTAAAGAATTACAAAAATGGTTTAAAAAAGCAGACTTTGAATCAAAAGAATAATTCTCAAGAAATGCAACTTGCAAGTACTCCTACCCTGCAAACTGTTCTACATTTTGTCACATTACAACCATAAGCATCAGTGCATTTTAACTGAAATTTATTTGACAAACCAACACAAAATAGCACATCATGGAAAAGGGAAAGGATACATGTTTTTTTTTCTTCTTTTTACAAATAAATAAGTTTGGTATATATTTGTATCCAGCCCTCCTGATTCTACAAAACTAATCACCCTTTGCTCCAATTACAGCTGCAAGTCTTTAGACTTTCATTCTTGTTTACACTATAGTTCAAACTCAGTCAGATTGAATTTGATTCAGGCATAGCATATGTGCCAGGGCAGTTTTGCTCAATAAAAAAGATTTCTCAAGACAGTATCCTTCATTGATTCAAAAATCAATCCAGCTTCAAAGTAGGCAGGCCACATTTAGGTTATAGTAACCTGTGTTTGTATGACCTTCACAGGAGCAGCAGCCCCTAGGCCAAAGAGGCACAAAGTGAAACACAGGGCACCTAGTCCTCCCGACCCAGCCACACTGCCACCCCACACAGGCCAAGCCCAGGAACAAGTCCCCCCAGCAGCCCTGGGCCATCATTAACCCCCAGCAGGAAGACCACCCGGCACAAAGCCGGGAGATTCCCCAGAGCACCCAAGACATTGGACAGGCACTAGCTCACAGCAGCAGTCAGAACCCAGAGGGACCAAGGTAGGAGGGGCACATTTGTATTTCAGCCTGCTGGGCCAGTCCCCGTGAGGCCTAAAGAGAGGGATACCCACCAGAGCCCACCCCATTCCCTGTGGCACAAGCACCATCGCGGGAGCCATGGGATCACGATGTGCCCCCTCAGCCCACCCCTCCGTGGTGTTTGTGTGTGTCTGTTCTAATATGAAGTGTTGTTATGAATGCAGATGTGTATGTCTAAAGTGCATTAAAATTGGGGTTGTGGCTGGGCTGTACGAGATCTCACTGCTTGTTGACAGGAGAGTCTCCCCCACCCGAACCCCAAGGCCCTAAGTGTCTTTATTGCATTAAAATTTAGGTGCAGCACAGGGCCAAATATGAAAGAAGGGGGTCACTGCAAGGAGCTCCCCCTCATGCCCACAAGGCCCAACATCCCGAACCCCAAGACCCTACTGTTGTGTGGTGTTGCATGTAAGGGAGAAGGGGGTGGGCACCAAGGTACCAACATAAATTTCCCTTTAGGGGCCAACTTGCCAAGTGGCTCCTCTTGTCCTGCCAGAGCCCACACCAGTCTAGCACCAACCAGGGAGCCCCCAGAGATCCCCAAAGACGCCACAAGGGAGCCCCCACAGAGCAGCCCCCTCCCTGTGGGAGCAGTCCAGAAGACCCTGGGCCATCCAAGAGAAGTGAGCCCATTGCCAGCAGCCCAGGATCTAGAGAGCCACCAGACCAGCCAGGACCGCCGGCACCTGACCAACTTTCCTGTGCCTACTGGAAAAAGCTTCCCTACAGCATGATTCTGCCACCACCGTAAGAGGGTGATGTGTTCATGCTGATGTGGTGGGCTAGTTTTCCTCCACATATATGGTTTTGCATGTTGACCAAAAACTTATATTTTGGTCTCTTCAGTCTCTATAACTTACATGGCTTCATATGGCTTTTTTTTTACATTGGCCTTCTTATTGTCACTCATCCATAAAGCCCAAATGTGTGCTGACAGATTATCATGCATGAGCTGTTGCTCTCTGCAGCTTTTCCAGAGTTTCTGTGGACTTCTTGGCTGCTCCTTTCATCAATGCTTAGCTTGCCCAGCCTGTCAGTTTAGGAAGGCAGCCATATTGTTAGGTATAAAGTTGGTTTGATAATCAATTCGATTTTGAACAGGATCTGTTTTTTTCAAAATAATATCACTAAGACAGGCTAGATTTTCTTAAAAAAAAAAAAAAAAAATATATATATATATATATATATAATATATATATATAATATATATATATATATATATATATTATATATATACATATATATATCAGAAAAAATATAGCTTCTCTACTCAGTGTACTCACCCATTGTAAATGGTAAATCTTAAATGGCCTGAACTTGTATAGCACTTTCTCAAGTCCCCAGAGACCCAAAGCGCTTTACACTACAATCAGTCATTCACCCATTCATACTCACATTCACATGTTGACAGTGGTGAGCTACATTGTAGCCACAGCTGCCCTGGGTCAGACTGACAGAAGTGAGGCTGCCATACACAGGCACCCTGAACCCTGTGACCACCGTCAGCAGGCAATTTTGGTGAAGTGTCTTGCCCAAGGACATAACGACTGAGATGGACAGAGCAGGGGTTTGAACCGGCAACCCACCAGTTACAGAAAGAACTCCTACCACCTGAGCCACAGCTACCCCATTATAGAACAAAACTTGTGAAAATAACTGGATGCAAAAATACAAAAAGTTTTTATTTTTGACTGACTGACTGATAATTAATTGCTTCAGTCCGACATCTGCATTTATCACTGGCTTTTATTTCGTGATCTGTCCATGCATTTCAGAGCAACTTTGGGGTTCGTAGCAGGGCAAATGGCGGCGCAGAGCGGAGTGGAGCAGAGGTGTGCGAATACGGACGCTGTGTAAATCTAGGGTTAACCTCTCCCCTTACTCCCCTTACATCTGAACAATCACGGCTGGGAATCAAAACAGTGACCTGCTGCTAAAGGTTCAAGCCCCAGTATCCTGGGTAGGGCCTCTGTGACCTTTAGTCGAAAAGCAAATGGCTTATTGATTTTGCCCTTATTAATACAAGACATTGTCAGACTGTAAGTGGGTATATTTTCTGATCTTTATCAAAAGGAACCCAGTGCTTCTGAAAAACTGTCATAGCATTGAAAATGGTATAAAATAGTTTTCATAGTACTGATATTGAGTTTGAAATTTTAGTATCATGACAACCCAACCTAACCCTGCTTTCCACAACCCTATCCTTGACCAGTCTGCAACGTTCCTTGGTCTTCATGATCCTGCCTGTTCACCTATGTTCTCTAACAAACCTCTGAGGCTTTCACAAAACAGCTTTATTTTTAATGAGTAAATTAGACACAATTAGACAGAGAATTAGCCCATTAGGTGACCTCGTAAGAAATTAAGTACGATAAATGTTAGTTTGGGGTATTAGAGTAAAGGACTACAAATGCAAGCCACACTTTAAATAAATTAAATTTCAGACTGTAACTTGACAAAATGTGGAAAGGTTCAAGGGCTATGAACACTTTTGAAAGAACTGAATTTAGGATAGTAAAATACCTCTCTTGATCCCTAATTTATAAAGCAATCCATCCCTTTCTAATCAGTTTAACATGGTCAAGGAGTTTGAAAAACTAAATTTACAATACAATACAGAGCATAAACTGCAACCAGAAAAGATTTGGTCTGACAAATTTTTTTAAACATTTACACTAATAGGCTTCTTTGTTTATTTCAATTTACCAAAGGCAAAGGCAAATCTCTCTAAAGGTTTTTGAATCTCCAGCTCATTCTAAAGGACAGTGAAGCACGCACACAGACACATGAATGCAGCAGACGTCAAGCAAACATTTTTTTGTAGGCCTCATTGCAAATAGGGTTATTAATAATGAATGGGGTATGGTTGTGCCAGCCTTTCACAGAGTGGAAAGGTTGTGCATGCATCTAAAACAACAGCCAGCCAAATCCAATTGGGGTTACGTAACTTCCAAAAAAACGCCAGGGCTGTGCCCTGTGGCCTCTTGAGAGAGTCTCTGAGGTCCAGCGGCATTAGTCTGGTAACTTTATCAGAGCTAATTCACAGCTGGCCTGTTCTCTTGGAAACTGGAGGTTCCAAGCAGCCAGAGCTCATATCACACAGAAGCAGTATCAGGAACTGGAGGTCCAGAGTCAACGTTCAGCCCCGGTACCCTCATCTCTTTTATCCCATCTAAGACTTAAGGGAAGAAATTAAAAGTGTGCTTTTCTACCAAGATGAAACTGATGTTGCCGCCCCACCCCCCTCTCTCCCCAAGAATTGTGACAACTGCTCTGCAGAAAGTCTTGCTTTTTTATGTCAGCAATATACACTACCAATCAAAATTTTTAGAACACTTTTACAGTTATTTTATTGAAAATGATTTAGTTTAATGATTGACTACACACTGAAATGAAAGTATAGTACAAATAAGTTATTGGAGTTAAAAAAGAAATCATGGAATCGATTTATAGACCACGATGTATTCTAAACTGTTGACTCACAGTAGCCACCTTTAAGAACCTTGAGAACATAACCATACTACATAATACATTGTTTTTGTCTTGTTTCTGCGCCGCAAGATAATTGTATCTCTATGTGAGAGACCGGGCTAGCATGAGGACACAGTAATAATTTTCAAAGAACATGGGTTTTATTTCCCCAAAATAACAAAATTCAAATAACAGTTACAGGGCCCTTAAAAGAGGTCCAATGAAGAAGCTAAACTCAAGACAAAAAAATCTGGGTTTAACATAACAAAACCTCAAACTAACTGCTCAATACAAAGAAACTGACCTCCCACACCACAAACAAAGGGGACTTAAATACTGGCTGATCAGACCAGACTGACTCACTGAGGAAGAGGGAAGGAAAACATCTACAGAAATTTAACAAAAATAAGTAAGCTTAAGTTAGCTTAAAAATTAACTTGAATGACTAATAACTAAACAAAATAAGCAAATCACAAAAGCAAAGAGAACTTATGCAAAAATTAGAATAAAGACTCCATGGTCTTCCCCCATGGTGGAACTCCAGATGGTATCAACAATCAGTCAATCTGGGATTGGAGTCCGCCAGCCAGAGTCCATTGCTTCAGTTCAAGGTACTCCCCCACAGCACCAGCAAAGAAACCACAAAAAATGTTAAATATTTGACAAAATTAAATATACAAAAGTTAACCAAATGTGTGCACTACAATTAGAACTAATGTATTTCAATATTGTCAAATGAAAATATAAACAGAAACTCATGTATTTATGCTGCAGTGAATGTGTATATGAAAACTCAAAATGTAAAAGTGTTGGTGTGTGGGGTTACCGACTGTGTGGCTGCAGGTGTGGCCATCACACTCTGCAATCAAGCTACAAAAATGGCCGAATGGGGTTGGAGTGGAGCGCTCTGCGACCTGGAGGGGGGGCGGGGTGTTAGACCGCACCAAAACGAGTTGCTCTCAGACGCACCTGAGAACAGGGGTAAAAAGTGGGGCTACAATAAGAAGGAGTTCAGACCGAAGCATTGCAGTTCCACTTTATATAGACCACAACTGAATTACTTCAGTGTGAAAAGGAAGGATTTAAAAGCCTGATATGTCGCTCTTAAGATAATTTGTTCTTTTTTTCTGTCTCCTGGCCATATAACACTTTTAGGCTCCAGCCTCTTTTACATGCAGATTGTTAGTTTTGCATAAAGTAGGAGAGGTGTAGACCAGTCAGCACACTGGAAAATCTTCTTTCCAATCTCTTCATCATTAGGGATTTCCTCACCTCTCTACTTGTATCACAATGTCTATAAAGATTTTTTCTCCAAACAAAGGAAGCCAAGCATATGTAAAACTGATCATTTTGAAGTGTACTTTGGCTAGAATTATTTTAAGTCTGATTGTTCAATAACCTATTTGTGACACTCTTCTTGAGCTAAAAATAAGGATTCAAACTGTAAAATTTCTCTCAAATACTAGAGAGAAAAAAAACAGCTGGAAACATGACTATCACTACATTCTTCCTGGTTGGCACTCGTGTTAAGCATTGATGCCCGGGTTTATACATATTGCCATCACTCTTCTACAACATTCAGCTTCCTTCACAACTTCTTTGTACCCCCGTTTCGTTTTCTTTGATGTATTTTCTCATATTTCTTAATTTGGGCATGTAAAGGAATCCAACTATTATCAGCTATTTGCCTAAACACTGTTAAACAAAAGTTAATAAACAGTTAATAAACAGTTATAAACCGTTTTTACTCTCAGACTGTAAACTCTGGCGCCCCATGTGAATCAGTAGGAGTTTTGTAATTCCTTGCTGTGTTAAACCTGCACGTTTGCAACATTTTCAACTACATTCTCCACACTCAGGCAAAAAAAAAAGAGTATTTGAGCTCTGGACTGATTTGCAGGAATGTTCGCCCGTGGTGTTAGTTACATCACAGTACAAGGAACCCATTTAAAGGGCTTTAACACTCAGAGGGTCCATCGCTGATCCCGTGGAATAAACACCAACAGGTACTTACATCAATCAACAAAACATCTGCCATCTAATCTGCAAAGCCCCTCAGCTCGGAGGAAAGCCCATATTAACACAATTTTTTTTACAAAGCGCTAATGCACATATATATATATATATATATATGCGTATACATGTGTTAAATCTTGCACATAGGCTGCTTTTATCTGCACTTAACTAATTTAATCACTGAAAGCTGTAGGTCAAAGTTTACATCAGAATTTGAGACATATGGACATCTTCATCGGGCAGGATTAAGAAAACCCAGATGGAGCGATACGTTTCTCCTGTAATATATCAGTGAAAATATGAGCACACTGTGCCCAGTAAAAGAGCCGTCTTTCACTGAAACCAAAACAATTAACCCATGCTAACCCATGACTGTTGGCAAATAAATATCTTTAAAATATAGCCACGTTTATAACACTGCAACTCAGAAACACAGTTTACACCATTCAATTTGGCCTGTAATACACTGATTAAGAATCACATTATGACCACCAACAGGTAAGTGAATAAGATTGATTATTATTTTTTTATCACTACAGCTGTTATTGGAGGGAATACATAAGGCAGCATGTGATCAAAGATGATGTGAAGCAGGAAAAAGGGTAATCATTTGAGCTACTGTGACTCAAAAAAAAAGGTTAAAAAAAAAGGTTAATCAATGGTCCCAGTACATCACAGTTTGTTGATGCATGGTGTCAAACCAGTCAGGATGCCTATGTTGGTTTGATGAATCAAATTTGCTTTTGCATCACATTGATGGTTGGGTGTTTGTCATTCACCTGGAGAACACAAGGCATAACATTGTCACAATCTATAGTATTTGGAGTCTCTGTGTTTACTATGTTTTGTTAGTGAGTGTTTTCTGTGTACTCTGGTCCAGCAAGTAGCTTCCTGCAGTGCCTCAACTTGCACCTCTCCCCAGCTGTCTCTCACCTGCTCATTTACTCACCTTTCTAGCATCCCAGTAATCTGGCTCCCCAGCATAAATACTGCTAGGTTTTCTGTTGTTGCCTTAACTTAATTTACTATTAGCATTTCTCATCATGCAAGAAGCCAAGCATGTGAGCCGATATGTGCGAGGGAGGCTGATAACCCCCAAATCGCCCCCTGCTCTTATGAAACATGTGGCAGGCCACTATACGCCCCCCTACCCCCTGCTCTAAAGGTGCATTCAACAACAAACCCCAACCCGAGCCTTTCTGTGGTGGAAAAAGGTGGGGACTTGAACCACTTGTGGACTACTGGCACGAATCTGCCCCATACCACCGCACAGCCAGGGTGGTGTATGTATATCACTAATGTTATTTGAGCCATCCTTTTTTAAGTCTGGAATGACCATACAAAATAGGACTTAAATAGTCTGTAAAAAAAATTATTGGTGTGCAATTTTAAATTAACTACATTTCCTCTAATTCACACTAGATGAAAAATCACACATACAAACTCAAATATATGCAGACATCCCAAATTGAATTTGGATTACCAGGGGTGTCCAAACTCGGTCCTCGAGGGCTGGTGTCCTGCACGTTTTAGATGTTTCCCTGCTGCACACCTGATTTCCATTGATGTCTGATTAACAGGCTTTTGCTGAACTGCAATTACCTAATTCAGGTGTGTTAAAGCAGGGAAAGAGCCAAAACATGCAGGGTACCGGCCCTTGAGGACAGACTTTGGCCATTCCTGGATTAAAGCATTTTAGCAAGTTGCAGAGAAGCCTTCAACAACCTTTAGCACAATTCTGACTGGATAATTGACCTATTTTGTTATCAGAAATTGTAGAGCACATTTAAATTTGTTGTTTTTTTGCTGCTCTGACATTATTGAACAGCATAAACTCTGTACACACATGGAATGATTTCACACAATTTCTTAAAATACAAGAATTTATTAACAAAAATAAGTCAACTCAAAGTCAAACATATTTCAATCAACAAACTCTTTACTATGCTAAAACAATCCAACTAAACTACCAAGCAGAATTAAAGAATAACGAAGACTAATGGGCTATGTACAATATAAACAAGTGGATTAAAGATGGTTGAAACCATGACCAAAAGAGTGATGCAACATTACCACGCAATGTTATTTACGTTTGAGAGCCAAGGATTATCTTGAAGAATCTGGACATGAAGTTAAGTTAGTCTTGGAACTAACTTAGGCAATAATCAGCAAATGTTAGACGACCATTCACAATGCAAGATCAGATAAAATATTATTTTAATAAAATAATGTTTTAAAGAATGATCTGCTGAATACAACCAACGTTCTGGATGACTAATTCTCAATGGTGTCGAATTAGTTGCCTTTATTTATTAAAATAATATTTGAAGAAATATTATTAAGGAAATATTTGGAAAAGAGCCAAATCTTTCTGGAGAAATGGGGCTTAATGGTATTTACTTAGTTATCAGATTTAGTAAAATAATGTTTAGAGATTATTATTCACCAACTTGAAAACTAACAACCTTTCTGTTAAATATTCTGTATTAAGCACGTGTTCTAAAGCTGTTAGCAGTTAAGCTAACAAAGGAGGCCGATAGCTTAGCACCAGAACCAAACACATACCTTTAAAATACCAGGGTCAATAAAAGGGTTAAAATGCATAAGCGCGGAAGGCGCGTCATGAGCAACCTTCTGTGTTTAAAATCACCCTTTAAATAAAGTTTGTCTTAACTTTAAAAACACATAAACACAGGACATAAAGCTGATCACGTTTGCTGCAGATAGCCTGCTAGCACTAAGATAGCAGTTTCACACAAACAAAACCAAACTTCATAAAATGAAAAACGTTTAGATCATTTCATCCTAACTGTTTATTCTGCCCAAACCTAACCTCTGACCATGTTGAGGAAAAGATGTCCGGGGCGGCGAAGTTTGAAGAAAGTCCACAGTCAACAAGCGGTTAGCTTTCGGCTAACCTAACGAAGCTGTGGGTGGGCGGCCCGTTCTGTCGGCCGGCCAAAACTGCACGTTACCGGTGATTCGGCTACTCGTCGTCCTTCTCTCAGGCAAGGAAGACCGCTTCACTCGGGTTGTAGAGACCGCTACTCTGCTGGGGTTTTTTCTCGAACACCGTGTGCGTCTGCAGTGCTCGGAGAGAGAGTCAAACAATGCTGGTACCTTAATTCCCCGTTCGTGAATGAATACCGGATACACAAACAGCAATTCATTCCATATTCAACTTTTGCATATGATCTGTGATCATGTGAGACTCTTGGATCCAGTTTGAAGAGTTAAGTCTTTTTGCCAGCAAAAAGACTTCAGCGCGCTGTGTCTGCTCCTTGTCCGATGGTCAACCGGCTTGGAGAGTTCGGGCCATTGGAAGGGGGTGTTTTTACACAGCCAGTGGCATCATGGGAAGTCTGCTGTTACCCCCCTTTTCCCCTTCTGAAGTTGTGCTGAAAGTCTGTTAAATGCAATTTATTTTGACAACTCCAGAAAAGTGTATACCGGAGTTTTAATGTTGAAATCCATGGTCCCAACATTTGTGCTATATTCAAATTACCAGTCTCTACCTAATTTAGAATTTGCTTCACAGCAAAAACACAAATAATTCCAGTATTTCTATTTAAATGTTAATAAATTCAGGCAGTTCAGGGTTAAAGGGTCAGCTGCTAACATATTGGTTCCAGATGTCACAGCACACCTCCAGGGGACCAGTGAAGTCAACGCCTTGATGGTCAGGGTCGTCTTGGCAACAAAAGAGGGACCAAAACACTCTTATGCAGGACTTCATAATGTTATAATTGATCAGTGTAAAAGCAGCATACAAATCCAAACTTTTGTGGCCCTTCTAAAAAAAAACCTTACCAATAAGCTGGATGTTTGCAATTGGACTTTGCAAGACAGCATTTTTGGAGCATGGATGACCAACATCATGAATTTCTTTCCTCAAACAATTTAAGTTTATTCTGCGTAAAGGTCACCTTTTGATTCTCATGTTTAAGTGTTTCTGTAACTTCTAGGAATCAGCAAACATTTGTTCATTCTGTAGAAGTTATGTTTCTTCCAAGAACCACTAACCTGCTGAAATCACTCAGTCAGAACAAGGTTATTTTCTGAAAACAAAATTGACCTGAAACTTATGTAAGAGACAGTACTCACTGCTGGTGTTTTTCAGGCCTCACCCTTATGATTTTGCATTTCTTTCAGAACCATTCCCAGTATCATCAAAACCCTTAAGGCAATGTGGGCAGATGACAAGACATTAAGATTGATATACACATGTAAACCTGCAGAAACCTTAAATATGGGAAGTGAAATTCTTACCTGCAATCAGCTGGTGAATAAATGCATATGAGACACAGGGGGTTTTCTGTGGATATTATGTATTTGGGCCAGAAATATGTCTGTAGTTATGTGCCAGATTAAGCAGATTCATACTATTGTCTGTGTCTAAAGGGAGATCAGATGTGACTGAGTTAGGCTTGTTAGAATGCAGTTCCTCTTCGACGCATCAGCAGAGTCTTTTATAAGTCAGAGAGTAACTGTAGGAGGAAGTGGTGTTCATCTTTATTGTTCAAGGATGTTGGGCAAGGGGCGATAGGTTACTGCTCGTCAGCAATTCATTGGACCCACCATTATTTTGTAAATTTCAATGGGGACCATATTAACACAGGGCAGCTATCATTTTTGATTATTGTCTCAGCAGCCCATTGTTAGCAAGCTAATGAGTCTTAATAAACACTGGGATTAATTAAATAGCTCTCGCAGCAAAAAAAACAGAGGGTAAATTAAGTTTAGACTAAAATAACAGTTGGCAGAGGTTAACTTCCAGCTAGGCGTGATGAATCTACACCATTCTGTGACAATGGTGTTTATCTTAACCCTTTGTTTAACAGAGACTAAAAGTAACACATAAGGGATCATTATAGAAGGCAAATAACAAGCCTAGGAAACATTTCCAGAGATCTGCTTCTTAAACTGATCATTGGTGATCAGTTTAAAAAGACACAATTTCAAATGGAAAACTGACTTTGCCTTTATGGCTGACTTCACTTCTATGGCACATTAGCTTTTCATGCTAAACAATCAGAATCAATACATGAGGATAAAAGACTAAAAAAGTTATGCCAAAACAGATGAAAAATAGAGTCTTGAGAAAAAATACTTGACCAAAAATTTCTCATATACCTTTATGAAACAATTGTTCTCTTGGAAAATTTTAAGTGCACAATCTTTGGCTACAGCTGCAAAAAGCCATAAATTTCAGCATAAGACAAATACAGTTCTGGTCAAAAGTGTTTATATACTTATTATGGGCATAGATGTCATACTAAGTTTTGTTTTGTATGATTACTTTGAGCTTTTCTTTTTTCAGTGTGGAAAACCCATACATTATAGGACCTAAATGGTTTGTAAAAACAATTATTGCTGTGCAATTTAAAATACATTTTAACATTTTTCTAACTCCAGCCTGATGAAAAATCATCACACAAACTCAGATATTTGTGGATTTCCCAAACTGTATTTGGATAAAAGTGTGTCAGCAAGTTGCAGAGAAACCACTGACTGACTTTAGCCCTCAACAACCTTCTGGCACAGTTCTGAGTGGATATTTGACCTATTTAGTTGTCAGAAATGGTAAAGCTAATCTAAATTAATTGGTTTCTTGACATGGACTTGGCTTTTATGCATTGTCCTCAAATTGTCATTAGGGTTGAGGTCAGGACCCTTCCAGAGGGTTAGTGTTAGCCTGCTTTGTCCATGTTAACCCTAGTTTTGATGTGTTTGGGGTCCTTTTGTTGGAGCATTCAGTGATATCAAAGTTTCTACCATCTAGCAGTTCATTAAATGTGAAGTCTAAGAATTTCGAAGTTGTCCTCTATCTTCATTATTCCACCTAATTTTTATAATGCATTAGTATCAATGGGACCAAAACAGACTCACTATGATGCTGCCACCACCATGCCTGACAGTTGGCACAGTATTTTTAGCTTTCAAAGCTTCACCTTGGCTCCTCCAAACATAGTTCATCATCATATCCTAATAGTTTAATATTTGTCTTGTCTGACCATGAAACCTTTCTCCAGAAGACCTTTGGCTTGTTAAAGTGAGTAGCTGGAATCTTATATTTCCGCATATTGAAAATTAATTTAAACTCATTCGATGTGGAAACACTATCCCTTTTTTTCCAGATCATTGTAGAATGTCACCACTTCTTGGCGTAAAATAAAACTTTACCCTTACAATGAGCAATCTTTGAGCATTTTTCTTAGCCTAGTCTTTTACAGTATTGTCCTGTAACCTAAAACATCATGGTTATGAAAATACACATTAAATGTCATACATTTTATTTTGGATTCTAGGCTCTGTTCAAGGATGATGACATGAAAACAGAAATAAACTAATATATCCTAGTTGTTTACTAAGAAAAAAATAAATCCTAATCTTGAACAAATTACTGTTGCTCTCTGCTAATCTGTGTTGATTCAGTTATCATAATCCTGGTTTAAAATACATTTTAGCTCCTCCTTTGCTGTGTAGTGACAATAAACTTGATTGAGACTGTACTGTAAAACACACAAAGCTTATATGTTGTAGTGGTTTGACATTTTTATATTTTACACATAACGACTGTACTGGAAGCACTTTGCTGCCATCTCGCAATCAGAGTTATTCCAGGGTATGCCTAATTTTGCTAATTTGCATACTAAACTCTAAGTATGAAAAACACACTTGGATCAAATCAATGTATAGATAATAGAAATAATCATGTTTACTGTAGCAGTAATAGAATAATGGCATGGAATTTTATGAATTAAAGATGCAGCTTTAGCTTTAGTTTAATTGCTGGTATGGAGTTTAAGCATATTGAGTTTAAGAAATTGCTAAAGTGAATCATCTGCATGAAGCAAGTACTTTATGATATAACATCTAAAATAAATATCCAGACTTGTATAAATATTTTAAAGTTTGCTGCTTCAAAAACCCAAATAAATATAATTTTATAAAATAAAAAACAGATCTTAAAACAAGTGGATGCTTGTGTTTGGTTAAACATGCCATCCCTATAGTTTTGTAATCTTATTTAAAGTTTAAAACTGAGCCAATAGCTCAATACCTGCTGTGAGATTGTCTGCAGATTACTGTTGGCTTTACCAGGATTAACATCATTTACTGTTATTTACACTGAAATTCTTAGAGCAAAACACATCTCTTGTATAAGGAGGAAAGCCCTGGACAGAATATGTTTTTATAATATCGACATTATTTCTCTGGTGGAAGCAGAGACTGGGGACAAGTAGTTGGACTCATTCATCACCCAGGCCAAAGTCACTAAGGTGGTTTAAAAGCTTCACAGTAGCAAGGCACTGGACCAGCTCTACACCCTCTACAGGTTAAGGGTTCATTGGAGTTTCCCCAACTGGACTACATGTACTTTGTGGACCTGGAGAAGGCATTCGACCGTTCACCTTGTGGTACCCTGAGGGGGGTGCTCCAGGAATACCGAGTCCGGGGCCCTTTATTAGGGGCCGTCAGGTCTCTGTACAAGGCGGGCAGGTGTTTTGCTGGCGTTAAGTCGAACCTGTTCCCGGTGCACAGTGGCGGCTGGTGAGAAATATTCTTGGTGGGGGTGATGTAATGATACATTTCTCTACCTACTACCAAAACATAAAATAGAATCAACAATGACAACAAATACAATTGAACAGCATCCCTTTTATCATGCCCATGCAATGCCAGTTTAAATGCACCACAAAACTTAATACAGTCAATGAGATTAGATAAAATATGACGATTCTTATCAAGCTCTTCAATGTGCTTGCTTACTGCAACGCAGTTTCCGTCATGCAGCTGCGCGGCTATGCTAATCTTTCCGAGCACAGCTAGCTTGACACAGTTTTCCATATGAAGTCTTGACTGTTCATGCTTCTTAATGCATTCAGAGAAATGCTTCAAGTTGGTTTGTCCTGACTGTGTCCATGTTAAATCACATTTGGCACTTTTAAAAAGAATGCAGGGAAAACAGAAAAGTGGATTGGCTATTCCAGAGCCGGTCAGCCACGACTTGCGCTCAAACCAACTCTTGCAAAAACTCTGGTTGTTGACTTTATTTTTCTCTCTGGTCAGCTGGTCGATGATGTCGGGCTTGTTGGGTCCCAGCTTCTTAACCCAGGTTTTCTCCTCCACTGTCCTTAATTCAGTGAAAGCTGCACCTCACTCGTTAAGTTCGCTATCATCCCTCTGATTGACTGAGCCGCACAAGCATTTTTTTTTTTAACCTGAGGGGCGATATTTTCAGTGCCCCAAAGCCATGAAATTCTGCGACACTGATTGACCATATATATTTATTCATTTGGCTATTCGGCTGCACCGCTGGGCCACTCTGAACAGTGCCCCATGATAGAAAAATATGAGTCTGTTTGTGGGAATTCACTGGTGAGTGAATATCAGTAGGTGGGAAATGTAGTTTATATATATTTCATTTTGCGTAGAGGCACACTGCCTGATATATGGCATGATATATATATATATATATATATATATATATATATATATATATATATATAGTATATATATATATTATGTTCTGATTGGAATTTTGGCCCATTCGTCCTGGCAGGTTTTTTGGATACCCTGCTCACAGACACCTTTTTAGCTCTGCCCACATCTTTTCTATAGAAATGAGATCAGGGCTGTGCGATGACCACTCAAAAACACTGACTTTGTAGTCCTAACATTTTAACTAATTTTGCAGTAATGCTGAGGGCCATTGTCCATTGGAAAGAATCATTTGTGTCCAGACTTTAACTTCCTGCTTGATGATTTGAGATGTTACTTCAACATTCCATAATGTTCTTTCCTCATGAGGGCATCTGTTTTGTGAAGAGCAGCAGTCCCAAAACAATAACACAACACAATACTGCCACCTCCATAACTCACAGTTGGGAAGGTGTTCTCAGGCTAGCAAGCTTTCCCCTTTTTCCTCCAAATGTAACAATGATCATTAAGTTAATGCATATACAAACTGCATATACGAACTGTAATTTGTTTTTTTAGGTGGCTTTTGGGGTAACATCTTTTTCCTCACTGAGCCTTCATTTCACTCTGGATAATAGGTCACTCCCCCAGCAGCTTTAGCCACAATTTTCGCAGGGTCTTTTACTTCTGTTCTGTGGTTGATATGCAGGGTTTGCACCAAAATAGTAAGCAGAACCTTTCTTCTCCCTGGACAATATGATGGCTGACCATTCCCATGGTGCTTATACTTGCATATAAATATTTGAATAGGTGTATGTGGCACCATCAGGCATCAGAGATTTCCCCCCAAGGATGAACTCAGACTTGTGGAGGTCAACAATTCTTTTCCTGATAATTTTATTTTATTTTTCCATGTTAGAAAAGGAAGTCATGTGTTTGAGTTGTTGCCTTAAAATGATCTAGGGGTGTGTTTCAATTTAACTCAGATCTAGTCAGATCAGAAGCTCACAGAACTATTATCTGGGTTTTTCAAAAATGTTAAAAATGCATAGTTATTTTAGTGTACGTAAACTTCAGAACTTAAAGGAAGTAATAAAAAAATTGTCAAAAACTGTCCCTCATTATTCTGGAATTTTGCCTATATACATAATTTTGTTAATCCTAATGTAAAACATGAGAAGTTTAGTCTTTAGTGTTAATCTCAGTGAGGGGAAAAATGTTATGTTTTAAATTCCTTACTTCCTCATTCTGATACTGTTTGAACTTTAGCCAGTACGGCCACTGATGTGGGTGGGGGGCCCAACTGGGCCCATGAAATTGTGGTCAAGAATATACTCTTTTTTTCTTTTGAAACAGCCCTGTTTGTGCAGGTTTCTTCCTAATTGTCCTTGCAGTAGTGGTCAAGAACCCCCCACCCTGAACACGAAGATGGTTTGTCCACTCATACAAGATCTGACTTTAAGTTCATTAAGCCACTTTGGTAAAGTATAAAACAGGCAGAGAGAGAAATACGCAGCCCCAATCTGTCCCTCTGCTCTGGGTCAGGCAACCACTTCATCACTTCAATATGAAGAAACGGAACCGCAGCTGTCACCTGAGGAACATGCTTTAAGCCACATGTACAGCCTACCTTCATCTCTGTGTCCTCTGTCCCTCTGTCTCTCTGACAGAGATATATTGTGTATCTTTGCTACTTGAAATTATAATTAGAACAGATCCCACAGGTAATGTTTGGAGGCTGGTAAACAGTAATGGCTGGGCTGTTATGTAACCTGCTCTAGACTGACGTTACTACCAGGTGCATCCTTATCGCAGCACACAGGATCTGGGCTGAAGGTGAGCTGCTGTGAATAAAATGAAGATACTGCTGTAGAACCTTAACTGCTAAAGGAAGGTTCGGCCTATTGCATTTGAGGCTCAAATCTGAACATTTAAAACAAGCATTAGCCTAAAATACAAGTGATTTGGACTGTCCAGCATGAAGGGAAAGCCAAAAGTACAGCAATTCAAAAACTGAAAAGTTACAACATTGACATGTATACATGGGGAGATTTTATTAAAACTGGAGATGCATGTGTGAGTTTAGATATCGTAAATAAATACATGCAAAAATTACCTCTTTGATTTTGATTATTAATAACTATTTCATAAATATTTTACTTCACAGTTATGTGCTTTAGCACATCTTGAATTTATTTTCTCTCCATCTTACAAATCAAATTCATTCAGTTTGTGTAAAACTATTTGATCTGATTGGTCTGCAGTTGAGTTGCTGTGCAGGTTAACCAATCAGATGTTATGGTTTATTTAGTGAGACACAGCAGCAGATTAAATTATTTAATGCTGTACTTTAGCACAGGAACTTAAAAATAACATTTTATGTATGATTTAAAAATAACATTTTATGTATGATTTAAAAATAACATTTTATGTATGACTTTGCCATGTCATGTTTTTGGACTGTGGAAGGAAGCCGGAGTACCCAGAGAGAACCCACGAATGCACAGATAGAACATGCAAACTCCAAGCAGAAAGACCCATTAACATGTATTAAAAAAATATGCATTCATTTATTTAATATAAATAGTTCTACTTTTATTAAAGAACAAAGATTATCAAATATAACAAAATATTTTATAACTTATTCATTTGGGGGATTTGTGTCACTGTTAGCTTTCTATGGCAGGAATATCACCTGTTCTAAGGAGGAAACCTAAAGAAATCACAAGTATGGAACAGATTGGAGGGGAAGAAGGGAAGAGGAGAGTGAGAGTACTTATATAATACAATGGGTGCAGGCCCATTTAAGCTGATCTCGTTCCGAGCCGAGGAAAGGGTGACAGCTAGCCTGCAGCCAGTCATTTTCAAGACATCTAGAAGCCTAGATGCATTGAGTTGCAGTCAAGTGACCAGAAGATTGGCTGTGTGTGTTAACAACCAAATAAACAGGTGTACCTAATAAAGTGGCCAGTGATTGTAGGTTTCCCAGTGTTTGCATGTCACAAAGCTTTTAGTTTATCCTCCATAGCTGCAGAATGTCTGTCCTTATTTATACCTGCCAGATGGTTTGTCAACTGTCAATTACAAGATATTTGATCGGCCACACAAATCTGTTAGTTTTGTTTACTTTTTTTGTTAACGGGCAGGAATCAGGTCAAGCATGCATCTGCTTGCAGCTGTTGCAGCTGACACTTTTCAACAAAGACTCATTAGAAAAAGAAAATAAATAAGCGCTCCTGTTTCCTCGTCCTGTCAAAGCCCAAAGAAATGTCAGAAATAAAACCAGAAAACTGGGTTAAGAACTAAGGGTTGTGATCACACTTCAGTATACACTTCCAAGAGATAAGACCTCTTCACATATTCTTTACTTTACTCAACTTCTCATTCTCACAGAGGCTATCTGCTTCTCATAGCAAAGAACAGAGAAGGACCTTGGAGGCTAAGTTTCCTTTAGCTTGAACCTGAACTTCTAGTGTGTGAAATGGTCAGCCCTCAGTATCATCAAAGAGGGTTCTTCCTGGCCCAGCCTGAAGCCAGCCAATCCTCTGTATCACAGTTCCTCAGGCGGTCCACTTAAGTTATTTCCACCTTAATAAGTCACATCTTGTGGATGTAGTTCTTATTGGATGGCAGATGGGTGGCCTGGCACTGACAGATATGTCTTATTATGTTAATATTTCTTTGAGAATGTTTTAAGATGGTCAAAGTCCTGATGTGATGAGTGCTGTTACTAAGAGGACATCAGATCGAAGAACTCCATGTGTCAGTGTAATTATTAACACAGCCATTAGCATATGTACAGAACAAGTTGTAAAAGTTTGGAAACTTTAAAATTTGTATTATCTGTATGGCAAAGAAGCTAATTCATTGTGTCGTATAGAAAAGAAAACTGAGAGCATTTTGATTGTAAGGTGTTGCTATTTAAGGTCTTATCATATTAGTTCCTGCTTCTGTGTTGTGTTTCTTAGTTTATTCTTGTGTCCTGTCCTGTGTTTTTGGATTTATTACATTTAGATCTCTGATTGTCTTTGCCCCAGGGTTTGTAGTTTCTTTGTATCTCGGTTCAGCTCCATTTATGTTAATTAATTTCCTGTCCTTAGCTCCCCTGCTTACCTTCTTCCTCAGCTGCTCCACATTATCAACTGAATAACACATCCCATTATTCTCTCCTCTTTCAGTATATAAGCTCTCTTTTGGTCATTGTACAATGACTGTTACCAAGCCTGTTTCTCTTATGTTGTTTTGCCTGTTGTTTTTTTTTTTTTTATCTGTGCTCAATGTCTTGTCCTCCTCGTGCTGTCATGAGTTATTGCCTTTTGTAAGTTTGCTTTTTGATTTTTTCATCCAAGTCAAGGTGCAGATATAGACTATAATGATATAGACTATAATGAACTAATAAGGCAACCCTTTTCAAATAATAATGAACACTGAATACAGCCAGAACTAAAGAACATAAATTAGCAAAAAGGAAATGGTGAGAACATTAAATCTAAAACCAAAACACTCAAAGATCACAACACAAGCTGCAAACAGAACTTCTTATGGCTTTCTTTCAACAATAGTTTTCTTCTTGCAAGTTTTACATACAGGTCTGCTGTATGTATTTTCCTTGGTCTGCATCATGCTGTTTGTTTACAAATGTTCTCTAAAGAACCAATTGTGCCTTCACAGAACAGCTTACTTTGTTACTTTTAAAGGTAGTTGGTTGTACTGGATTTTATTTAGAGGTAGTCTTCCACTTACAATTATGCACTACTTTGTTTTGGTCTAATCACATAAAATCCTCCAAAAATGAATTGAAGTTTGTGGATTTAATACGATACAATGTGGAAAAGTTTGAGTATGAATACTATTCATAAAGCCTCATGTAGCAACATTTGTTTTATCTTTCCAGTAGACTTGATGATGCTTACAGAGCAAAGCGTTTGTTACTGGGGCTTCTGTCTGTGTAATCTGCTTACAGAGTATTGTCTTCCTAGCTCTTTCATTAACTCCTGAAATATCAGGAATGCCATCACACAACCTACCACGTGAAAATGCCATCAATCACATGAAAGGTGGGTGCTCACTGCCACATGGCGCTGCTGAAAGTCTGCTAACACCACTTCCTGCTACTGGGGATCAACATGTTATCACATAATGTTCAGGTGTAAAGATTTGATGCTCTGGGTGGGACGCTTTATCAGATAAATGGACTGAGATGGGGTGTTAATATCTCTGATTTGCTGACTGTCTCTACTTTTTACTGACTGCTAAAAACAACCTGTCCCCTGTGAGTATTAACTGCATTATCATACCTGTCCTGTTTCATAAACCAGAATGTCCTGCGGTTCTTAAAAGTCAACAGTCTAACTCTGTCAACCCGAAACACTGAGAAGATGAATGGAAGGGAGAAAACCGGTTCCAGTCTTATTAAAATATTTTTTCTTTTACGTTTGTGCAAGGTGACCTTGTCCACCCCTGCCATCCTGCAACAACTGATCACTCTCACCGGTGTCTAGATCACAGTGAAATGAGGTGACGTCTGCCTCTTACAGCCTGCACAATATGTTAAGTATGCCCTAACAATTTGAGCATTCTATTTAAGATGCCGAAAATCATGCTGCGCAAAGCTTTTCATGTACTGCTAATTCCTGCCTGCTGGTGCCTGCTTCTCCTTGGTTCTCTCCTGCTCTTTCGCCACCCTCTTTGGGCTCTGAGGTCAGAGACCCTCTCTTTACTCCCTGACATACCAAGGACATTTCCAGGAGGTAGAGATGATCTCATGACTCCATGATATATTGAGCAGCATGGCTATGAAGTTATGAGATTGGAGCCTGAACTCAAACTTATCCTACACTGGCTAATAAAGATGCATTTAAACATTTGCAGCTGAGTTATCTGACTGAACTATAAGTAAAGGACGACATAATAAAAATGTGAAAGGATTGTGGAATGCTTCTAGGTGATTTAATTGACCTAAAGTTCAAAACAATTGTTTATTAATTTGAAAAATCCTGGTTTGGGACACAATGAAACTACGAGGAGGGAATTTCAACCTCTTCATGTGGATACATTTTCCATTGTTGCTTCTATAATACTGGTTTGTAAGGACAAAAGGTCCATTGTTCTCTGCTGCACAGTCAAAGTGAAATGTGAACTCATCATCAAGTGTTTGAGTCCATCTACATCTGCTAAAACAGTTGGAAAAAAAATGTTTGCAGAATGGCGAGGTTTTCATTTTTTCAGCACTAAAACTAGACTTTGTACAGGATTTTTTTTTTTAAATAGCAGACTTTGGGAGGAGTGAAGTGCATTTTCACTGCGCTATAGGCATGACATGAGGCTGAACTTGTGTTATTCTCACCCTTTGAATAGGAAAGAAATGTGGGTCACAGAAGGCAGAGAGCGTGGGAACAGTTGTGAATGAATGGGATATGTTGCTCCATGCACACCTCTGTTAAAATCCATTATCATAAACATCAAAAACAGACATGGGAAAAAAAAAAAATTTCTGGAATGGCGTGACGTTTTCAAGCATGTTCAGTTTTGTTATAATTAATTAAGTTTGCTAACCTGCAAATATGACAGTTTGTTTTTTGATCTCTCCAACTCAACCAAATTTAGCAGATGTCTGTCTACCAGCTTTCATTCATCATGACTAACGTTTACCAACAGGAGCATGCAACATGTTTTATGAACACCCACCAGCAAAATCATACATTTTATTATCATCATACAGTCAACATTCCCAATTTAAATTATCTTTAGAAGGCTTTTTGCAATCTGAAGTCCTTATTTCCATCACATTTGAAATAAGCTTCAAATTATTTTCTCAAACCTTAGCATTTCATGCTGCTTGAAGGAGCTTTAAGCAACCAACACACATTGCCTTTCTACACATCTGATATTTTGATTTCCAGTTAAATCAGGCTGCCAAAGATTTTTGGTACATGTTGAAATATTTGGTAGTATAGGCATTGCAACTTTGAGATGCAATATTTGGATAATGTAAAAGTAACACAAGCTATTCCAGAGGGCAACTTGATAAACAAGTGTATAATATGCTCCTGTGTTTACTAATGAAGGTTTGGTGTACAATTGTTTAAAAAGCCACTGACTGCTAAAAAACTATCCAGATTTCAAAAGGTAACCTCTTTATTGTTGTTTTGAACCACTGGAGGGTTTCCTGAGTGTCTGGTTCTAGGAAAACAGATCATTAAAGCTATGTAACCTGTCTGATCAGGTTTCTGTGGATTGGGCTTTTTTTTCACACACAATTAGATCAGATTGGTGTTTAGTGACCTTAGAGGCGAGGTGAAATCGTCAGGCACTCCATGTTGTTTGCCAAAGCAGTTTCTGCAACATCTGTCCTGCTGAGGAAGGCCCCATTCAAGTATGAGTGTTTTGATCATGCAATAATTTCATAACTGGTTAGTGTATGTGTATGTATAGGATTGTTTTCTTTCAAGACATTTTATCTCAGTGATATCCACGATGTGTCAACTCTTTGGTTATATCATAGAAGATTGTACTGTAAGAGGATGGGCAGTTTTTTAACTCATAATATTATTGCTGATCAGATTAATTGAACTTTAAAAATGGTTCTTTAAGATATGAATGTAAAAAAATCACACTGTTGTTTCATGCAAATAAATTACATTATATGAAAACCCATCCATGAGATTTTGTGTCTTCCAGGTCACTCATTCAAAGTAGAGTTGCTTGCCTGTTTTAAGCTCTAGATGATTCTTTAGGTGTTTTGTGTTCCATAAAGGTAATAAAATTTGACCTCAGACGCGATGTTTATCCCCTCGGCACTCACAGTGAGGCCAAATCACTGTCAGCAAATGATCGGTGCTGCTAAAGTGGGTCAGCCTGACATTAGCTCAGCAGACATAGTGACTGACCCAAAGGTGACCCATTTGGTGACGTCTGTCTGGTTTCACTCAGGATGTAGATGTGTGGCTGCTTTAAAGCTGGAGTCAAACCTTTCTATGTTATAAGCTGATTAACACAGCTGCATTTCTTAATTGTCTTCCAACTAAATAAAACTGACAGACAGACTTGAAGCTACTGCAGTTAACATAAAAAGTGAGAGTAATCACTTTTTCCCCTGTGTTTTTTATAAAATTTAACATTAATGTTTTGTTGGTCTCTTTAGTAGAAAGAATAAGAACAGACTCGAAGCTGAATGTACTAAAATAAAAAACCTGGTCAAATGTACATTTAACCCTGCAGTGATTTTTTTTCTTTAACTAAACTTATCCTCAGAACTAAACATTGCTCTTCTAGAAGTTTTGGTATCAGGTTTTATATTTATTAAGGCTTTCAATACGAGCTCACATTGTGATTAGATTTACTGACAAGGAGAAGGAAAAGAAGCACAAGTCGTTCTCTATGTGCGGAAATTCTGCTTTGTTCTGTTGACCCTCTCCGCAGATGTTTCCTCTCTGTTGTTGTTGTTGTTCTCCATCAGCACCCAGGGGTCCTTACTCTGCAGCGTCTGGCCAAGCCACCATCTTTTTAAAAGAACACAGGTGGTTATGACAAATCATATAAACATGTGTAGTTGTTCCCTGATGACTTAATGGACAATCTCCTTCTGCAGTACAGGAAGTTACAAGCTCTACACTACTCATGGTCTCATAAAATCTACTACAAACTTCTGCTGTTCTATAGTCCAGGAAGTCCAGTTTTAGATGGAGACTGTTTGCAGGTTTTAGTGTGAAGTTTTTTGAGCATTTTAAACTACAGTGACATATTGAAGAAGTATTTTACAGAATCAAACTAATGAATTAAAATTTAAATGAACATACACAAAAAAACAATGTTGCAGAATATTTTGCTTTGACTTCCTTTTCATTCATTTTCAGTTTAGAACATATCCTAGATGTGTGTTAGACCACTTTACCCTAATCTATTAATCATTAACAAATGTTATGAAATGTCTTTTATCACCCCCTTTTCCTTTATTCTCTGTGCATATTGCACAACATGAAGGTTTAAAGACTGAACTTAAAAAGCAGTCAACATCCAAGGAAAAAAACACTAAATAAAGTCTGGAGTGATTTTAATTACTGTAAACGACTGCAAGAAACTGGCTTTTTGATGAAATCTGAAGAATATGGTTGACAAATTTAACCTGAGTAAATACAAAAAACTGTTTTCAAAGGACTTTATTTATTAAATTAAAGAAACTAACCAAATCACCTTGGCCCTATGTGAAAAGTAATTGCCTCCTAAATCTAATAACTGGTTGTGCAACCCTTGGCGACACATGTCTGTGATAATTGGCAATGAGTTTTTTTACATCGCTGTGAAGGACATTTGGTCCTCTCTTTGCAAAATTATTTTAATTTAGCCACACTGGAGAGTTTATAAGCAGGAACAGCCTGTTGTACTACAGCATCTCAATCTGGTTTTAATCGAGACAGAAACCAAGTACGCTTGAGCTTAATCTTGAGCTTATGAACTCATGGCATTCTCCTTTAGGATTTTCTGGTGAAGAGCATAGTTCATGGTTCCATCAATTATGACAAGTCCCTCGTCCTAAAGCAGTAAGGCATCCACAGACCATCACACTACCACCACCATGTTTGACTGTAGGGAAGATGTTCTTTTTCTGAGATGCTGTGATTTACACCAGGTATAACAGGACAACCCCTTCCAAAAGTTTAGTTTACAGAATATTTTCTCAAAGGTTTTGGGGATCTTCAAGATGAATTTTTGCAAATGTGAGATGCACCTTTCTTCATTTTTGTAAGTGGTTTTCATCTTGGAACTCTCCCATGGACGCCATTTTTGCCCTCTGTCTATTTTGTTGCATGAACACTGACCTTAACTGAGGCTAAGTCTGCAGTACTTTAAAATGTTCTGAGTTCTGGTGTGACCTCCTGGGTGAGGAATTTTAGTAGGCCGGCCACTTCTGGGATGGCTTCTTGCTCTTCCATATTTCCTCCATTTAAGTATAATGGCTGTCTCCATGGCTCTCTGGATTCCCAAAGCCTTAGAAATGGCTTTGTTACCCTTTCAAAAAGCAGAAGATTTTTCTAAGAGGACATAAACTTTTTCAAAGCACTGTAAACAGCTCTATACATTTTCAAATTCAATTCTACTTAACATTTGAAGTTAAATCCAATTGTTTCAATAGCTTTGAATTTTTTTCATACAGATCCTTTACCTCAGTGTCATCCTCATCCTCCAAGTAGACATCTTAAGGAACGTTCTTATGATGAGAGAGCCTGGGTCCACTTGTGCTGCTCAATCTACAAATGTGATTTTCATAAATTTCATATTTCAGTAAAGAGGACGTGCTGACCTTTCCGTGCCTCACCTTTATCTAATTTGTCAAATCACGTGGATGAAGCACGCAGAGGGAGGGTGGTCTTGTGGCAAACTAGGCTACAGCTGCAACCAGAGTCAGATTTTATTCTAAGAATCCACATATGCCTCTGTAAAGGTAAATATAAACCTCCTTTAAGTATTTATAGGAGCCATGAAGGATTTTCTTGTGCAGCAGCTGGAGTGCATCTGGAGTAAGTACTTCCAAAGATAGGCTTCTCCAGCTGTGTGTAACAAGGTGGCCTGATTTTCACCCACATTATGAATGGGGACACTCCAGGCAAGGCCACGAATGTGTGTCTTACACAAGGGTGTGTTGTTCGTTATTTATTTGTAATCTTCAAAATATTACAAATGGGGAGGAAAAAATAAATGATTATAACTTGAAACTGATAAAATGTTTATGGCATCACTGTTTGTTCCATATTTGACAGACTCAATGATTATGGAGTCAGATGAATACGTAAAAGGTTTAATGAAAATAACTGAGAATGTGTCACTGATGTCTTCTGATATTTTAAGGCAGAAGCATTCACTGCAGTCACTGCCAACAAGCAAGTCCTGTACTTCTCAATTAGATGTCCACTTTTTCCAAAGTAACCGTTCAGTTTCATGATCTGTTTGTCTTCGATTTGATTGTTAGCCACTTATTTTTCATTTCAGTGCATTCCAGTGATTGTTTACTCTTGTTCCTGTATTTTCCCATGTTTGTCTGGTTCCATTATCTCACCTCTGTTTGTAGCATTTTAGGAGTTATTTCTATGTTTTTTCTTAGCCTTTCTCACTCAGTTCATGCTTCTGCACAGCTGCAGCACATTCAGCTAATTAGAAGACTCACCTGTTCTTCTTACCAGTGACCACTTTTCCCTGCATCTATATCTCAATAAATCATTAAAAAGTTTATTTGTTTATTTATGCTGACTGTGATACAACATTACTAACTTCCCCAGTTGACACACTGATCACATACATCCTGTGCATGTTAAAATCTTTATATATTCAAATGAAATTACTAATTTAAAAAGATTCAATGGCACCACAGTTTGCCATGTTTTGTATTTGGGGAGCTTGTTTTCACCCTCTTCTTGAAGTCCCTAGTTATTGAAAACATGCAGGGACGAGCAGAACAATAAAAAGCTCATTAACAGATTTCTAAGGCATCTGACTCATGCAGTAAGAAACGTTTTTAAATGACAGGATTTCTGAGAAGAGAGGCATCTAGGCTTGAATCAGACTATGTTCATAGTCGGAATAGAAGGCAACAATTGTTGTCTTTTGAGAAATATTCTTTTAATAAAAGGCAGCACAGAATTGCAAAATGTTAGATAGATATACGGTCAGCATTCCTGTTGTCGCTCTGAGATGTACTTGGATTCTGATTATTACCCTTAATTCAAGGCAACACAAAAAGTGGCAGAAAGGTTACACACCACACTGCTTTTTATCTGGAAATTGTTCCATACGTGCTCTGCAAAAGAAAAACATGTGAGTCTCATTTATTTATTTGCTTTATTATAGTTAACAAAGCTTTTCAATGCTATATTATTGTATAATACTTTCAAGCTTTCTAAACTATGTACTTTTGTTAGACCTTAAAAAGCATGGCGTTCTATATATGTTGTTATAAAAAAAAAAATAACCAGAAATAATCATGGTATAATATCCATTGTGTGGAGAAGGACATGTATTTAAAAACATGGTGTCAAAATGAGGTGAGATCCTTCCATGTATCCATGCAGAAATTAATTAAACCCTCATAATTAGATCAATGCCATATACAGCTGTAAATGTTCACATTTTAAAGCTATGAAGTCTGGAGGGCCCATTTGGTGTATGTTTTAATTATTCTTTCTTTTGCAGAAGTGTATCACTATGATTGAGTTTAACAACAATCACATATGATGAAATGAGAGCCTAATCTTTAGACTATCAAATAAATAATGATCATATTACATGGATAAGATATCATGAAACAGCAAAATGAGTATATCTTCACACTCTGCAACTGAGGACTGTATGGAGTCACACATTAACTGTGACTGTTTTATCTTTTTCAGAAGTAGCAAGTATAATCAAAGAAAAATGTATGATGATTTTCTATTTTTCTACAATTATTGAATGCAATGAAGAGGGGTAATGTTAATCAGTTGTGATGTATGAATAAAAATGAAGTGATGGTTTTTTTAGCTGTAACTGGTGTGAGAGCAAGAAGCAGAGAAATAGGACGGGAAGGGCAGAGGAGAGCCAGCTTCACGGGAACTGGGCATGGATGGAAGGTCAACGAGCAAGCTCAAGTCACTACAAGCACAGAAGCGAGAAACGAGAAGCCGGGTGGATGCTGTTTTTCGTCAGTCTGAAGTTCGAAAAACAGGCAAAAGTCATGGCATCAGGATGGGAGCGGGAGTCTTGAAGGTCGAAAAACAGGCGAAAGTCATAACACAGGGAGCCACCTGGGGGCTGTTTACGTCTCTGTCTACGGAGGCTGGGAGACAGCACCAAAAAGTAACGGTGATCGCGTAGCTCAATGATGGGAAAGCTTGCCCGGCAACAGGGGATGAGCAGTGAGGCTATCTGCAATATAAAAACTGTGCCAAAAAAAGAAACGCGGTTGTTTCCATGCAGAAGACCAGCTAACAAGATCGGACAGAGAAAGAAGCTACAGATGAATCAGAAGACCGGAGATGCAGCCCCGCTGACAAATTCTGCATTATAGAGAGGATCAACGTGTGTGCCCTGAGAAGAGCTGCAACTCAAAATTGAGAATCTGAATTTCATCTGTTGCATTTTTACCAAGACAACTGAAGTGAACTTGTTCGGTGAACAACTGATTGATCTAAGTTTCAGGCTACTGGAAGTCCTGAACCAACCTCAATTACACCTCAAAGGTTTCTTCAACTAGTCGACCTCTGGAAGCTACTGACTTTTTAAAAATATGCCAAAAAAGTTTCTGTTTTTTACATTTTTAAATTTTTTTTATTTTTTTATTTTTTTCCAACTTGACCATCGAAATCCCGAGCATCAGCGCCTGTCCACTTAGAGGAAGAGAACTGAAGATTTGCCTTTCACCCAAGAATACAATCACTAGTTGCCTACTGAAGAAATCATTCCATTCGGATCCATGGTGAGCCTCCATCTCCAAAGCCTCTTCAGCCTTACCAGTTTCAGCATTAGGGAAAGATAGGTTAGGTTGATTGATTTATTTCTATTATTCAAATTATTAAGTTTTGCTGACTTTTAACCTGTTACTGACCCCTGCAAAAGCATTACGAATTAAAGAAAGCATATAAAATTCTAGATTTATTGTGGACAGTCAATTATTTGAGTCACCTTATTTTTGGGTTTTTCTTTGATGGTAAAAAGTCTTGTTGCCTGGTTCCAAATAATTTTTTATAGGTTCCCTTAAGCCAAAATTGTTAAAACAATGCCCTTGGGGCTCGTGCCCAGCCACTAAAATCAACCTAACCCATATACCAATTGCAAGTTGTAAAATAGGGAATGAGCAGCCGTTAACAGAAGTGACGGTCGAGGAGTGGATGACTGCTGTGGGCTACTCGGTCGTCCAGACCACCAGTTGAAGAAGGGCGAGACTTTTGGATGCAGGCTGTTAGAGGTTAGGCGAGTCATTTCCCGACACCAGCTTAAACAGATTTTCCAGTAAACCTGCTTAGTAAAATGTAGTTAAAAGATGTAATTTCTGGTGAGAAAATAGACATTTATTCTCAATTAAAACGGCTAAAATAACACATCAGGTGAACAGGAAGATAACATCTTTACTCAGCATTATGGAGTTTAATCCTGTTTAAACCTCAGATATTTAGCTTGGTGTGCCACTAAAGTGAGAGTGAACATCATGCTGAGATCAAAATAGCTGTCTGAGGCCATCAGAAAGCAGACTGTGGCAGATCAGGAGTCTGGTAAATGATTTAAAGAGGTCTTAGAATCTGAAATCAGCCATTCTACTGCACTGAAAATATTCCAGAAGTAGAGGACATACAGAACAACTGCCAACATTATCAGGTCTGGCCTTTTAAGTAACTTCCCCCTGGAAGCAGACAGCAAAATACTAAAATGGTCTCCAAAAACCCTAAAATGTCTTCACATGACCTACAGCAGGTTCTTGCTTCTGTTAATATGAAGGAAACATGCCTTTCCTCGGAAGGAAACTGAACATGTTTAAATTTCACAGGAGATATTAAACTTTTGAAAGTTGGAAAAACACAAGGGGCAGCCTGAAGATTGACCAAGAGAATGTAGACAAACGCCAAGACCTCTGCAAGGCGGAGAAGAACATGCACCATTCTGAGTACATGTGGAGCAGCAGTCGCCATTTCTGCTGTATTTAAGTTCCTGATTTCTGTTTCATCATTGCCAGATTCTCTGTTCATTATTGCTCATGTCCTGGTTCCCATGTTTAGTTTCCTGGTCTCTTTGTAAGTTCATTATTGTCTTCTGTACAGTATGTTTACCATCATGAGTCCTGTTGCCGCTTTGGTCCTCAGCATTTTCAAAACATGACACAAACATCTCACAGCTGAAAGTGAGTGGGACAAACCTTCCTCAGACTGATGTCAGAGACTGGAAGATGGCCACAACAAGCATCTCACTGAAGTTATTTCAGCCAGAAGTGGAAAAGACTAACTATTAGGGCGTAGGGTGTCCTAACTTTTTGCTTTGCTAGAAAATACATTTGTCTTTATATCATTTGTTTAATGAAGGCTTATTTTTGTTTTTTATGTGCAAATAAATTGCTTTATTTTACAGAGATAAAAAAAGAGACTAGTTATTGATGTGTTTATATTTGATAGATTTATTTTCACATAAGTGAATGCCTGAATGTGTTTTTTTCTTGTACTCACGACTGACTCCTGTGCACTGCTGAACTGTGTACGTGTGTATTCATGGGAATGTATTTGTATATAAGTTACTCACTTGAAATGTCTGTTTGTCTGAGTTTCTGAGCTAAGTACAGATTATGTAACTGTGGTATTTAGCAGAACATGGCCTCAGGTCCCTCTGGTGCAACCTACAGCTCAGACTGAGACCAACCAGCACAGTGTGCGAGACTTCCTGTTCTCTTAGTGGGCGACTGTGACAGTTTGCATTAGACAGAGTCGCGTTCATGCAGCTGGGCTTCCTTCATCCTGAATATAACCTGCACCAGCAGTGGGGCGGAAGCAGCTGTAAGTTTGGAGAGATTACTTATTATTACAGGAATTACTATTAAAATATCTCACTGCTACAGCATGTACAAAGTTTATTCAATAAATGATAACTTCTTTATAAAATAATATTGTATCCCTCCATTAGGATGTTCATTCTTCTTCTTTTCTTACTTTTGCTCAGGGATTAAATGTTATTTGAAGTAGCTGGTTACATGCTTATTTTTTATTGTGAAATGGACCATAATGATCTAAATTACATGTAGTGATTGGAAAAATTACCAAACTTATCTGTCTTTAGTCAGTTTGAGCACTTAACCTGTTCTCAGACAATTCAATTTTCTCCTGGAAATATTTCTCATACCAAGACTGGCCTGAAGTGGTCAACAGAGAATCGGAGATGAAACATGCATACAAAGTTAATTTGCATGAAAATCCAAATATGGTGCTTTTATGTTGTTAAAACATTGTTGGTGGCCCTGTAGAAGGTAATAATTGTGAGTTTTTATTTCCAGTTTACATAAATAAACACTGTAGAGGTAGGTTGTAGGTGAATCCTCAAACAGGATGAAAACCAACAGTTATGAAGAGGGGCGTAAGATTAAAAAAGGCTACAACAGGCTTCAGCCATTTTCCAGGGTTCTGAATGCTTTCCTTTTAATTTTCAAGAAGATTTTTACATAGGTCTCACCAGTTACAGTTTCTGGCACCAGCGTCACAGCATCAGCAGGTCAGGCACAATCGCAGCTTTTTCAAAAACCCCACATCAACAAATTCACTCAATTACACTCAAATAGCCACAGACACTACCACTGATCCACCTTAGCGGGTTTCACCTGAACAGTACATTTATAAATGAAACTATACCATTTGGTTTTTAAACTCATTTCACTCACTCACACCACACACACACACACACACACACACACACACACACACACCATACGTCTCACTACCAAATAATACAGATTTCATTATATACAAAACAAACAAGAGTCAAATCAAACTAAAGCTTCAGTCCACTTCCACCCTCATCTTGAGCCCGCTGGTCCCGCAGGTGAGGTCATTAGGCCGTCATCATGTGTGCACTTCATGAATCTTGCCTTCAGGACATTGACCTCAAAGAGAGAGAGGTTAGTGGTCCTCAAAATAAAAGCCAATAGACTGATCCAATCTTGCTTTAACATTATAAGGACTTACACTTTTAAATAAATTATATCTGAAAATATTTATCTTTAATAATTTATTAGAAAGTTTCAGTTTTCATCGTAACATGTTGAATTTTATTGGCCACAGTTACCACCAGTTGATAAAATTCATATTTATAGTTTATTATTCACATGTTTCAATAATAATTGAGTTAAGGCAAAATCCCGTTCTCAACAACCATCATAGTTACTCATGTTGCCATTTGTGAAAATGAATTCCCCGTGGTACAGTGATTCATCCTTTTAATACTGTGTATCTTCAAGTAAACTAGTTAAAGTTTATTAATTTTTTACCAAATTGCTGATTTACAACACATAATCTACACAGACATGTTCAATTTTTTTTATATATTATCTGAATAAGAAAGAAAGGTTATTCATTTTGACTCTCATTATGCCCAAATTGTTTACTTAATAGATGGATAGATGGGTGCTGTTTCTCCGCAAGGCCTGTCAGGTCTGCATTTACCCAAAGCTTGATAACCAACCTGACAGATAGTCCTCTCCCATCAGGTTGTGTAATAATGATAGATCTTAGTTACAGATTTATATTGAGTTCATTAACCCTAAATGGTTTTAAGTTTGAATATCAAGTGGCAACAATAAGGTCTTACACACTGTTTTAACAATTTGTTTGTAGATTACATAAATAATTTCTTACATCAGACACTAGAAGATGACAGTCCTCGTTTGTAATGGGTTGATCTTTTGTCTATTTCTTTCCTCGCTCATTGTTTCAGAAAAATAAATAGTTCATTTTTATTGTCTGCCACAAATAATGTTGTTTGAGAATTAAACGCTGTTAACTTTGACAGTTATTGAAATATGTTTAAATAAAAATGACATTTCTACAAATATATATGCACAGTACTTAATTTTTTGGGCACAGTGTATCAGTGCAAAAAGCTGTCATTTGCTTGAGACAGCAGTATGAGGCTGAAATACCTTTTTGCTTCTGGAGTGTATATGTAGTCCTGAAGTGAATTGTGTTTTTGACATTGAGAAAATTTTAGTGTTTTTAAAAATATATAGATCTTATTTTGTTTTTTTAATTTACTAAAGGGAGTGAAGCTTAGCAAAGCAGCAAAATTTTGCAGTAATCCAACATTTTTACCTAACCTTGACCGTCTTCATTTCGATTTTGTGAGGACAATTTAAAGCAAATGCTTTGAGATGTTTAAAAGTTTCCATAGATAATCTTTAGGATGCAGATGTGTGCTTGGAGGTAAACTCAGACCAGGGAAGTGGCCACTTTGATTACAGAAGGACACATAAAGACTGCAGGGGGGGCTGAGTTTAAGTGTCAGTGGATGTTTCTATTGCTGGGTTCCATGGCCTTTATGACTGCACTGAAAATTAAAATAGAGCTTTTGAATTCTATCATACTCTTTGTGTTTGAGATAAAATGTTGACACAAAAGAAGGTTTGATTCATTTTACTTGCATGGATTTTGTTTTAAACCTAACTCGCTGCCTCTAAGTGTTCTCTGATTGCAGAGTCCAAGAGCAGGTTGGAGGTTTTAGCAAAAGTCACTGTGCAGGAGACTCAATAACCATTAAAGAGTTCACTAATCACAGAGGGCACCCATGAGACAAACATTGTACTCAGTCAGTTTAGACAAACCAGTTAACGGAACTTATATGTTTTAGAAAACACACTCTTGCATGTGAAAATTAAGCAAACTGCACACAGAATGAGACGCATAGTTGCTACTCAAACCACAGACCCTTCTGCTGTGAGGCAACAGTACCGACAACTACGCTGCTAAATGTCTTACCTGAATTAGACAGCTGTTATATCAAGATAACTGTGGTAAAATGGATGAACACCATTTGCCTGGTTCCAGCTAGTGATTTTACCACTTACCTGTGTTCAAGGAACTAAAGGAGGAGGTGCGGCCTAACTTCCTGTTTTTGGAGGTTTCAGGGAAGTGTTGTCATAGGAGGTATCAGGTGAAGAGGGGAGAAGAAACTGTTAAAGTATTAAGTTAACTTTAGGGTTTTGTTTGTTAGTTTTGATGTGTTAGAGTTAGGATATAATTGTTCAACCGTAAACACAGGGTTGTCGCTAGATAAAAGTAGCTTCAGTGATTTGAGATTATTTCTCATGTTGGAATATACCTGTAAGATGGAAGATTCCATTTGAGTTAATTGTGTTTGAAAGGGCATGAGGGTATTTAAGCAGATCAGGAAAGAAGTTCAAGAGAGAGGACCAGGTCAGTGTAGCTGTGTGCACCTGACGTTAATTTTGGTTGGTTTGAGTACAGTTATGTTTATTTTGTCACTTTCAAGTTTAAGTCATTTTTGTAAATATTTTCTGATTGTTCTTTTTGTAAATAGACCACCGGCTACACTGGAGAACATCAGTCTCCTGCCCTTCTTCAGCCACTTTGGCCACAGTATACCACAATAACCAATTGTGTTTTGCAATGCATGATGTAGCAACATTGTATATGTTGCTACTTAACTGATCAGCTGTGATTGATAAGCGACTAAGAAAGCTATTTGGAAGGCAGGTGTTCCTCCAGATAGTCAGAAAGTATAACCCAGGGTGCAGAAACTCTGTATTCAGAGATTTCCAGAAAAACACAACTATTAAAATCATTTTGTTTACCTGCAAAACAAGTTGTGCTGCAAACTCTTCCTTAAAAATGTGGACACTCCTTTCTTTGTTTTTACATCTAGACCTGCATGGGTACCTCATGTGAGGCGGGTTGATTTCAGCAGATTACATCAGACAGGGAGAGATTGTGTGGGTGTAGATTTGTGTGGTGCAGCACCTCATAAGGGCTACAGGTAAATCCCCAGTGGGTTTTTAAGTCCAGTGGAGAAGCTACAGTTTCATGATTATGGAAAAGTCTGCTGAACCATAAAATTAGTTTTGGAAACCATTTTTTCAAGTCTTGGATCTCTAAGATAACACAAAGCCTTGCAAAAGTAGTCATCCCTTTAGCCTTTTCATATTTTGTCTTTACATTTTCTTCTAATTTAAAATCTGATGTGTACAGACACAAGCGTGGCTTGTGTCTGTATTGAGCCCCATTTTACTTTAGTTGTGATTATGAATATATTATTTAATATTAATACTTTAATATTTTATTAAATAATATTTCAGTCTGTTTAGGGTTGTCCTGTGTATACCAGCCCAATAAAGTGGTGGCATTAGGACAAATTTGAAAGGTATGAGCCAAGCTCTGGCATTATTGAACAGAAAAACTCTGCACACACACAGAATGAATTCACAATTTCTTAAAATACAAGAATTTATAAAAAAAAAAAAATAAGTCAACTCAAAGTCAAACATTTATCAACAAACTCACTATGCTAAACAACACAACTAAACTACCAAGCAGAATGAAAGAATAAGGAAGACTAATGGGCTATGTACAATATAAACAAGTGAATCATAGATGGGTGAAAACTATGACCGAAAGAGTGATGCAACATTACCATTCAATGTTTATGTTTGAGACCAAGGATTAGCTTGAAGAATCTGGAAATGAAGTTAAGTTAGTCTTGGAACTAACTTAGGCAATAATTGGTATGCCGTCAAACAACCATTCACAATGCAAGATCAGATAAAACATTATTTTAATAAAATATTTTAAAGAATGATTTGCTGAATAAAACCAACCTTCTGGATGATTAATTCTCAACGGTGTTTGCTTGCAGCTAACCTCCACAGTTGTGAGGTGGGGGGGCTCGTTCTACCGGCCCGGCTAAACTGTACGACAAAGGCATGTTAGGCTCCTTGAGCGGCCGCGATGCAGAGGGGTAGCTTTCGCTACCTGGACGCGCACGCAGGAAGGCGTGGGATGTGGTCCCGGTCTTCTTTTTCAGGCCGTGGGGGAAATCTGCTTCGATTAGGGCTGCTTCTAGAGGCCTCAGAAGAAAAGTTAAGTCACGTTTGTCTCATTACACCCTTTATATGAATGAATGCTGGATACTCGAACAGCAAACATTACTTAACTTTGTTGCATGTGATCGTAGTCACTCTGTCACTCTTGGATCCAGTTTGAAGAGTTATGTCTGCTCCAGCAAGAGACATTAGCACTGTCTCCTTCCAGTTATGCTGGGGACCTGTGTGGAAGAGATCTATTTGTTGGAACGATGGGTTTTTATTCAAACAGTGACATCACGGGAAGTCTGCTGTCCTTCTGTTCCTGGCTGTGCTGGAAGTAGGTTACTGTAATTTATTTTGAAAATTCCAGAAAAGATCAAACTGGCCTTTAAATGGTGTAATCCATGGCTGGACCCAACACTTTTGATACCCCTTATGTATTTATTTATCAAAATTCAGTGCAATTAATTGTAATGTAGCCTTTTTGGAATAATGGCAAAGAGAGGCTACTGAAGAAAGAGAGATAAGATGTCCAGTTTGCAGTTTGCCACAAGTCATGTAGGTCGGAGGTCCCTAACCACTGCACTGTGGACAGTTACAGTAATTTAGTGCTTGGCTGTGGAGATGTTTTGTAATTTCTGTGGAAATGAAGATCAGACTGTGATTGCGATTTTATTTTGTTGACGTGTGCCTCCATCTTATACCTAGAAAGGTACACAGCTGAAAAGGAGACAAATTGGGGTGGCTTTGAAAAAGGGGAGTTTTTGGGGGAAAAGCACGAGGCCCGGGTTTAAAACCTGATGATTGCACCTGACCCTTTCCCATCCCCGGGAAAAAACCCAAAATTAAAGGGAAATGTTTTTGTGGTATAGGGCCCCAACAAAAAAAAATTTTTTTGACCTACATGCGGAAAAAATATGTAGCACCCAAATGAGCCCCTTTCAACCCCCCCTGAAACAGGGTGGTGGAAAGCACCCAGGGGTAGGGGAGTTTCCCTTTTTTAAAAACCAGGACCCCTGGTCAGGGGTTAAGGAAGATGAGAGATCGAATGCTAGATCCAATTAAGTATCTGTGTCAAAACATGAAAACTTATGTTCACCGAGGTTATCCATCAATGGAGACTGACCCATTACCCTTTTGCAAAAAAAAAAGTTATGTAAAAAAAAGACAAAAAACCGGGAAAGGGACTTTCTTTTTTAATGCGGGCAAAGTTTTTTTCAACAAAGGGTTTTGATAAAAGAAGCGGGAATCCCAAATTTACATGCCCCTTTTTTCAGATTTTTTTATTTGAAAAAAAAAAATAAAAAAAATAGTTTGTTTTCAATCAGATTTTAAAAAAAGATGAATGTTTTTTCAAAACCCAAGAATTCCCCCCAGGGGTTCTATTTTACATTTAAATAGGTTTTGGGCCAGGGGGACCCTACAAAACCCAAAAAAATTACTAAATTAGTTAGTGCCTTTGGGTTTTTACAGGCAATTTTAAAAGTTCTTTTGTAATGGATTTTATTATATCCCCCAAAGAACCACACATTAATATATATAATATTTTATATTTTATTAAAATCAAATTAATATATAAATAAAATTATATATTTTCATTATAATATATATATTTTAAAATATATTTTATATATATCATATATATTATAAATATATAATAATTTTTTATACAAAAAAAACACACACACAGGAATATTTTTCGATACAAGTGTAAAATTATAATATATATAATTTATTTTAAAATCTTTAAAATAAATATATATATTTTACCCAAAACCCGGGGAGAAATCCTGCAATATATATTTTTAATATATAATATATATATTTAAATGTTTTAATTAATGGGAGAAAATTAGACTGCTGCTGGCAAGGACTAAGGTTTGGGACAGTATAAAAGGGTTTTGGACAAAAACCCCTTTTCAAATTCTTCCCTGCTTTCTTTCCCTATAATTTAAAACACTCCCAGGGGACAGGATAGTGCCCGGGAAAATAGCCCCAAAAGGGCGGGTTGGGTCCCCCAAATTTTTTTGCCGAGGAATTTTCAGCGGGCCCAAAGGTTTGGTTCCTTTCCCCAACCCCTCGCCCACATTTTGATCTTGTGTATCATCACGGGGGGGGAAAAATTTTTCCATTATTTTTTTTACAGCAGCTGCTAAAGTTATTTTGGAAATTTAAAAGAGGGGTATTTCCCCAAAAACAGATGCAAACGCTGTGTGAAGTTAAATGCTAGCACCCCACCCAGATCTTTTACTCACTTTAATAGAGTGAATAAACATCCTGTATTAGAGATCACCAAAGCTTTGATGCCATGTTACCCTGAATTTTTTAAAAAGAAAGGGGCAAAAAAACAGTTTCTAAAAGGAATAAAAGTTTTGTTTAAAAATAACTCAAAAAAATTCACGATGTGCTTTCAGAGGTTGGTTGACTATTTAACACAATACTGAGTTCAGCTTTCTTTGAGCATCAAACTGTTACTGAGCTTAAGAGTGTAGCTCACACCTTTAGTGAGTGGACTGCTAACAAAAAAACAAATGAAGAAGATGCCATAAAGCAAACATTACAACATCTGAATGTTGCTGTTTTTACTTAAAACACATCTTCAGATAACTGCATTCATTAAAGCAAATATAATGTTCAGCTAAACCATTGTTCTGTTATCCTACATAGCAGTGAACCTTCCCAGGAGTGGCCAACCTACCAAAATTACTACAAGTGTGCATTGACGACTCATCCAGAAGGTTAAAGAAGAGCCCAGAACAACACCTAAAGCATTGCAGAGCTGATTTGGCTCCCAATTAAGCTCAGGGTTCATGACTCAGCAATAAAAAAGAGACTAGGAAAAAATGTAATCCATGGGAAATTTCCAAGGCTAAAACCACTGCTGACCAAGACGAACACAAATGTCAGTCTCAAACTTCCAAAAAAACATCTTAATGATCCCCAAGCTTCTTGGGAAAACAACCTCTGGACTGATGAGACAACAGCTGAACTTTTTTGAAGTACATCTGGTATAAAAACAAATACGGCAGTTCAGAGAAAGAAAATACATGGTGGAGGTAGAGTGATGGTCTGGGGCTGCTTTGCTCCTTCAACACCAGGATGATTTGCAATATTGATAGAACCACAAATTTTTCTCTCTAGCAAAAAGTTCTGAAGGAGAATGTGGAGCCATCAGTTTGTTACCTTAAGCTCAAGCACACTTGGGTCATGCAGATGGAAAATGATCCAAAGCGGACCAGCAAGTCCACCCCTAAAAACAAAATTAAGGTTGTAGAGTGGGCTTGACAAAGTCTGGACTTAAATCTGACTGAGAAGTGGTGGTGTAACCTTTAACAGTCTGTTGATGCTCAGGTACCCTACAAAATGGCTGATTTCTGCAAAGAGCGGACGAAACCATTATTTGAAAACTGCCTTTGTATGTATTAAGGTTTTCTTTGTTTGATAAAAGAATTTGTTTGATGATCTAAAACATTTGTAACAAAAAAAAACAGAAACAGAAGACATATGTACAAGGGCAAACACTTTCACTTCTTTGTAAGCACAAGTTAGACATGGTTTTAATAATAATTTTATTTTGGTGTATATTAAACCTAATGCTGATTGACCCTGGTGCCACAGGGACATGGTGGAGAGGATTATTTATTTCCCTATGTGAAGAGTGGTTGATTTGATATGTGAAGATGCAAGAAATATTAAGGCTCTTGACTCTGAGCCTCTAGACAATTCTATTCTATAGAGAATAGGAAGGCGGCCCCACGGTCCGAAGCACTGTGATTTGAAGAGACACAAAAAAGACAACAACAGCCTAGACTGCTGCTCCGTTTATGACTGTTGTCAGACATAAGAAAGAAGAGAGTCAGAGAAGACTCTGGGCAGCGAGACCCGAAGCACTGTGGATAAATATAGGAGAGAGAGAGGGAAGCCATGCCGTATCATTCGGAAAGATATGAACTACAGGACGTGTGAGGGTGGCTAACGCCACCTAATGCTAGCTTGCCATAGTGGTCATATACACAATAAGTGTAAAACGATTTAACAGTTGCCCTGCGATGGACTGGCAACCTGTCCAGGGTGTACCCCGCCTCCCGCCCATAGACTGCTGGAGATAGGCACCAGCTTCCCCGCGACCCACTATGGAATAAGCGGTAGAAAATGACTGACTGACTGACCGATTTAACAGTTGAAGATATTAGTTATTAAAATGTGCTATGAGTAGTGATGCCATCCCCTAGCCAATCTGTGATCGCCAGTCTTCTGACGTTGTATTTTCAGTGTGACTCAGAGTCCTTGCAATTGTAGGCAAGGAGGTACTAAAAATAGTAAAGTTCCACGTAACCGTTAAAGCAGAAAAAGCGAGTCGACCTGTAGTGAACCGCTCTGAGTTGGTACTAGTGGAAAAGGGGCATATGATTGTCATTAAGGTCTCCCTCCAGGGTAGAACTAGCAACAATGTCCTAGATTTGGGTGTGATTTCTATAAAACAACATGGATTTAGTCCCTTAGATCAACAAACAATATATACAGTAGTTTAGATGGCTTAACTTTATGAAGATTGTTTGCTGCACATTTTTCTTGTTTCGACGGATAATTAGCAAAAAAAAAAAGAAAAGACTTTTGGACTGCGACCCTCATCTCTCTCTCTGTGATTGTCTTCTTGATCAAAGCTAGATAAGATGTGGAGATCTCAGACTGCAAAACAATTTTCCTGTTCCCATTCTTTTTAGTAGCCGTTCCGAATCGTCTTTGTTTTTCTCTCTAGTGAGCTTGGCTCAACAACCTTCTCTGGCCCAAGTCCTAACTTCCTCCTTTGTCTGCAGAATCTGTCTGCTAATAAACTTTCTAAAAAAAATTATCTTGCAGTGTTCCCACACAACCACACTGACAGCTACAGACCTGAGCATCAAGCAAATAAACTGCACAGAAGTTTACAGAAGCCAGACTTTGTGTGAAAACATGGGTCACTTCCTGTTTGTGTTCCCAGTCGCTGTCCAGTTGCTATAGTATTGTCCAATGATCACAAAGAAACAAGAAACTGTTGCGGCCTTTTTCGACTTTTGTTTTAGGAAATTTGACTCTTGGGGTGATCTCCGATTTCAGGTAAGAAAGTGGTATGCAAACTTACCTGTTTGGAAATGTATCAGACATTTTTTGTTTGGGCACCAAACATCCATGATGAGGTCTCGAGGAGATGGATGATGGACCTTGCAGGCATAGGGGGAGCACCATGCAGTGACATGCAGTTTAAGGTCACAACCTGATGGCAGAGGGTTCCCCTTCAGGATTGTCCTGTGGAGAGCAGAACTCATGGTTCCATCAATTACAAGTCCAAGTCCTGAAGAAGCAAAGGAGCCCAATACCATTACACTTCCAACACCATGCTTGACTGTCAGGATAATGTTGTTTTTCTGAAATGCTATTTCATGCCAGGTGTAACAGGACCCATAACTACCCAAAAGTTCTACTTTTGTCTCGTCAGTCCACAGAAAACCTCCCCAAAGTCCTGGGCATTATCAAGATGCTTTTGACAAACGTAAAATGAGACCTTTCGTTCTTTTTGATCGTCCGTGGTATTGGCTTTGTAACTCTCCCTTGCTCACCGTTTTGCTAAGTCTTTTTCTTATTGTTCAATTTTGAGGATTTACATTGCCATCATTGATGTTCTTTTGATGTTCTCTTGGAGTAATATGGTCACTCTTTAAAAAATCCACCTCCTTCCTCCATATCTGGATAAATGCTCTTATTGTGGGAGGACTCTCTATAAGAGAGCCTTAGAAATGGCTTTGTAAACGTTTCAAGACTGATAGATCTTTTTTTTTTTTATCTTTTAGCCTACTTCATTTTGTCAGTCAGGTTCTAATTAAGTGAACTCTTGGTTCAGCATGTTTGGCATTAATAAGGTCTGAGTGAGGCTAGAGAAACTGAACCAAAAAAAAATGACTAATCATTTAATTCATTACGTAACAAAAGCAGCAATTGCATTTTCGAAGACCAGGAGGGTTCACATAACTATTTGCATTCAAAAATTAAATCATCATTCGAAAACTGCCTTTTCTATTTACACAGGTTTTCTTTGTCTGATGTTAAAATGTATTTGATGTTCTGAAACATTTAAGGGTGACATAAAAATCTCATCAAATATGTAAGGTTGCAAATACGTTTTTATCAGCAATGCATTTGTGGGTCACCACAAAACTTAAAGCTAGAAATACTGTGACTTTTGTCTAATTTACAGCGGCAGTTGGTACTGATGGCAGTTCCATTCTTCTTATCAAGACATGTCCAGGTTTCATGAGGTTTATCAGAAACTCTGTGTGATGGTTTTTTAGAAATTGCCAGTCCTCTGATGACTCAAATCATAGCACCTCCTGCACATTCCCACAATTACAACCTCAAACGACTTGTATATGTTCAGAGTCTCTTGTGAATACAATTCAGGGTAGTTGATAAAGTACTAAATAAAAATAACATTTATTTACCTGCTGTATACATGCAAACTTTGTTTTAAGTTTGTTCTTAATGCTATTATTACAGTCGTCAATCTTGGTGTTTTCCAGCCAGTGCAGTGCACATGCAAAGTAAACATAAACATACATGGGGACAATTGATTTGAGCATTTGCCCCATCTTTACAATGGATTTCCAGGAAATCTAACAAAACAAACAGAATGGTCTTTAAAAATCTACTTTCAAAGAATAAGAAACTACTTACTCTTATGGAAGAGCTTAATGATTTTAAAAGCCACATTTAAGAAGCCTGTCACCTAAATAAGGTTTTTTTGCTTACATCATTTCAAAAACTCACACTTCCTCTTTATTTATCTTTGACTGAAATGCTGACAACATTGACACTTCAAATTTTTAACACATATTACATCGTTTAAACATATACTCCTCTTTAAATGTACTGGTGCAAGCTTTAAAATATACACTGAAACATGAAAGGGAACTTTATGCACCACTTTAAAAGCAACAAATTCAAACGAAACATCAACTACATCATCCCTGCCTAGAAAATGTTGCAACATAGGCGCAGGCCTTAGCGGGTAACTTTATGGTTCTGAAACAAAATCAGCAATATCAGCATTCGTGCTATCCATGTTATTATTGCTTGTAAAGTAAATGTGCTGGAAACTGGTGGAAATTCATGTGTGCTGTGGAAATTCTGTTCCTGTATTGTAAATTCCCGCTGGGTCAAACTGGGGTTACTGAACAGCTAAAAGTAGGCGTTTTCAGTCACAGCCCGGCAAAGATTACACATCAGTTTCAGCAGAAAATCATAAAGATGACTCTAACGCAAAGCAAGACGAGATTTGCAGGAAATAACTCATTATCGAGAAAAAAAACAACTGACCCAGAACTGTGCAATAGCTGAATATATATCCTGATTAGTGTAAAGTTATTTTCTGAATTCTTGATTTCAGTAACAGCTTCTCTATGAGAAATGAAAGCTAAAAAAAGCTTTCCCCTTCACTGTGATTTCACCGGTGTGTTATTTGCAGCAACCTGCCAGTCAGCTTGCGCCAAATCAAGGCAGGAACAGTGATTACAGGCTCCAGAAGTTTTCTTATAGTGAGATTGTTCAGGCAGCCAATAGCTGTTAAACACTAAAAACCAACACAGAGGCGGATTTGGGTCTTCGCTGGCAAAGCTGTTAATTTGAAAACACTTAAAGCACCAGCCACAGTGTGGGAGAGTTTTTCTGCAGAAGCAACACATAATCTAACAAAAACATCTTCCTATTTTGTACAAGAACAATGGAAAACAAGGGATTTGACATTGTTGACATCTGTTGCTAGTTTTTGTTTCCTTTACTCTTGGATTGTTTTTTTCAAAATGAAATTTTTTTTATTGGATTAGATGTAACTATAATTTTTACACCCATTATCTTTCCATTAAACTCTTCTGCATAACATGTTCAAAGATGGGATGTTTCATAAACCTAACCCTGCTTGGAGCTTCTCCACAGCTTTTCTGCTGCGAGATTAAATTATATATAGGTGGACTCTACTAATTAAGTGATGTCTAAAGAAGTGTGTTTGGTGGTATTAAGGTAAAAGAGTCTGGCTACAAATGTTTGCCTTTTATTTGTAAAAAACAAAAAACAGGTATCATCTTCTAACATCACTACATAGTTTTGATTTATCACATAAAACATAGTTAAAAAACGTTAAAGATGTAATTTTACAAAATATGACGAAGTTCAAGGGTGTGAATACTTTTTTGACCCTTTAAACGTCTGCATCCTTTAAATAACTTGCAGCTTGTCTGTTTGCCAGCGGCACTGGGAAAATTTGGTTTTTTGCCTGGTCTCTTCTTCAGTTTTCCCTTGTTGACTCACCCTCCATTCCAGAAATGGCTGCAAAAACAACTTGAGTGAGAACTGGACAATTGAGCAACGGAAGAAGGAAGCCGGAAGTGGAGGTTTGGCTTCACAGCTGCATAAATCAGTATATAGTTGTAATGAAATATGAAATATTAAATATGCTTAAGAGAGTGAAGATACTGAAAGACTTTAACATGCCTGACTGATTCATTGGAGACTCTTTATCAGTCAGTCTGTCTTTATAGAACACTTTTCATACACAGAAAACACAAAGTAATCTACGGAAGGGAAAAACAGGAAGCTATTAAACAACAATGACAGAACAAAACAAAAAATAATGAGCTAATAAACAAGGCTAAAAATGTTAAAGTACAGAATACAGTACAGAAATGTATGGTTCAAAGAGGTGCTGTTTGAAGGACTGAGGAAATGCAGCTATGTTAACAATAATAATTATAGTGAAGTGACACAAGAGGTAGACAGTAATCCTGATAAGAGTATTTATTATTTATTATTAAAGTATTTAGGATGTGTGATGGTCAAAGAGAAACTGATTCATTTATGGCATAAGCGGGTTATTACGGTTCCGGCTAGTGCCCTAAATATTTTAGTTGAGTCGGTCGTCTAAAACTCTGATTCAGTTAACTGAAATACCCTCTTAGCATTCCTGCAAGATTTTGCTGGAACCTGCTAATAACCATTCATTAACTCAGATGTGTTCAAGCAGGAAAACATGTACATCAAGTAGAATACTGATCATTAAGAAGTGAGATTTATCACCCTAATTTATGGGATATAAAAAAATATTATATGAGGGAGTCACAGTTCTTGATAAAAGCAATCGTCATACTTGCATTCTTTGCATCATCACTATTCTGAAGTAAGCAATAGATTCTTCGAACCTTGAGCAATGTTAGTAAGAAGTAGAAGGGAGGAAATGATGATCCTTTGCCAAGATTTCCCAAGGACCTCTCACCACCACATGCTCTGCTGCTCATCATTAAACTGATAACCATCAGCTGTGCTTCCTAAAAATGTTAGATTGAAAAATACCTGCAGCAGAATGGAAAAAAATCAGTTACCCACAAGTTGCAGTAAATTTTCCAAGTAAAACGTATGAGCAAACTGTAAAACTGATGCTCTTCTCGTGTTATTTCTAAAGGTTTCTTCATGGGCTTAAGGTTTAGAGCACAAGAAGTAAGGATCTTTGTTCTTATCCTTGACTCTTAGTCCTCTTCTTAATAAAAGCTGCTGCTAAGAATCCTATATTTAGACTCCACACACTTTACCTAGAGACACACCCTAAGAGCTGCCACACGCACATATTTCCTTTGATTACTGCTGCCTTCTTGTGAACTGGCTGGTTACTTAAAACAAAAGCACTGAGAACAAGAGAGGAAAAATGTTAAATGAAACAGGCAGGTTGTAATCCACCAGATCAGGATAATGAAATGGCCGAGTTCGTCAGAGAAAATATGAGGTTGGGCATTAAAAAGAAAAGGTTCCTACTCAGGAAAACACCTGCTGAAGCAGCTGGAAACTGGAAAACTGTGGGAGAACCCTGAAGCTCAACCACAGGGACTGCTCCCCTGAACATTTTTTTTAAATATTTAGGCCAGTTATGCAAATTAACTGATTATGTCATTTAGCAATTTCTAGGACATCTGGTAGCTATATTACTTACTGAACTGAGATTCAAAATTATGTGAATGGCTTACAGCACAGTTTTGCAAGCCGTGCAAATGAAAATAAGCTGTGATTTTGAAAATGCACACAGATAGCTGGCTTAAACTTTGTTTGGAAGATTCTAAATAGACTTCTGTAACTCTACTATGATGCATTATATAATTTATAACTGACTGTCAGAAAGTACAGACTTGCTTTCAAAAGTAAAACTATGTTGTAATGTTATATTACTGAATATTTAAAGTAATTTTAGGTTCAGCTTAGGTTACAAGGGGTTAAAAAAAGGTTCAACATAAAAAAAACTAGTTCAACAAAAAAAAAAGAAAAAAAGCACTGAGTCAGCTAAACTGCAAAAAACATATCCTTGTAAAAACATCCTGTAATATGAATGGACCTTTGTGTTAAATTTGATCAAAAAGAGCAATTAATTACTGTCCCCTTTCAAACAAGTCTCTGGAGTTCACCACCAGGTTGTTGACTCCATCTTTAAACACTTGACAGGGGACTTTTCCGGAGTCAGTGGGGACACGAGTCAAAACCTGTGGCAGAAGAGGAGTCGGGATCTTCTGCTTTCCTACTTCTGTCCCTTTGGACTTCAGCCCTAAGCTGCACAGGCGGCAGGGTGGAAATAGCCCAGACACACAGGCCAAGTCAGTGCTGAGCGCCTGTGCGGCCATCTCCAGCAAGACTTCCTCAGCTGTGCTGCTAATCAGCAGAGACAAAGGAGGATGCAGAAGCCAGACACAGATCAGACCCCCATAGGGCGGGGCAGGCGACAGGCATGTGTGTGTGCAAGTATGTAGCTGTGCTAATCTCCATGTCTCTGCAAACTTTATGCATGTTTGTGCACATAAAAAAAAAGAAAAGGGAGTGGCTATTTTCAGCTTTTATTCTCTCATCCTCAAGACACCTTAATAAACCAATCGAAATTAACTCACAATGACTTGCATGACTATTTTCTCCTGATACGGTTTAAATCTCTCTTCCACTACATTTTAGAACCATCCCTCACTCATTTAGCCAAATGCTGCTATACTTATTCGTTTAAAAAGATAATGATTTTAAATTAGTAATTGTGCTGTTTCCCTCAAGATGCCTGACAAACACCTTTCTTAGCTCAGCAAAACTGAGTTGACAAAAAGATGAGAATGAATGTTTAATCTTTGCTCTTCTACAGCAATAATTCTTTGTTTTTAGGACGTAAACAGACATACAGATTCCAGCTAAAGTTGGTATAAATGCAGGTGCTGGCCTGACATCATAATAAACTCTATGGATTCAGAATCACCCTGGTTCATATGTGTGTGAAGGCAGGTCAGGGAATGCTGTTAGCGGAAAACGTTTTCTGTTATTTGTGATGTAAATGAGATAGAGAGCATATGTGTTCTCATGGAGCAACCACTGATGGGCATAAATTCAAGTTTAGGTTTATTAAAATGGCAAGCACTAAAACTGGCAGCTTCTAAATTACATGCAATAAACAAAAAAATAAAGCTGTGTTGAATTTAGAACTTTGTAATGTATTTCTGTCTCTGGGATCTGAAGCTGGTCTTTTCTGAGTCAAGGGATTTTGTTTTTTGATACAGTAAAATCATGGTATGTTTAGTGAAGGTCTGATGCCGGCCCACATCTTGTTGTCACAGCTTAAATTTTTTATCTGCACATGTTTTTATGTTAAAACCAGCACAAGAAACAACTAAGATCTAAGACAGTATTTGCTCCTGACTGTCCCAAACAAATAAAGTTTAAAAATAGGAGAACTTGAGAAAGCTCTTTTTACATAAGTAACCTTCATATAGGGATATATGGGTCACTAATGGAAAGATGTCTGTCAGTTACAGACGTTTACCTGCTGAGACCAGAAACAGCTGCTGTTCCGGCTGCTGGGTCAGATACAGGTCACAAGATTTTCTTTCCATTCCCCCAAAGGTCATGAAGCCTTCCTCCAAACAGATAAAAACCACCAGCATGAACCAGTATTTTGGGTTGCGTTTACGCAAAAACAAGCAACTTTACACAGAACACAAAATTGCTTCTTTGGGCACCTTGTTACAAGGAACTTTTCCCAAAAACTTGGTAAGGCCTATACTTTGGTACTCTAAAGAACTTGGAAGGTTCTGTTTTTCAGTGCTGGATATGGGCTCTATAGATATAAAAAAAAATAGGAGAAAAGTTGAGTCATGAGAAAATATACAATAATTACTCTAGTCTAGTCTAGCCTAGTTAGGTGATAAATTTATATTTTAAAATTTGATTAAAATTAATTTTGCACAGAGGTCAGAAAAGAGGAACAACGGTGAAACTCTACAAGCATCTGTAAAATATGTTAGAAGTTTTGTTCATTGATTTCAGTGCTGTGAAAGTATACTTGGGACACAAGGTGACTACCTTTCATGAATCCGTGTTACCTGAACTTACAAAGCAGTATTTGACCAGTGTTGGGTAATACATAAGAGCTTTCAGGTGTTTAAAGAGGCTTGCCAATTAGGGTTCAGCCAACTTTTAAGAATGAATGCGATGATCTCACACATAATGCCCAGGTTTAATTAGCCTACAAAGTTTGCTTTCAGCCTATATTCTCCATTTCCTTTTTGTTTGCACGTGGTGTACTAAATCTGCCCCTATATACAATTTTCCCTAAAAATTAGGGAAATCAAGGGTGGCTTAAGCTTTACAGAACCTCTAACCAACATGCTACATGTGATTTCTGATCGGTTCAAGACTTCTTTCTAAAATATCCTAAAGGAGATGCCAGTGGCCATCTCGGCTAACAGCTTTCTGCTGCTAAGATTGCTGTCAGTCAGAGTTTCACTGCATTGTCAAACAGAATGTTGGAAAAAATATTAGCTGCCCATAAAAACCCAGCAAGAACATGCAAGGGAAAATGCTAAATAGAAAATTAGAATTACTGTCAGGGTTATATAGAACAAGAGGAGCAAGACATTTGTTTTATGGTGTTAAATGTTAAATATATTTTTTGATTATTTGAGATAGTAACGCAAAAACTCTGGAGAAAACTGTTCACTTAGAATTTTATTTGCATTTTTCAATGTTTATTCGTAAATATGCAGTATTTTATTTACATGCCAGTTTGTACATAAAGTGCAGTTCTTGTTTATCATATGTGCTGCCTGTGTTTTTGTTTTACTATTTTTCACCTTTAGTAACTCATAGCTTGTGTTTGTTGTTGTTGTTTATTTGTCTAAGTAACAATATCATGTGTGTATATCCTTTATCCTCTATTGTTTTCTGTTCTTCTCCTGAACTCGGACGAGATGTTCGCGCTCAGTTTAATGCCGCATTTCAATTATCTGCTGGGTATGAGTAGCATTGTGTTTTCACTCTTCTTGCTTTTAAAGCATCTGTTCAGTTTGACTTTTAGTTAAACACATTGTCTATTTATTTGTATTAATTTAGTTTTTTTTTCAGTTATTAAAAATTTCATCAAGCATTATATAAACTGCTTATGTTATATTTTGTTTCTATTGCGATTCGTGGCTCTTAGAAATTGAACTTTCTTTCTTTCTTTCTTTCTTTCTTTCTTTCTTTCTTTCTTTCTTTCTTTCTTTCTTTCTTTCTTTCTTTTACTGTTAGGTGTTTAAGTGGAAGTGTATATTATTAATTTATTATTAATTATACTTAAATTGCACTTCTTTTTCCATGTTTGTCATGAGACAAGTGCTTCCAGATGCTGTTTTCTTTGGCTCAGAACAATTGTTTCAGTTATGCTCACAGTGTAGCCAAAAGCAATCCAAAACTGACCTTTTTCCCATATATGACCCAGGATTTTTTTTAGAATATTCAAAGGGTCTGAACAATATAAATCTTTTTTTTTTTAAGTCAGACCCAGGCCATCTCATTATGTGGTCCTAAATCTGATGCATTTCATAATTCTGTGCCAGAGGAGGTGGAAAGCGGCGAGATCAGATGTGATCACTGGAAGAAACTGCATGGCGGATGTTGTGGCCGATGCACTCATAAATAGTTGCACATTTACAAGCTGCTGGGTCAGCTTATTATTTATTTATTCACACTTTGTGCAGAGTAACGCTACCTACCTGTGTACTAAGCTAATAGTGAAGTCCACCCATTACCATATTTACAAACATTACAGTAGAAACCTGTCATAATTTTGCACAGCAATAACATAACTAATTGACATAAGCTAATGTGCAGAATCCATATTTGCCTCTGTAAACACAGCGTGCTGCATGTGGCATCATGTCTTTCTGTGCATGCAGGTAACTTCAGGGCCACAAACTGTTCACACTGGAGTCTAATAGCGGTCGCATTAAATTCATTATGTTAAAAGTCTCAACAAAATATTGTAATTGAGCATTAAGAGCTGGCATGTGAACGTAACCTTTGTCTTTCTGAGTCGGCAGTCAGTCACTACAAATGAAGACCTCTATGTAGCGGCACTCACGTCAAGCTGTGTGGACAACTCAGATGCCATTTTGCAATATTTGCAAATCAATTAAGAAGCGCACATGTATACTGCTATGCTCCTCCCCGTGTGCCAGTTTTAGTTCACATTTTTAAAAAGTATTGTGTGACGTAGTTGATTGTATTATGTGTTTTGCTTTTTATCTGATCACAAATATTTTGATCTGGCTTCAAGGTGGCGCAGTTGGTGGCACCGTTGCCTTGCAGCGCGGTCCTGGCTTCAACTCCCCGCCGGGGGTCTTTCCGCATGGAGTTTGCATGTTCTCACCATGTTTGTGTGCGTTCTCTCTGGGTACTCCAGCTTCCTCCTGGAGTCCAAAAACATGAAAGTTAGGTTAACTGGTCTCTCTAAATTGCCCTTAGGTGTGCATGGTTGCTTGTCCTGTATGTCTCCGTGTTGCCCTGCGATGGACTGGCGACCTATCCAGGGTGTACCCCGTCTCTCGCCCATCGACCGCTAGAGATGGGCACCAGCTCCCCCACAACCCTGTATGGAAGGAGTGGGAAGATTTTTTTTTTTATATTTGTGAAGCTCTTGTGTTGTAACACGTTTTTCTGCAAAAAAAGTGTTCTACTAATAAAGATTATTGAGTGATAGTGTGTTTCTTTGTGTCTGAGAAAAGGCAGGGGCATTAAAAAACAACCAGAAGGAGGAGGACAAAGACAGAGCAATGCGGTCACAAACCCATTAACCCTTGAACAAACACGCTAAAAAACAAGCACTCTGGCTTCACAAGGACAGGATGCATGATGTATAAACAGGCGTCGTGGCGGATGGCAGTGGACCACAGCAGACTGCTGCACGGAGATGTTTTCCTTTATTTGGTGACCTGTGTTCTTCAAACTGTGGCGTGATGACTGACCTTCCACCAAATATAGAAACAGGACATTTTCCGTTCTTCTTTTCTCCAAACTTCTCTCAAAAAGGACAAAAAGGAAACCCTGACTCTCCGCCAAATTTCCTGAGTTTGTGGTGTCAAGTCAACCTTTTTCATAAAACTGAATCATGTGGAATAATGTACAGGGTGTTGTGGTTTCACTAGAAGAACAACGGAAATTGGTGCTAATGAAAAAGACAATAAAATATAGCAAGAAACGTGCACACCAATGTTTTAAGAAGTGGGTGAATGTGAAAGCATGTCATTCCCTTTGCTAGCAGACTGGAACCAGTAATAACCGACACGAATGACAAAGTTGAAATGTTTTCACTCTGAACTGCTCTATTGTTAAAGTTGAAGGTCTCTCTTCGTACATCTTGCCGACCAAAATAGCGGCCAGGACACCGTAAACAGGAAACAGGACAGAGGTTTTAAGTATGTTATGTGTTTGAGTTTTTCTTCAGTTTCCTGTCATCTTTCATTCACCATCCCTCTCACATCACTGTTTTCACTTTTTGCAAACAGCATCTCCTTATCTCCAAGTAGCTATAAAGCTGCCAAACTGTCATGATTTGAGGGTTTTCTTGGGTTTTTGTTTGGGTTTTAGTTATTCTTGTTTCCAGTTTACGTTTTGGATCTTGTTTCTGTTTATTATTTTCTTGTGCTTTGGTTTCTTATTGTTGTTTTCTGGTTTATGTTCTGTACATTATGTTTTCCCAATTGGTTTGTATTGTTGGATTTCTGTTTTGCCTAGTCACGTTTTGTTCTCCCTGCATCTGTCAACCTGCAATCAGCTTCATTCGGTCCACCTGCATCACGTAATCAGTCTTCTCATTTCACCTGTACCACGCTCCAACTATTCACTGTCATTCTGTTCATTTCTCGCAGAAAAATTTCAGTTCGTTCTGTTCATGCTAAGCCTGTCTTGCCTGCATGTCCATGCCTGTTTCTGCCACCACCTGCTGAAGTGAGTTGTATTTATTAAATCTTTTACTCACCACACTACGCTGCTTCCTGCTTGCCTGCATTCTGGGGGCCACCACCACACAACACTTGACACAAACGAACTCAGGACATCTCTTAAATAGCACTGTGAAAAATGATTTGCCCCTTGACAAATTTCTTCAGTTTATGCTTCCTTGCAAGAGATATATTTTTTATATCATCAATCACATTTTAACATCAGAAAAAAGATGATGTGCGGTAATATAAAAAGAATTATCCAGTTGATTTTTATCAATGTTTATACAATAAAAAATAAAAAAAACACACTCGCCCTGGAGAAACATAACATCTAACTCCTAAACAAAAACTTACAGCACGAATTAGGCTAAATAATCAGAAAAAGATTTGCATCACATCCCAGTCTAAATAAAATAAAGAACAGATAAGAAACAAAGTTATTGCAAGGGTTACAAAACAATTTCCAAGGCCACCAAACACCCCTGTGATTATGCATCTGAAAAGCAAACAAACAATTCAACTAATGATGCATTGCACCCCAAAGAAGCACCAACTAATTAAGGTTAGTTTAAAATAGAGAGCTTAAAAAGATATTTGATATTGAGTGAGGTTTGTGTTGTCAGTGCACAGCCTGTATTACAGTTATAATGTTTTAACCAGTGTTGGACATGTTACTCTAAAAAAGTAATTAGTTATAGTTACTAGTTACTTCTCCCAAAAAGTAACTGAGTTAGTAACTGAGTTACTCCACCATAAAAGTAACTGGTTAACAGGGAAAGTAACTATTACATTACATTTTTTAAGTTTAACTATGTCTACGAATTTAGAATTTTTTTTTCTAGGGTTTCACAAGCCAGTTGCATAAAATGGAATCACATAGACAAGTAGCCTATTAAACACCAACATTTTAATATTTAATAAAGTAGTGTCTGTGCTTCCAATTTGAAAACACAATATTTCGCTCTAGGCCCACTATTGTTGCAGCTTACATCCGCTAGTTTGCTGCTGTGTTTGTTTGTAGTTTGTGTGTAAACTGAAAACTCCATCTGATTGGCTTACAATTAAAGCTTACTCTACCTTACTCTGCCAGTCATCATCACTTATACAATTGTCTCGTTCCTCCCTTCACCAAAGAAAAAAAGCTTAGCTCCTGTGAGCCATGACAGATGACAAGAGCTTCCATGAGTAGGTTTAGTTTATAACACGCTCTATTTAATTGTTGGTAACGGCGTTTTAACACTGAAAAAAGTAATTTGTTTGATTACTCGTTGCTGAAAAAAGTAACGCTGTTAGTAACTCCATTTATTTTATCGCCATTATTCCCGTCACTGGTTTTAACAAATATAATTTTTAAATAATTATTTTTCAAGGCACCAGGTGGATCAGTGGTAGAGCCGGCGCACCATAGGCAGAGGCTGCAGTCCTCAATGCAGCTGCCCCGGATTCAATTTCTGGCCCTGGGCCATTCACTACATGTCCTTCCCTTCTCTCTCAGCCCTTCTTCCTCTTCAGATACTAATTGCTAAAGGACCCTAGAGCCAAAAAACCTTTAAAAAACAGTCATTGTTGCCAATACGTTATAAATGTGTTGTCAAATTTATCATGATTCTCTAATTTTCCTCTTTTCTGCACATTGATATTATAACTGCAAAAAAAAAAAAAGATCAAACTAGCTATTTCAGATTGAATCAAGAACTGTCAGACCTTTGAGAGGTCATTGTCAATCATGGACACCATAGCAAGGCAGAAAGCAACTAAGGCCAGATCTATTTCACTTAACTTTCACTTAGAAGAAACCTTAATGAAACTAGATTTTTTGTATATAAATGATGGGATGTCATTGTAACATTTTTGATAAAGAGTGAAGAAGCTACTTCAAACATATAAAAAAGTAAAAGATTCTCAGGGGCTAAATAACTTTTTTGCACAGGTACAGGTTGGTTTTGATAGTTTATTTTCCGTAAATAAATGACATCATAATTTGAAAGCTCACATTTTGTATTTACTCAGGGTACCTGAATTTTGTTTGACGATCTAAAACATTTAAGTTTGTGAAGGTGCAGAAGTGTTTGAAGCTAGAGAAGCTGCAAATCATTATAAGGAGAAATTACTTTTTCACAGCACCATTTATTTCTTATTTACTTTTTCATTTATTGTCCCTTATTTCATCCCCTAAACTTATTTTAATTGTGTTAAAATGTGCTGTCAAAATGAACCCAGCATTACAACTGTTCACACTGTTATGGATGAGGTCATCTGCCTGAATAATAAATATGTACACAGAGGCACACAAGGACACAAAAGAAAAACACACGCTGTCACTGGCAAATCATCTCTTTATCATTTAGGTTTAACACCCTAAAGTACATATTAAAGGATTGATGAATAACACCAGACTGGCGACAGCAGCTAACACATTCATTTAAAGGATGGGACTTGCCTTTGAGCTGAGCTGAAGAGTCTCCTTCCCTTGGGTGTTTGTTGTCATCTGCACTTTGAATTTGTCACTGCATGTGCAACACATAAAGAGTTTTCTGACCTACTTTCACCCTGCATATTGTCTTGTTTGTCTGTGACTATCTTTTATTTTCTGATGAAATGAAAGGAGGAAGCAGGGGAGTGATGTGGGTGGTTTGCTAAATGTTTGAAAGTGTGAATATAAAAAGGCTTAATCAAAGTCTAAGTGGGACATTCCCTTACAACTGGTGAACAAATGTGCCGAGTTCCTTCAGATTTGTTTTCCAGCACTGAATTGTAGTCTGCATAAGATGAGCACACTGTATATTTGTCGTGTTTTTGACTGATATGTCACTGTTTGATGTCCCTTTTTCGTTGAAATGCCATGCATGTTTTGTAGAAATGCTCTGAGAAATCAGCTGGTGAACTGATTTGCAGCTTGATCAGAAATTAAAAAATCCAGTATGTTTCCGATCAATGAATCCAGCACACCTAAGCACTGTCCTGTAAGTCTAACAACAGTTACTGTGACGGATTAAAGAACCCATAGTTGGCTGTTTTCAGTATCAGTAAGGTCTGAGGACACACAGAGATGTAAGAAATTGTTAAAAAACAAACTTGGCTGCAGTTCATTCAGACTGCATGCAAGCGAGAGACAGTCTGACCAGTGTCGTTAACCTAATGGCTTTTATTATATTTCACGAGTAACTACATCTAATGACTTTTGTTGATCTTATTGGAGACTTCTAGAAACTCAGACGTGAAAAACGTATCATTCTTACTCGTTCTTAACAAGCAGTCGGTGCTTTCATGGGTCCTTCCCAAAGCAGGGGCCCACTCTTCAGAGGAGCAGGAGATGTTTACAACCCCAGCCCAGACAAAAAAATCTATTGTATATGTGTGAAGATGCTGCCTGGCTGATTGGGGTGTTGTAGTAATGTTTTTCTATGTATATAAAAAAATGACTGCACTAAAATAAAATAAAACACTGCATAGTGTAAAGCACTTTCAGTTATCTTGTGTATTAATGGTGGTAAACAAATAAGCCAGTCTGACCATGCCCTGCATTTGACTTACGTATTTATGTTTTTACTCACTTCTTGTCCCTCTCTCATCTCCTATTTGCAACACCTATTACAGTTACATCATGGTCAATTATACAAATTGAGCCATGACATCATTGTGCAATTTGTAGGACAGGCAGTAGCTACTTTTCTTACTGAGGGTAAGCCGACAGTGAGTGAGACTTAGCAGATAACAGGAAGGCTTAACGGAGTAAGGCAAAGTTGCTCTTTTTTATCCTGGTAGAAAAATACTTTCAATGATTCCATGAATCTTCTTTTATCCTCTCTCTTAAAAAACTGTAATATGCTAAAATAGGTGTTGGCATAATCCAGAGGTTGGATATTGGCCAAATCAATTCTGATCTGTGTATCTCTAAGTTTTTACTTTTTCCACATGTATCAAATTGTGTATTTTTTATGTTTGCTTTTTATCATTATTAGCCAATTAATGGAAGAAATTTAAAAAACAAACTGCTGAAAGAAAGTGAATCAAAGTGATCATTGTTCACCTAACCCTCTTACCTCTGGAATGCACAGATTATCTTGCCAGAGGAAAACATATTCTTATTCAAATGATATTTAGTAAAATTTTTCAGCAGCAGATAGTCAATGATGACTTCTGGCTGTAATATTAAGGCTTCTTTTGCACTGTTGGTTTCTTTTTTTCTTAGCACAGTTTTGTAATCTCAGTCAGTCATTTTCTACCTCTTATTCCATAGTGGGTCGCGGGGAAGCTGGTGCCCATCTCTAGCGGTCGATGGGCGAGAGGCGGGGTACACCCTGGACAGGTCTCCAGTCCATCGCAGGGCAACACACAAACAACCATGCACACACTCATTCATACACCTAAGGGCAATTTTAGAGTGACCAATTAACCTAACAGGCATGTCTTTGGACTGTGGGAGGAAGCCAGAGTACCTGGTGAGAACCCACACATGCACAGGGAGAACATGCAAACTCCATGCAGAAAGACCCTCGTGCAGGAATCGAACCCAGGACCTTCTTGCTGCAAGGCAACAGTGCTACCAACTGCGCCACCGTGCATACAAATCTGTCAGTTTGGGATTAAAAAGTACATCTTTTCTATTCTAACAATTTATTTTCCATATTAGCTTTGTGGCTAGTAGGAAAGAAACAGTTTAAGAGTTTGATTAACTGAACACAAGCAGCCTATATTTAAAAATACAAAGTGTGAATTCAACCACTAGCCCCATTGTTGAAGCTGATGTACCACCTAAACTTCAGGGCCTGTATTCACAAATAATCTTAAAACTAAAAGTAGCTCCTAGTGACGTCATTTTTCCTAGTGACGTCAATTTTCCCTCGGTAAGATAAAAGATATTCACAAAGCACCTTAGGCCTAAAGAGAGTTCCTGACATGAGGAAATGTTAGGAGAAGTGAGGAGGACTTTTAGTGAGCCGAATAGTTTCTTAAGTAGAGCGAAATAATAAAATGGTACCGGCTCGATCGCTCAGGGATCCATCCCCTAAACAGTTGAGTCAATGAGGACATAAAATTCTATAACAATCATACAATAATTGATATAGAGATAAGAGAAAGTTTATCATCTCCCTTGGGGGAGATTAAAGGTGCACCTCTTGTAAGGTAATATTAGGAACGATAAATAAAGAAATAATAGAAACAAGAATAAATTGCCACAAATAAAAAGTGAACAAAATTACAAACAATATAGTACAGAATTATTTAAAAATTTAGACTGTAAAATGATTTCAAAAAATAAAAATTTGGAAAAAATTGGAAATACTCGAAAACATATATATACATAACTAGAAACTCTAGACAAGATACAATACAATAAAATAAGCACTATATACATGGAAGGAAGATGTAAATCAGGTGAAGTATTTGCTGTATTGTACATGATGATGTCAGCAGCCTAAGCCTAAATGATCACAACACTCCCCGTCTGTGGAGAAGTTTTCTGGTGGGCTGCTTTCTCCTCTCTAGCTTCTGAATACAGCAGCAACCAGAGCTGCTCACATTCCAGGCTGGTGCTGAAAGCAGAAGGAACGACACATTGATCTGCTCGGGAACATCTATTGGTCCATGTGATTATCCTGATCTCTTTTTAACACCCTGTCTTCTCCCCCCCCTTTACCCCCCCCCCCCCCCCCCCCCTTTTTTTGTTTTGGTCATGTTACCGAACTAAACCTCATTTCAACCTGGAAAGACTCACATAATGGAGAACCAACAAGAAGACAGTTAAAGAGTTTATTAATGAAAGACTCGGACCCCTGAGGAAGACGTGAACGCTGAGGATGAAATGAGTTTCAATAAACATCTTATGATTATGATTAAGTACGTCTTCCCCCCTGGGATCCGATCCTGGTGGTGGCGTAGGCCTTGGTATGGAAGGAGTTGGGAGCCTATGGTGGAGAAGGGGTGGAGGAGGGTCGAAGCTCAGCAGAAGAGCAGTGTCTTCCCTGCAGATGGTCTTTAAAAGTGATGCCCTGGGAGATGATTGGCCAAGGAGGAGTGCGGACCTGCCGTTGATTGGAGCAGCCAGTGAGGAGTGATTGGACGAGATGGGCTGGTGAGTCTTCCATGTTGAATTTTAATTTAAACTCCATTATACAAGAAGGCAAGGACAGTACAATGCTGAATTTTAATTTTAATATGAAATAGAAGCAGTATGAAAACGACCAGCATGGCGAGTAAACATAATAATAAGCAAATCAAAATAATGATGAGCATGTAAAAAAGCTACGTTCAGACATGTTGATGCTGTGTGACAATTGATATAATCTTGCTAAGTTTTATCATCATGATTTACACATTTCAGAATCCAGTCTAAATTCTATCATCAGTTACTTTCTCTCTATTGTTAACTAAGAGCGCACCTAGCAACGGGATCAACCACACCTAGCAGCGGGGTCGACCACACCTAGCAGCGGGGTCAACCACACCTAGCAGCGGGGTCAACCACACCTAGCAGCGGGGTCAACCACACCTAGCAGCGGGTCACCACACCTAGCAACGGGATCAACCACACCTAGCAGCGGGGTCGACCACACCTAGCAGCGGGGTCAACCACACCTAGCAGCAGGTCAACCACACCTAGCAGCGGGGTCACCACACCTAGCAGCCAGTCAACCACACCTAGCAGCGGGGTCAACCACACCTAGCAGCGGGTCAACCACACCTAGCAGCGGGGTCAACCACAGCTCACTAAGATAAGAAGTTCTGTCGTCTTCTCGCTCAGAGTCGCTCTCAGCAGTGAACAGAATCCCCCTTAAGCTAGCAGTCTTTGCCAAGGCTAAGACAGGAGCTCTCTGAGAGGACTCTGAGAATCTTTTTGAATACGGGCCCAGTTGCTTACTTTTTATGCTACCTCCTCCAACTTTAAAACATTTACTTTTGTAGTCTTTTACTGCTGATTTTGAACAAATGCCAACATTACAGAGGCCGATTGCTTGGCCCCAATCAACACCTAACTGTTCATTCTCTTATGACTATTTATATTTCTGCATATATTATATTTTTCAAAGGAAATCAAAAACTATAAAATGAAAACATATGTATTTTTTTGAATATGCAACATAGTCCAGTTCCAAAGCTAAATTAATGTAAAACATTTTAAAGAAGGTCCTACAGAATCCACCAAAACATTGTTCCACAAATTATACATTATACAGTTTAAAACCATCTGAAATGATTTAAGAAATGTAGCCAGAGCAGATTAGTTTCACTTTTAAGCTCTGAACCATCTCAAGTTGTCACATACCGTACAGTCGCCTACATGTGAGAAATTCTCTCCCCACGCTTTACTTTTTCTGATCTTATCCAATTTTCCTTCTTATCTTTCTTCTTTTCAGGTTATAGAGGAATGTGAAATTCCTCTGAAAGGCTTTTAGCAGCTTTGCATTCCAGCCTGGATGTCTGTGTCGAGGGCAGGAGGTTAGACAGGCTGGCGGAGGCTCATGACTCCTCTGGTGACAGATGGGAACTGGACCCAGCGTAAAGAACCTTTGTCTCCAGAACTTCTAAACCCCAGTTTAGCTCAGATTGACACCACGAGTGAAGCTTGTAAAGAAAAATGTCTTTCAATAGTCAGACTTGGGCTGAAGAATGCATTTTTCTTGCTGTTTACTTATACACATTAAACCTTAAGAATAAAATAGAGGAACAAGTAGGTAAGAAAGGAAAGTGTACATCTAAGGGTGTAAGAAGATCCCATACCATTAGATCTCTCGTTATTAAATTATTAAAACAATTATTATTGTTTTGTTAACTTTTAAGAGATGGCTGTCTCATTTCCTATAAGAAACAAACTTGTTGGATGAATGGAAGTAATTTCAAATCTAAATCTGCCAGGGACGTGAATAATCGTAGGCTTAACTGTATGTTTGAAACTCTTATTTTTCAGTAAGAAGAGCAGCGGATCTTGACTTGCCCTGCTGTGTTGATGGAGCCAGCTTGTCAGATTGGCTGACAACACTGTACAGGAGCATTAAAAAAACCCCTTTCCCTCATTTTTAACTGTTTTTTGGGGCACATTTTGGAGTTTTTGGGGAGAAAAAAAAACCCACCCACGACTGCAGGGGGCCCTGTTTGCACTGGGCGAAAAAGAGAGTTTTTTTTTTTAAAGTTTTTAAAAAACCTGCCGGTGCAGGGGCCAAATTTTAAGATATTGCGAGGTTTTTTGGGAAGGGCGGGTTTTAGGCTAAAAAAACCTGATTTTTTTCGAAATTTTTTAAGATGTTTCAATGAAAACAATTTAGAAAAGCACCAGACAGACCAAAATGTACTCAGGGAGTTTCAGAAATGGGCTGTGGTATATAGAACCACATTTAATCAGGAATTAAACCTGGGGTTTTTCCCCTTACTTTTTTCCCAGTTTAACTTTGGGGCCTTTTAAAACTAGGTTACTACACCTGGGGAGGGAACCCTAAAGGGGATTTGGGAAAGTCAGAAGGGGCAACTAATGTGTTGTGTTGTGCTTGTCCTGGAAGTAGAGATTTGTGCACCAATTTCCATAAAAAATCTAATACAGATGTCCCTTTTATTTTTTCAAAATGTGAAAAAACGTGAAAAATTTAAAAACAAAAGGATTTTCCCTTAAAACAGGGCCCCACATTAATAAAGCAAAAGCTTAATTTTGGGGAAAGTAACTAGAGGGCATGTTTCTTCAAAACCCATTTAAAAATTTTCCTGCCTGAGGCACTAAAAGTTTTGTCGACAAAATTCTACAAATCTAGTCAACAAGAGGGCCCCAACTTTTTGATTAAGCGGGAAAATAAAAGATCAAAAAAAAACATTTTCCTGAAGAAACACAGCGCCCACACACAAAATAAAAAAATCTTTTTTAATCACGGGGAAACCCCTTGACGGGGGAGAAATTCCGTTACACGGGAGTTAGCCCCCTTTCTTATTAGACCCCAAAAACAAGGGTTTTCTGTCCATTTCATTTTCAAAAAGGGCGGGTTTTGGTTTTTAGGGGTTTTTTTTAATTCCCCCTGTACCCCGCCCCAACGTGTTGCATTTTGTCTGCTTTCCCACATGAAAACAGGCACATTTTGAGCATTTTGCTTTGGGTGAAAACTGTTGATTTCCTTCTAGCGCTGCTCAGGTTCTCAATCCAACACCGCTGCAGATGTTTTATTGACTTTCAACACATAATGTTTTCTGCTATAGTGATAATGACTGAATGTGATGCAAACACAGAGGATGATTCATGTTATTTTACAAAGATGGAGATAATGTGAAAGAAAGCTCTCTGCTGCACCTTAAACACCACTGGTGTGTCTGTTCACATGATAAACCACCCTTGCAGGTTTTATTGCTACAATACTTTTGATGAGTCTCTCCTCAGAGCTGCTCTGATTACTCACTGCACCTGAAAAGCTTCTTTGCTGTCATTTTTACATGATTGTTGACTCTGTGTTGTGTGCTCAGTGACTCTAGCTGAAAAAACAGTTAAATAAGTATTGAACACGTCAATATATTTCTCAGTATAATTATTCCTAATGGGGCCATTGAGATAAATTTCACAACAGAGAAAACAACCCAAGTAATCCACACATGCAAAGAAATCAAACCAAATTAGTGGACAAATTAAGTCGTAAGTAAGATTCTGATTGATGTATTGAACATATGAAAAACAGGATGTGTCAAAAGGCAAAGAAAGCCAAGAACTCAGCTGAAATATGTAAGTATTTGGAAAGTATTCCTGCTGCTATATGAAAATCAATATCAGATGGTTTAATATTAACTGATGGCCTATAAACAGATTTCTCATCACCAAAATATTTTACAGTGTTATGATTGGCAAAAGCAAAAATACCTTCATAAAAGGGTCCTGCTGTTGCCAAACACCCTAACAGCAATGGCTGCAGCTGCATCTCTAAACTTCTGAAGGTTCAAGGAAGTATTGTTGGAGCCACAATAATCCAGAAGTTGAGACAATTAAAATTTACCATAACCAGCCACGACCAAGTCTCCCTTGCAAGGATTTTGACAGTGAAGTCGGAAAAAAAATCTAAAAGTTTTTCCCAGAGCCAAGGACCATTCATAGAAAATTTTGGTCAGACCTGGAAATACCAGGCATAGTTTTTCCCATGAAAACAGTACACTCAACCACAATAGCCATGTTTTCAAAAAGATGTTCTTTAAACAGTTCAAAATCTGTCTCCCAACAGAGGCTAAAACACGACCCTGAGGGACTCCACATGAACATTCAACAATCATTATTCTCTGGCTCAATAAGATTCTTACAAAACTGAAACTTGAATGAGGAAAATAGACCATAAAATTATAACAAAACTATCTTTATTAACATTTGTAACAAGCAACAGCAACCCAAATAAATAAAAAATAAAAACATGCACAAACACAGAGAATTTCAACAGCATTTATCATCTGACCCAAGACTGGTGCAGTATTGCAGAAACTCTGTTGTTTTGTTTAAGGGGAAAAAAAGAAAATTTACTGTTGCAGCTGTATTGTGTTGGCTTGTTAATGTCTGTGTCTGTGTTCAGAAGTATTTGCCTGTGCGAGAAGGAGACTGTACGAGATTGTTTGTGCGTTGCCTGATATTGTGTCTGTGTTTGCGTGTTTCCAGGAGGAGGAAACAGGGGGACGTTTTCAGCAGGAGGTCGCAGAATAAAATAAAGGAAACGGGAAGGAAATGACAAATGCTTGCTCTCTGAGAGTCCAAACCGCCGCTCTCCGTTCATCGTCCTGTGTGGAAACTTCAACTCACAAATACATACACACATTCACATTGTATTGTTGTTATTGTTTAAACAAAAATCAACATAGTCTGAGACATTGAATGATTAGTATTAAAATTTTGATATTAGAGAAAAGACAGAAGAGGCATGCAGTGAGGAAGTTGAACTGAAGGACAGACTGATGTAAAAGAGAGATTGAGGAACCGGTGAGCAGACGAACAAGAAAGAAAGACGACATAGGAAATGCTACATGGTGTTTGGTTTCTGGTATGCCACATTAAAAGTCTCGAGTATAATTTTTCTTTCGTTCAGCAATCATTTTGTCATTCACAGTCACACAAACACTCATCAAAACCATTTGAAAGCTTGTTCTTGAAGGCATATTGCATTTCAGCACAACTGGTTAAGTGAAATAATCAGAGCACATTGAACAGCTGAACTTCGGCCAAATAATCAGTTTCTCCTCAAACTTCAGAGAAAGTCAGTGTAGGAAGCGAGTTATTCCCCTCTGATAACCCAGAGATCAGCAAAAACACTGTGACAGCAAAAAAAATTGCGCCCTGTCCCGATACAGCCTTTGGGATATTTTCTATTTTTTCTTTTAACAAGCCTAAAAAACCCGAAACCCCCCACGGGGGATTTGAATCACAGAAAGGGGGCTCCCATTCAAAAAAAACTTCTCTTTGACAAAGCGGGATTCATCCAAAAAGTGCGGCTGAAAACAAGAAAGGAATGCCAAGGGAAGGTGAAAGGTCATCGAAAGAATGTCATCGCTGCAGCTGTTATTATGAACTCCTACATGAGTGTGCATAGCTTTGTAATTACTTATTGAACAATTGTGTTTTTATTGATTTTCTCAACCTTCATAGAGGGTTTTCCTCATTCCTGCTTACCTGGAAACAATCAGATGTTCCCTGTCTTAGATTGAGGTGTAAAGCTTCTTATGTGCCCATGATTGACAGCACCTCATTAAGATTGATTTTGTTTTGGGTGTGTCAAAGCCTAATTCTCTGTAGGATTTTCACCAAAGACTTGACTTTCAATGAAACTTTTGATCAGCAAACTTCGACATAAGCATTTTCAGATTAACCCAGACTGAAAAACAGTGCCTTTAAGGTTTCATCCTCCTTAAGATTATTTGCATTTTGTCAAGTCACAATTACAATCTTTTATTTTATTGTGACTTTATGAGAGAGATCAACATGAAGTAGAACATTGTGTAGTGGAAGAGAAAATGATGTATGGGTTTTTCTGTCTCTACCGGATGGGTAGATAGAGAGCATTGCAAACGATCAGTTTTAAAAGTTTAGCACAAAGGGGTTTAATTGGATTTGTCTGAATTTGGGCTGGGGCCATTTAAAAAAACATAAAAAGGGTTTGATCTAAAAAAAATTCAATTGTAGCTCTGGCTGTATGTCAAGGCTTTTCTCCATTCTCCATTTGTTAAGGGTACAAAAAAGCTCCACCCGAACCTGTTTTCATTGCATAATTACACATCCAGCCAATGGGGAGTAAGTTAGTAAGTAACATTTTATTTCTATAGCACCTTTCACAGACATATACATCACAATGTGCTTCACAACGGCAAAGCAATTAAAACACAAAACACATTAAGCACATAAGGCATGTCTGAATAAAAGTGTCTTTGGTTGGTTCTTAAACAAGTCTGTGACAGTGGGAGAGATTGTTTCAGAGCCTTGGAGTCACTGCCTGAAAAGCGCTGTCTTCATGGGTTTTAAAATTGGTTCATGGTACCACCAACAACATTTGACTCGAAGACCTCTTGTGCTATGCACAATTTAAGCAAGAAAATATAACTCGCTAATGATTCAAAGGTGAATCTGAATCAAGATTTCTATTTGGTGATACAGTATAACAGGGTTTTTTTTTTACAGTTGCACCTTACATTAAAAACATTTTGCTTGTAGGCCAAAAACTTTGACAGCCATGATTTGGTAGGTATTTGCAGTTGTGTGATGGTCTTTTTCTTGGACAAGGGACTGAACAATGCTCAGGGGAAATGTTCAAAGCTCGGCATATTGTTTTATAATCTAACGCTGCTATAAACTTCTCCAGAACTTCATCCCTGACCTAACTGTTGTGTTGTTTGGTCTTCATGATGCTGTCGTTTATACATTAGGAGACCTCTGAAGACAGTTGGCTGCTCTGGTTTTTATTAAAGAGCATAACAGTAAAGCGGGCTAAATGGAAATGCACGCCACAGTTTTTATCTGTAAAAAAAGTTGAAAACCAAGTATATATTTTTTTGCCACTTCAGAATTATGTTCAAACTTTTGCCAGTCTATCACATAACATCCAAACAAAATATTAGAAGTTCGTGGTTCTAACATGACTAAATGTGAAACGGTTAAAAAACAAGGTATGGATATTTTTTATTTAAAGCAAAATTACAAAATATTAATAATATTTTTATATTAAAAATATAACAATATATAATATATAATATATTATATATAATAAAATATATATTAATTATAATTAATTATATTTTATATATGTCCAACCATATTACCTACCATTCATCCTCTTTACCCAAAAAATGTTTTCAAAACTATTTTCATTTTGTGAAAATTAGCCAAATTTTGGCTGCTTCGGATTAAAATCCAACTAATTAATTGTGGACTCATCCACTTTTCTATCCCTCCTTGTTTGGCCTTTAAAACATTAAGTTTAATGTAATACTACCCAGGTGAATCTAAATAATTATACAAATAACAATAATTTATTAGTTTTAGTTGTGCAACTCATATAGTTTCAACAGAACATTTTTTCAAGTTCTTCTGTAAGTGTAAGTTGAAGAAAATAAAGATTTGTCTTTAGATTTTGACCTGTAGCTCTTCAGTAAATGTGGAATAGTAACTGTAGACATTTTTTCAACGCCATGCATGTATTTTCATAGAACACATGATAGCTTCACTCCACCGCTGGCACAGAGATAAACTGGAATATTAGCATAGGGATTCTTAATAACAAATCCTGTCTCTTACACCCAGCTGGTTTTTATTGGTAAAGGAAACTTTGCACCCTTAGTAAAAAAAAGAAGCAAAGTCCACCCATCTCATTAAAACTTGCTGCTCTAAGCAAACGATGTAAGGTGGCTCTTTAACGGAAAACCTCCTGCTAAATAGAAAGCCAGTGTTGTTTATGTTCTTAGTAGCTGCAGCAGGGAACAACTTTAACTGCTGTATAGCTGGAATACCAAACTCCAACAACCCATGAAGAAAGACAAATATCTCTGAGCATGTGTGGAAACTGTTGCATAAATCAGGTATGATAAAGTATGTGTTCAGCACTGTTAAACCTCCATTAAATCATGCACTGCCACTTTAAGGCTCACCTCCAGGTAAGTCAGCAGACAGCGTGGTGACAGCAGCAGCCAGGCATGAGGTGTGCTTCGTCAACTGTGTGTGCCTCATGAGACCTGATGATATGGTAATTCCACGGAGGTAACATCATGTGGGGGTTGGGTGGTCAGGGAGAGATTAAAGTTTGGACATGGTCCAACAAGGTTGCTCTGTTGTCTGCTGCGGTTCATGGTCTGCGTCTTAAGAGGCTTTAACAGGCTTGGAAGGGATGAGCTGCCATCTGGCTAAATCCTGAACAACCAATCACATATGGTTGGTGGCAATATGTTGACACTGCCGTTGTGATGTGATGCTTCCTGAAGCTCTTTCATTTGTATATGAAAACGACTCGGTTAAAATATCTATACCAGTCAAAAACCTGCACCTAATCTGCTACTCATTCAGTGGATCATTCGTCTGTTTTCCTTTCCTATTTGCAGAGAAGATCACAGTTCTTCATATGATTTGAGTTTAAATTCAACATTGCATTTCAGGATCTTAAACCCTCTTCCATATACCTGCAGCATAGTTACACATTGGTTTTGTTTTCGTTTCGATGTGATCCCTAGGCGTGAGTTTCAGACAGATCGACAGAACAAAAACTTTTACCAATTTCTGAGAACAGTAGGAGTATTTACCATTAGTGTAACTTTTGCACATGTTTTATACCAACTTACTGTAGCTTTACTGGCTTGCCAATGTATTCGCACCTAGTGAACGCTTTTGTTTTTCTCACATCAGAGCAAGAAAGTTTCTTCTTAAGGATTTATAAAGCAGAGGACAGTTGTGAAGTGGGAAAGGTTTCCAATGTTTTCCACAAATAAAAATCTAAGAAGTGTAGCATTTTTGTGTATTCAGCATTAAGGTTTTGCCAAAGATTTTAAAATGGTTTTAGATATAAACTTTGACTGGGCGATTCTAAGACATGAAAATGCTTCTATCTATATCATTTCATTTTATCTCTTTATCTATATGATCGCTGTCCAGCTGGAAGGTGAACCTTCACCACAGTCTCAAGTCTTTTGCCATCTCTAAGAGGATTTCCTTTCATTATCATGTTGGTTAAATCTGAGACTCTTGCAGGCAACATTTATGGACACCAAAGAGAAGTTTGAGAGGACAATAATGAATGATTGGATGATTCTTTTGGGTTTACAGGAGAAATACAGGACAACACTGAGGAGGAGATGTAAGTTATTATGTGAAGCAAGGATGACTGAGATGTGTGTTAAAAGATTGACAACAAGACAAATTCCGACTGTTGTAGAGATGGTGGAATACCAGGGCTGAGGCTGAGAGTGAGTGATAGATTAAGGATCCTGACAGCGTGTACCAGAGAAAGAGGTGAGTTCTCCAATGAACTCAGAGAACAAAGAAGCGGAGCAGTGGAATCCAGGAACTGAGCTTGAGCAGAAAAACTGGTTCCCTGAAGGGAAGACAACAAGGGTTAAGTATAAAAGCTTCTAGAAACGTAGGCAGAGAGAAGAAGTAGTCCTGAATACCACTCTTGTGAGCAAAACAATCTGGCATCTGCCTAAGGAAACCGCTCCCCTTTAGGCTCCTCCTGATTGGACTGGATGAGCTTAAGCTGTGAGGACACACCTGCTGGTCACACGAGCAATCAGAAGAGGCAGGAGACACACACACACAGCAAACTACATACAACCCTGTGGAAATGACAACCGCATTGCCCTGTATGCAGATCCATTCCCTGCTGAAAAAAGGTATTCCCACAGCATGACGCTGCTCACACTCTGTTTCACAGTGAGTTTGGTGTGTTCAGAGTGTTAGTTTTCTGCTATACACAGTATTTTTTTTTACAAAAAGCTACATTTTGATTTGACCTTCCCAGAGCACCTTCTGCCATGTCTGCTGGGTCATAGACATGGCAAACATGGAAAACTGCATACAGGACTTCTTATGGTTTTATTATTGCCATTTTCCATAAGGAACAGATTGGTGGAGTGATCAACTAATAGTTGCCCTGTCAGCAGATTATTCTGAGCTGTGGACCGCTGCAGCTCCTATAGAGTTACATAGAGCCACTTGACTGCTTCTCAAAAAGATGCTCTCCTTGTCCGGCCTGTCAGTTTAGGTGGACAGCCATGTCTTGGTGTGTTTGCAGTTGTGCTGTATTCTTTCATTTTAAGGTAATGGATTGAACAGAGCTCAGTAAGATGTTCAATGGTTGGGATTTTGTTTTGCACTGGGTGCATGGATGCAAATCCATGCCACACTTTTAAGATTTCTATTCCCAATATATTTTTAAAACCTTGTATTATTTTCTTTCCACTTTACAATTGTGCACTATGTTTATGTATCCATCACAGAACATCTCAATAAAATGTTGTTGTGCTTGCAATGTGACAAAATGTGGAAAAGTACGAGGGCACATACTTCAACTTCAACATTGTTGGTACTTTTAAAGGACATAAAGTGACTTTACCTTGTCACTGAGTGTCACAAAATCGTATTGAAAAGGACCAATTGTTGTTTTTGTGTTTATAACTGCTTCTGTCAACTATGTCAACCATGTGTAATGGGCAGTGCTTATAAAGCATATGAATGCATCATGTAATTTCTTTTTATATCAAACAGTAAAACTATGTTGATTAGCTTTAAAACGGGAAGTCAAAAATGTTTAGACGCCTTGTCAATCAATGCCTTTATAAGTTAAATGTTACAAAGAACATCCAAACCAAAGCAAAGTTTCTTGCTCAGCTGTCACTGCAAATGTTGGCTGGATCCCGGTGACATACAGCCATGCACAGAACTGATCAATACAGAGAGGTCGGGCTGTACCTTTCTGTCGGATACGGGTCACAAATTCAATGGAACATTCAAATTGGATTCGTCTAATCAATGGCTAGTAGCTCCCTAAATCTGCCTCTGAAAATATGTTAGCCTGTAGAAAAACCAAGGGGTTGAGGCATGAGCTATTTGAATGCAATCTTATAGAGCAACCTTTGGGGTTTTAAAAACATGTCATATACTGAGACAACACACCGTTGTATAGCTGCAGCAGGATATTTTTCCAGCAGCTTAAATAGAAACATCCAACATGCTAAGAAGGATGGCCGAGGTCTTCCTCTGTCCATGCCTGCGTTTAAAACAGGAAATTCACACATGTGCCCCAGTTTCCTCACATAAGTGAAAACCTGAAAAAGTTGGGCAGAACATCTGGTGGATAAGCTTCTCTTCAATAAAAGGCCTTTGCAGGCTGTCTTCAGCCCTCTGCTCAGACTATCAAGCTTGGGGGTCACTTTATGATTTTCTTTTGCTCTTCTGTTATTATTCTATTTCCTCTGTGTGAACGGAAAGACCAAAATAGCCTTGCTGAAATCCATGGCTCTCCGGGGGCAAAGCTTTTGTGTCAGCTAGTGAAAAACAAGAGCAGAGTCGGCTGAATGGGACTCTGTGAAACCCAGAGTTTCAAGGCCTCATTCGGCTCAGTCCTTGGATACAGACATGGCTCATTAAATGGTCAGACTGTGTGGTGTCCAACTGAGAAGTGTCATATGAGACAATCAGCTGTATTTTACAGATCGAACTGGGAGCTGCAGTCAAGTTTAATGATGGGTTCACAGATAAAATTATTCTGCAAAGTCCATGTGGTGTCTGAGGATGAAGAGATTAACTGGGAAACTAATGGATGGCATGTAAGTTTTCTGCAGCCTTGTCATCTGACGGTGCATGCTAGAAGCATGACTGAAATGTATTCATATGAGATATAAAGGTCAACTTAATATCTGGTTATACCATCAATTCTCTTGCAAGTGTAGGATTATGTCATTTGGTAATAGCAGTATGTTTTAAATAAAACAACTGAAAATAAACCCCAACATTTTTCATGCATGCAAACAGTGGTTAAATGAATGCACATTTCAAGTCATCTTGCTGTGTTTGTAGATGAAATCAACAGTCCTCCAAACTGTAGAAACTGTTGGAGTTCTTCTAGTTATTATATGTTTGTATTAGGGTCTCTTGTGTTCTATGGTGATGTTTTCAACACTTGCTATTGTCTATTTGCACACAGGAATCTGCTGAACTGTTGAAGGACAACACTAATTATTTAAGAGTTGTATTCCCAAGTTTTAGAATTAGAGATGCACTGATCAGTCGACCAGAGATTGGAACAGGCCGATTTTCCCCTGGCTGACTCCACTGTCAGCAGGTCAAATACTGAACAATCAGATTAATCATTAAAAGTCTCATTACTGAGAATTTACGCAATGTTCTGTCTATAAATGCACTGATCAACAACACTGTGGTGCACCTTTCGGATTTCAATAAAAATTAGAATATGTTTGGAAGAAATTATTTGATGCATATATGGAAATACTTTTGTATTTTCATTATTGCCTGTTGGATTTACTAGTACTTCTATCAAAGAATATTTAGCACATATGTTTTTCTCTTCTATGTTTTATAGTTCCAGGAAAAACAAAAGAAAATCAGTGCAAATTGGAACTACCATGTCAGACCTTAGGAAAATGGTATCAGCCAGAAAAGCCCAGCTGGTGCATCTCTACTTAGAAACAATTTTAAAAGGCTGGGTAGGTGGTTACTGAATATGGGCCTGAAAATATATCTGCGACCAACTCAAATTAGATTGGGGCCAAATACATGTTTGTTTGCTGTGTGCCAAAACAACCAAGTATTATTGGGGTTGTTTAAAAACAGAAAAACATTCAAGAAAACGGGTATGAAGTGCTCAAAACTACTGTCCTGTTATCCAGTATCAAATCAGTTTGGGCAAACCAACATGGGCAGCTAACACACATCTTACATATCTGTCAAAAAATCTTATAATGACATAATTTTTTTATTTACTTGCTGAAATAAGTCCAAGGGTTGCGTTTATGTGATATTTGTGTTAATTATAAAGATCCAAACATAAAAATCCCTCAGAAAAGCATTTTATTTATCTCAGTGCATTGAGAGTAATGCGACTGGCTACTTGATTGAGTTGATTTAGGACTGAGGTCAAGATATTACAATGCAATGTATTACAAAGCAACATATTAAATGCATTGTAAAACAACACAGCGGTGTGTAACACAATCCAGTGTAACGCAACACAGCGAACCGTAGCATAATGCAATGTCACGCACAATGTTACGCTTTGTGACGTAATGCAACATAAGGCACTGTAGGAGAGTACAGTAACACACTGCAGTGTAAAGTAATGCAAAATAACTAAGCGCAACACAACATAATGTAGCGCAGCATAACATGACAGAAGATACCGTAATAACGTAACATAATGTAACACAACTCATCACAACACACTGTACACAACATTCATACTTCCATTTAAAACCTGTGTACCTAAACCATAGCTGATGACTTTATTATTGGTTTTTGTTCAGTATTTCCATCAATTATGAAGGTAATCATTATAAAATGCTCAGATCTCACATGTAATTTAGTTCAATTATACTTTACTACACGAAGACATCATATTACACTCTGTTCCCATTTATTTGGGTCAGTCAAGTCTTATATGACAGATTATGATCGCTGATCGAACCATTATAACTCCCAGCAACCTCCTGTGGGAAGATTTTATTTGTTGGAACCATATAACCACATGTCTGGTATTGTAAACTATGAGTACACAATAAAAAATTACTTTTTCTTTTTTAAAAAGCGAGTATTAATAGTTCCCCTGGTGACTATGAATTGACGCACAGTGGTTACGAAACGCCCCGCTTTAACAGCTCCGTTTCATACCCGAAGAAATGTGCTATGAAGCATCTGCAAAGGTAGAAACGTACACATTCTTTGTAATGGCTTATATGTCTTTATTTAAAGTCAAATTCAAATTAAAGTGCATTCTTTACATTATTCTGGACAATTCTTTAGGTCTCACACATATATATTTACTTATGCTCAACATGCTGGGGACAGCTGTCACATTCAACTGTACTCTGAAGTTCTCTTTTTGTGTGTCTTTTATGGCCTTTCCCAGCTGTCATTCTGGTGCTGTCACAGGTTGACTAACACACCAACACTCTTTGACATGGTTTGCCCAGGAAGGGCAAAGTGGATCAAATCTTCTACATATAGTTCACCTCTGCTTTGGCTAAGGTCTGCTGAACATAATAGTATGGTTACACTAAAAATCACCTTCAGCAGTGGTTTCTATCATTGAGGATTGTGATAATTACACAGTTTTGAGCCCCAATTGCAGAGTAAAGTCTACATACAGTATCTAATTATGAACCTATAAAGCAAGGGCATGCTGGGACATGTTGCTCTGTGCTACGATTACATGAGATGCATTTATCTCTTTCCATCACCAAGGAAAGGTCACCACACCTCAATGCTCTGACTCAACCCCTCTGACGTCCCTCACGCTTCTGGTGAAATCGGAGCTAGGAACATTCACTGACAGCCCTTGTGCCTTCCCAGGTCCTCTGATGTATTATGAACAACACGATTTAATGGTTTAAAATTAAACTGTGTGTCTGCCTGGCAGTAGTGGTGATGTAGAACAGTGATCGCCTGTGGCTTCGTTCACTGAGCAGTTAATTGGAAAGCTCGACTCTTCTGTCTCTGTCTCGTGTCAGAGTCTGACTGTCAAGCCCATTTACTGTTTGGGGGAAATCTGAGTGTACTTATACTGCATTCAGAACCACTTGCTCTGAGAATTATAGTGTTGTTACCTTTGATGAATGGTTTCCATATGTGAAACTGTCGACAGCACTTGCATGAACTCAGATAAAACTGTATACATGACCTCTACAGTGTAAACATTTATGTTTATTCAGATACTCTTTACTCTTTCTTTGTATTTTTGTATTTCATTTTCATTACACGCAGTAATACATTTACGTACACCAGACCTATCTTTTTAAAAATATTTTTGCATACAAAATTCAATATGGCCACATATTTTTTTAATTAAAGTAACAAACATTTCAATTGGGGTTTCTGTCTATAATTATTAGGAAAACTTTGAATTATTTTTGATGCTCAAGACCACAGCTTTGCGGCGCTTCTTGGCAATGGTAGGTTCCCCCATGTTGTTCCGCAGAGCTTGAGCATGAGGACGCAGGATATGATGCACACAACTGAGGGGCCGACAAATCCCAGCACTCCCATTGCCAAAAAGTATCCAGCAGCTATCTTCTTTTGGCTTGGCCTAGTGACGTCATGGCAAGTCCGGAATCCCATGTTTGGTATGTTTACGTCTTGATCATACAGGTAGAGAGGGATGGTGGAGAGCCACACCAACACCCAGATTGTTACAGAGATGGAAACTGCTAAAAAGGTGCATAGGAAAGACCACAGCCCAGTAACGCTGCATGATAATGCAGGCGATGAAAGCTATGGATCAGTACATGTTGCCATAGAAGAACGCCACTAACACTTTGCACAGCCCATTTCCATTGATCCAGTTGTTGCCGTTAAGGTGGTACGCTATTTTCAAGGGGGCCCGGATGACAAACAGCAGGTCAGCCAGAGCCAGGTTGGCCCTGAAGATGGACGATGGGTCCCCTTGTCTCTGTTCCAATGAAGCCCCTCTCTATCCCGTCTATTGTGTGACCCATCTGCGTGGCACAGAAAAGCAGGACAAGCTGAAGCCATCGGATCCTCAAAGACATGACTGTAAATTCAGATGAAAAACGCGAATGTATGAGAGTGGGCGTTGCCGTCGATGACCGTTGTACACCTGCATGATGTCACCAGGTCACATGACCACATCCAGCCACCAACCCAAGACAGTTTATTGGGCTACATGGTGGTGCAGTTGGTAGCTCTGTTGCCTTGTAGCAAGAAGGTCCTGGGTTCAACTCCTGGCTGAGGGTCTTTCTGCATGGAGTTTTCGTGTTCTCCCTGTGCGTGCGTGGGTTCCAGTTTCCTCCCATAGTCCAAAACATGACTGTTAAGTTAATTGATTTTTCTACTTTGCCCTTTGTAAATGGTTATGTGTCTGTGTTGCCCTGCGATAGACTGGCGACCTGTCCAGGGTGTACCCCCCCTCCTGCCCAAACACTGCTGGAGATAGGCTTCGCAACTTCCCTGCGACCCACTATGGAAGAAGATGTAGAAAATGACTGACATATTATTTTTGGAAAGATGATTTTCTACTCTGCAGCTGAATCTTTTATAATTAATTTTATAAATTGTGTCTTATGGAGCATCACAGAAAACATAAAAAATAATTACTATGTATTTTGATACTTTTTTCTAATTTCTTTTAAGCTCAGTTGAAATTGTTTTTAAAAAAAAAGCATGATAATTAACATGCACTACGCTAGAAAACCCCTGAAAAGTGCTGTGAACTACTTCTGGCAAAATAGCTGCAAAATATAAAATACTAAAGAACAAGATTTTTATTCCAGAGTGCGATCACTAAGCATTTATTGAACAATTTCATGTATGTAATTACATGCTCTGCTTTTCTTAATGTCCAGTGTACTTGTTATAAATCAATCTTGTTGGATGCCAGTTGTACGAATCTATATTTATTTGATGATAATTTCCACCAAAATAGCGTGTTAATTCTGCCTTTAGTCACATATATCAACTAAATGCATCCTTGACTTATTGCGGACTAAATGCAAAAAGATGGAGATGAAAATGTTATTTCATCCTTCGTTGACAAATTTGTTGTCAGTTAATTGTTTTGATCCTTTCCAGAACATAAACACCAAAATCTTTACTCCTTTCTCTTTTTTTCTGTATGATAGATAAAAGAATATTAAATAATAATGAGAAGTTCAGGATGGATATTATTATTAATATAAAGGATAAGTGGTCTGGTTATGGAATTGTGTTTTGTTTGGAAATCAAACTAAAGGACATAGGCCATAATAATAATGAAATTATTGCATAAAAAAAGAAAACATGTTTGATCCTTTATGTTGCTTTAATCTTCATTAATATGGTGCTTTGTAAAGTATTGACACTCCTTATCAATACCAACATTACTTTCACACATTTTGTAACATTACAACCACAAACGTCAGTGTATTTTATTGGGATTTTAGGTGAAAAAAACAGTGCATTATTGTGAGGTTTAGGAAAACTGAAACATGGTTTTTAAATGTATTTGCAAAAAAATAGAAATAAATCTGCAGCCAGATGATGGAGGCAGCATAATGCTGTGGTAAAGCTTTTTTTCAACAGACAGGAAAGCGTATTAGAGATGATGGAGAGATGGATGGACTGGACTGGACCGGACTAGGTAATCCTGGAAGAAAACCTGTTTAGGTTTGCAAAAGACTTGCGAATGGTCTGGAGGTTCAGCCTTCATGAGGAGAATGACCCTAAATATACAGCCAGATCTGCAAATGAATGGTTTAGATCATAGCATATTTACATGTTAGAATGACCCAGTCAAAGCCTGACCTAAATTCAGTTCAGAATCAGTGGCATAAGTTAAAAATTACTGAAAGCAAATGCACAGGTTTGTATTTATAAAAAATTAAAAAATCATGTACCCTATCCTTACACCTCAAAAGTATACACTACTGTGTATCACATAAAACCCCAATAAAATACAGTTATTGTAGAATTACAAAATTTACTTTTGCAAGGCACTGTAGCTTAGCATTTGTGATGGAAAAACTCTTTCCTTCCCAGATACATGATCTCTTTACCTGAGAATCACTCCTTCCAACAGTAGACTGAGTACCCACCTGAGCGTTTGTTTTGTCTGAAATTGGATGTGAAAAGTTAAACTAAAAAGCTCTCTTTTGTAAATCCACTCTTATCAGCTCGGAAACTCTATAGCTTGAAACGTGTTGTGCACTTTCAGACCTTTAGTTGAGCAAGTGGGGTGGCTACAAGAGTGGTTGATAGCCAGTTAACCTTTGATGCTGCAGAGGTGGGACCCAAAAAACCTTTTGTGAGAATGTAGGTCAGAAAAAAAACGGACCTATAAAAGCAGCAAGCAACTGTAAGAGGCATGAACGGCACACATGGGGCCAATGGCTGTCTTTCTGTTCTCTCTTCGATAATCACATTAAAATTGGCTCGTGCTGATGATGTCATACAGTTATTGTGGTTTCAGGTTTTCGGGACTTCAAGAAGCTGCAGCTGGTGCTGACAGAAAAATGCCCCGCAAGAGGAAGAGAAATTAACTGTGGGTTTTTGTGCTCTTAACTACTGGTTTAATCCTTTCTTTCCTATTTTATGACTTATTCAGTTTTTTTTACAGTGTCTTGCACATGGCCATAGCCATCTAACGAAACTGACAGGCCAAGAGGGGATTAATCAAGAAGCAGCCAAGAGGGCCATGGTAGCTCTGGAGGAGCTACAGATATCCACAGCTTTGGTCAGAGAATTCGTCAACAGGACAGCTATTTGTCATACAATCCACAAATCTGGCCTTTAGGGAAAAGTGGCAAGAACATAGTCGCTCTGGAAAGAAATATAATGTGTCCTGTTTACAGGTTTCCACAAGCCATGTAGGAGAGAAAGCATGTGAAGGACGGTTGGTGGTCAAAAACTAACACTACACATCCACTTAACACACCATTCCCATGGTGAAACATGGTAGTAGCAGTATCAGTATGAGACCTCTTGATTCTTCTTGTGACTTCCATGTTATGGAAATAGGGAAGTGGGTGAGAGCTGGGTGAGAGCTGGTTGGAAGGTGGATAGAGTTAAATACAAGGCAAAGGTAGAAGAAAACTTGTTAGAAGTGGCAAAAGGCTTGAGACTGGGATGGAGGCTCACCTTCCAGCAGGATAACGACCCTTAACAGACAGCAAGAGCTACAATTAATTGGTTTAAATTGTCTCAATCAGTCATCAGTCAGTCATTTTCTACCGCTTCTTCCATAGTGGGTGCCTATCTGGTGCCTCTCTCCAGCAGTCCATGGGTGGGAGGTGGGGTACACCCTGGACAGGTCGCCAGTCTATCGCAGGGCAACACAGACACACACAGGACAAACAACCATGCACACACTCATTCACACACCTAGAGAGACCAATTAACCGAACAGACACGTCTTTGGACTGTGGGAGGAAGCTGGAGTACTCGGTGAGAACCCACGCATGCAGGGGGAGAACATGAAAATTCCATGCAGAAACCAGGACCTTCTTGCTGCAAGGCAACAGTGCTACCAACTCTGCCACCGTGCAGCCCTGTCTCAATCAATGTAAACCAATTCATAGTTGCTGTATTTTGTGAAGAACATTCCATAAACTTAACTTTTTGGCATATGTGCAAAACAATGTGGTGGAGAATTAACACTGCACATCGCCCTAAACACACCTTCCCCTTGGTGAAACATGGTAGTGGCAGCATCATGGTGTGGGGGTGTTTTTTTTTAAGGGAGATGGGAAAGATAGTTGGAGTTGATGAGAAGACAGATGGGGCTACATGCAGGATAAGTCTGTAAAAAACAGTTGGTCTGTAAAAGACCTTCCAGCAGGACAACAACAGGAAACATGCAGTTGAATTGTTTATAATAAATCATCTTTGTGTTTCTGAATGAACCAGTCAAAGACCTAAAACTAATTAGGAGTCTAAGCAAGATTTGAAAATTACTGTCTAAGATGTTCTCCAACCAGTTTGCATAGGGCAGAGCTATTCTCCAATGAAGAAGGGAAAAAAGAAACATACTCCAAAAACTTAAGGCTGTATTTGCAGCGAAATGTGGTTCCCACAAAGTATTGACTCGAGGAGGCTGAATAGAAATTAAACTTAATTATGAAACACTTTGTGTTGGCCTATCTCATAAACCCCAATAAAATACACTGAAGTTACTAATTGTACTGTGACAAATAGCTCGGTAGATAGAAAAAGCAGTTTTACCAGTGCTGTTGCTGTCATTAACAGAGCTGCAACATCAATGTGAACAGTGTATCAGTTAAACTGTGTAAGTATAAAATTAGGTGTGAATAGCTGCATGAAGCCTGATTCAGCCTGGTGTTCACTGTGAAAGGGAAGTGGCAGCTCGTCCACATTTAGAGCCACAGCAGCAGTCACCAAGTCACTCCTTCCTCTGACCAAAGGTCTCGTGAGGCGGCGTGAGATGCGTCTCTGGTTATATCACACATCCAGCACAATGTTGTGACATCTCAGAAAGGGGACTGAGCTCATATTTTTTGGGTGGCACTTCCATTTACAGGGGTGATTTTTGGTGTAGTCATAGTAACGGACAACACAACAACCGCAGACTGGCTGAATTCATGAGAGTAACTTCAGATGAAAGGTGCATGATTCAAAGCATTTGGCATTGAAAGACATGGATTTAAACATCTGAAGATGATCTGGAATGCCAAAGCTCGTATCAGATCCTTGTGATGCTCTGGAAATCGGTGCTTGTCCTAACATCCTTATGTGCAGCCAGCTGTCCTTGAGGCTGGATGATTGAATGGACATTCATAAGCTTGGCTAAATGTCTTACATCCTGCTTCCTGAAAGGTATTTACCTTGAAATTATCAAGATTTATAGCATTTTAATGGAATTACACATTTACAGCCATGACAAATACCAGGGACAACTGCTTTGGTCTTGTAGCTTATATATAACTTTTATTCCACAGTGATCTCAACTTAAAGCTCTTTCAGCAAGGAAGTGCTGGCTCATATTTACATGAACATGACAAGAACACAAGCAGCAAGTTTGTTTTATTTTTTATTAAGGATTTAATGAGGTTCACATATTAAACCACATTTCATAAATTTTTTTAAAAAACAATATTTTTTACAGCTAAAACATCTTTTACAACTTAGTACATAAATGTTTTTTTTTTCTCTTTTGCACAGCAAAGATATGACATTTATGTCTGAGACATCGTTCTGGCATACATTATGTACATGGTTGTCAACAACAGTGCAAAACAAAGCAGGATGTCACAGAAGCGCCCCGAAAAAAAATGGGGGGGACTCAACCCACTGGGGACTAAAAAAAGGGAAAATTGTTTTTTTTAAAAACAAATGCTGTTTTTTGGATTTTCCCAAGTGAAAATTTAAACCTTACGGGGAACAAAGTTTGTGTTTAAAACCCAAGGGGGCTGTTTTTTCTGCAGGTGTCTTCACACACTGGGGGTTCTTTCAATTGTGCATGCAATTTCCCCCGCTGTTTCTGTTAAAAACATCTTAAAGTGTCATTCAGTAGCCAGAATGGGGGTTTGTGTGCTGAAAGTATTTCCCCAAAAGTTTTTTTTTCCCCCCCTCTTTTTTAGTTGAAAGGGCCATATAAAACAACCCCCCGGGACACGGGAACAAATTCAGATTTGGGCACCAAATTGATCATTTGATAGGTGATTGGCATCAGAATGCATATCCATGCAAACAGTTGTTCAAAACTATGAAAATCCCACCATTTTTTGGTCTAAAAAGGCTAAAAGCTAATCATGTTTTGTCCCATTTTTAAACCAAACATCAAATGTTCAAAAAAATTTTATAAAAATAATCCATATAATTTTTTACATTTTCCTTAATTTTCAGTTTGATTCAAAACTCCTACCTCTAAAGAACCTGCAGCATATTTTTCTCTTATGTGTTTTAGTCGGAGAAATAAAAAAAATCAGAAACAGGTATAGGCCTAATCGGAGCATCTCTACAAATGTTGCTCATGGAGATAATGTGGCTCAACAAAGCAAAGCCACTGGGAGGCACAGACAATAGTCATTCAGGCTACTTCCAGCACCTTGACCTCCCCCAGCTCGTTGCTGAGTGGGGGAAGCTCTTGGTTGCTTTCTATAGAGGACTCACTCCCTGTGCTCTCCCCAGAGGGAAAGCCCTGTTGCCCCTGAGGTCACCTTTAGGGGTTCTGCACGTCGTTTTCCTAGCGCTCTCCCCCAAGCCCTTAATGATTTTGGATTTTAACTCGGGGTTTTTCGTTAAACAAAGTAGGGGTCTAAAATGTCCTACACTCGAATTTGGGTTCCTTTCTCCCCCTCCCCCCTCCCCCACCGGGGTTCCTGGGTTTGAGGGGGGAGCCCACCCTTGGGGGGCGCCCCGGCTGTTTTTTCCCACCGGGTTTGTAATTTTAAGGGTTTCCGTTGAGCAGCTTCCTGGGGCGGGCCAGGGGGATTGCTGCCCCCCGGGATGAGCTGGCTGTGCTGGTCCCGGGGTTTTTCGTCCCTCCGCTTCAGCCTCTTGAACTCGGCCAGGGCCGTAGCGGAGGTTTGGTAGAGCAGCAGCGCCATGGCCTTCGCCTTTTCCGGCTTGGACACCAGCACGGCGTGGCAGCGCAGCATTACCGCCTTGTGCTTCATCTCGTGCCTGTAAATCCACGCAAAGATCTTGGGGAGCCGCGGGTCGGCCACGCAGTAGGTGATCCGGGGGCAGCAGGGAAACAGTTCCCCCCTTTCCGGGTTTTAATGGGGGGGCCCCCTCCACCTCCGGATTCCCTCGAGCTCAGGGGGTCACCGCATCTTGGGGGCCTTTTCTTGCCCATCTCACTCTTACCCCAATCGGTGCTCCCCGGCCCCAAACGCCCGGGGCCGCCGTCCCCTTGGACTGGGTGGGGGTGGCTTTGGGCCCCGGGTAGGGGAAACCGGGTTTAACCGGGGATCCTCGTTTTGGGATTTCACCTTTTTCCCACAAGCTTGGACCTTAAACAGGCGGGCCCACCCCTATTAAGCGCGCTTTTGGGGGCCAAGACTTGGCGAAGGGGGTGGGGCGCGGAGTATTTTCAGGCTCCCCAAACAAAAACCCTTGGGTTTGGGGTTTTCTTGCCCTTCCCCCCATCAAATAAAACTTGTTTTTCTTCACGGAAACTTTTAACCCCACTGCCCCCGGGGTTAAACAGAAACACGGGAGGGGAAAAGAAAAAAAAAACCCCCTGGATTTTACTACTAACCCTATAAGGGGTTTTAAAAGGAGCGGGCCCGGGGTCATTTATACCATTTTGGGGAGTGCTGAGGGGCCAGACCCTTTTCCTTTATCTGTCGCATCCCCGAAGGATCTCGGTCCTTTTCCCTTCCCCCCGGGGGACAGCTCAAAAGCCCCGGGGTTAGAACGTATGCTGGGGCAAAGGGGAAAATTTTTCACCTTTTTTTAAAATACAGGGAAAAACCTTTGAAGCTTGGGGGGTTAAGGGCGGGATTTGGAACCCATTTGACTTCCTTTAAAATTTTCAAGGGATTTTTATTTCAGAAAAAACTAAGAAATGCCCGGAACTCGGGGTTGACAAGAAAAGGGCAGGCCAAAAATTCAATAAAATCAAAGTTCATCAACTTTGTTAATTAATTTATTACTATTTCAATTGGAAAAACAACACTAACATATGTTTTTTACATTAAACACCCATTTGAAAATTTTACCCTTAAAATTTTTAAGGGCGGGTGCCCTTTCTAAAGCCCACCCCGGGAAAATCCTAAGGGATTAAAGAAACTGGCTTTTTCGGGGTTTCCCTTCGCTACCTTCTACTTAAGCACATAGGATTGATTTATTCTTGATGACAGAATTTTTCGCCTCTCTGAAAATTGGGATATTACCAAAAAAAAAAAACAATAAAAAAGGTTTTAATAATTGAATTAAAATTGACCTCCGTTAAGAGTAACATTACTTCGGTTTTGTTTTACTGAGTGGAAGTAAAAAGTAGAGTAAAAAAGGTATTTGAAAAACTCTGCTCAGGTACTGAGTAACTGATCACAGCATCTGATTTACGTTGTAAAACCGAGGTAATCAGACAAACAAAAATATTAGTCTATGTGCAAATTCTGTTGTTTTAAAGATTAAAATAAAAAATACAAAATAATTCATAAAAAAGCAAACATTTCCAAGTATAAACATAACAACAACAATATAAACATAAAGATTTTCAAATCAATACTTACAGTAGATAATGTAAATATGTAAGAACAGTGAAAAGTACTTCTACTGACAAAATATGTTTACTGTACTATACTGCATTATACTTTATGTTCACTTGACCACTTGATCAGGCAAAGCAGACAGAAAATAAATTCAAAACAATGATGCTTGTGCATTTTAACATAAACTGCAGATCTCTCTGTGTGTCTCTTGCATTTTGTTTAAAACATGCTTGTTCTACATTCAGCGAAGTACCTAGAGTTAGGAAGAGTAGCCAGAAGTATATATCCATCATCTAGACCAGCTTTTCCTCACTGGGTTGCTGGTGCCTGGTCATTGGATGAGAGGCAGGGTACAACCTGGACAGGTGGCCAGTCCTTAACACAGAGACACACACTCACCCCTAAGGGTGATTTAGAATGAGCTATTAACCTAACAGTCATGTTTTTGGACTGTGGAAAGAAGGCCAGAGTACCCAGAGAGAACTCACGCACCCCTGGGAGAACATCCAATCTCCATGCAGTAAGCCGGGATTCAAACCCATAACCTTTTCGCTACAAGGCATCAGTGCTACCAACTGCGCCTCCATGCAGCCCTGAAGTAAGAGTAGTGTTACTTTATTTGGAAGTAACATGTAGTTCTTACATTCTTGATTTAAGTTTTCAATAGATTTCAATCGAGCAGATAGTGTGTTCCAGATCTTTGCTCATTTGACAAAGAAAACTGTCTAGGCAAAGGATGCTTTCCAGGATGGGATTTTAACATTAATTGAGGCAAAACTCTGGTAGATATGTTACAATTTTGGAGTTTCCAAGCATAATCTCAAAGAAGTGAAAGTAAAAGTCCATATTGCTTTTGAATCTGCTAGAAAAACCCAAACAAATTTGAGATTTAATTAAAACACCAGGTATTGGGTATGGGTTTGATCCAGCATACTGGGTTAGCACTTCAACCCCAAACGGGGGGGATTGGGATTGAAGAAAGAAAGAAAGAAAATGTTAATTCTGATGTTGTATGCTTCCATCTAGTGGTTTTACCTCGAACTGCGTTTACTGATATTGTGAATATTTGCTGATTTTCAGGGAGAAAACAATCTATGAAACTTTTTTAAAAGAATGTAATCTGATTCTTGTTGAAAATAGCATATGTTAAACAACTTTTAAAGATGATCAACGTTGTATATATACATATATGTATATGTATTTTAATTATTATTCTTGTTTCTCCTATAGTCGGAACAAAAATAACTTTAATTCCCGTTTCTTCAGGGCACATTTAAGCGCTGGGCACCTCAACGGACAGTACCACTTTATTGAGTATCCCAACAACAAAGTGCTTTATTAAAACATCTCCAGATTAGTTTTGTTATTTATATGATATCGTGTAATTATTTGTTGTGAACTAAGTTTACCGGTAATATGGATATGAGTTACGTTGCTCAGAAGTAAAAATACCGGAAGTGTAACTCTGTTGGTCTGTTCCACTTCCACAGCTCAGGACAACAAGGCGCTCCACATGTATTTCAGCTGTTAGAGACAGAGAATCTTATTTTTTCGGGGTGAGAGTTTTCAGACCTCGTTATGGGGAAGAAAAAAGCAGGAGGAGGAGCTGGACTCGGCAGAGCTCTGATGAAGGAGAGACTTCAGGCGGGCAGGGGGAACAAGAGGGGAGACTCCTGGGTAAGACATGACCACCCTTAGCAGTTTAGGGAGAGTGTAGTTTAATGCTCAGACATTGAGCATTATTATAAGAGTCACGTCAGGTACTGATTTAAAGTTTTGTCCCACATTTCCAGCTTCACACCAGCGAACTGAATGATGGCTACGACTGGGGTCGTTTGAACCTGCAGTCGGTGACAGAGCAGAGCTCCATGGATGACTTTCTCGCCACAGCTGAACTGGCAGGCACGGAGTTTGTTGCAGGTAAAACACGACACGTTTCCTAACTATAGTTCCCGTCAGAGAATTACACTCATCATCGACATGAATGTTATAAGCTCCGGCTATTAATGATGGATTCGATTCATTGTTTTCAACGTGGATTGATTAACACAGCAAAGAACACGCCTTTCAGAAACAAGAATTGGCCGAACCAAACTATAAATACAGACACAAATATACAAATGCACCTTCACAAATCATCAGAGATTGATGTCCTTTAGCAAGCTGCTGAGAACCTAAAGATTTTTTGTGGCCATTAAAAAGCCTCATTTCAGTTGTCTGGTTTTGTGGCACAGACCCAACTTTTAAGGGTAATAAACACATTTTCAATAGAAACTGGGATTCTTCCATAGGCTTAATGTTAGCTTGCAATATCCAATTCAAAACAAATTTAAGTAGATTTAATTATAATTTATTTTGGATAATTTTCTTAGTGGAACACTGACGTTTCAACCAACTAGCTGTTAGTTTGAGATAAAGTTGAAGAATTTGGGGGAGATCTTCCTTTCTTCATTTTTAAATCCCCTTCGTACAATGTACTATTACCTCTGGCAGCCAAACAGACCCTCGGCATGCTGCTGCCTCTACTTTGCGTGGCAGTTTTTGCAGTGTTATGTTCTTTGTGTTATTTTTGGCTCAATTTTTCTCTTGTTGGACAATTAAGCCTTTCTTCAGGGAACACTTTATATGTTAGAAATTTTAAGTTGTCAATTTTGGAGCGGGGGCTTCTTTCTAGGTCAGAATCCTTCAGTTCCAACCAATTTTAACGTGTTCTATCAATTCTGCCAAACGAAGTTGTCAATTATCCTGTCAAAATTATTTCAGGACCTTCCAGGAGAAACTTGTGCACGCAATTGTTGCTTTAAAAAATAATTATAATCATTCCTACCTGGGAAAAGAACAGTTTCAATGTATCATTAAAAGCGCTAAATTAACATGACATTCATGTCAGTGATGAATGTATGTACAAAAAAGTTGAGAATAACTGTTCTAGTTCATCCGTCCTGATAATTATTGGATGAGAGGCAAGATTAATGGACTCCCCTCCAATGGCCAGGTGTATTTGTAAAAAAAATGCAAATTTCTGTTTATAAGATGCAGCAGCCCATCATCTGGGTCTGTATTTGACAGATGTAAATCTAAAGTTTAGCGTTTGAGAAAAAAAAAAAATCATCCAGTCCTCAGTTTTCTGTTTCTAACTTGTTGTTTCCGATTTCTCAGAGAAACTCAACATTAAGTTTGTTCCAGCCGAAGCCAGAGCAGGCCTGCTGACAGCTGAGGAGAAAAGCAGGTTAAAGAAGCTGCACGAGGAAAACAAGCATTTCCTCCGAATTCCTCGGCGGTAAGCTGAACAGACCTGGTCCAATCTAAACATTTGACCACATTTTGCTTCAACTGTGTTTTATTTTGTGTGTTTTCAGCCCTCACTGGGATGAAAGCACCACTCCAACTCTACTTCAGCAGACAGAGAATGACAGCTTCTTGCAGTGGAGACGAGAACTTGCACAGTATGCAATTGTTTTTGTTTCAAGTACAGTTGGACCCTTCTACGGTGTTACTATAGAGCAATGTGATGAATAACCATATACTACTGAATTGTGGACTTCTCTGACCGTAATCTAATCTTGTGATATTTTCCAAAGATTGGAAGAGGAACAGAAGTTGATTCTAACGCCATTTGAGAGGAACCTTGAATTCTGGCGACAGCTGTGGAGAGTTATCGAGAGAAGGTAAAATCAAAGATCTCATTGCCATTGGTTCATATCTGTGTTTAATGAGAAATACAGTGTTTTGATAAGCTTCTCATACCCTTTGAACTTTTTTACATTTTGTTACTACAAACTTCAATGTATTTTATTAGGATTACACGTGAAACAGAAGGTAGCAAATAACTGTGATGGGAATGGAATTCATTCATGGTTTTCTAGTTCTTTACACAAAAGTCTGAAAGGTGTGCATATATGTATTTAGCTCCACTGACCCAATACATTCTGAGATCATCTTCTGAAATTAAAGCATCAAATCGGTTGGGATATGCTTTTACCAGCTTCACACATCCGGAGACTGAAATTGATACAATTTTTTTTAAATGCGTCAGATTGGATCGTCTGCCAACATGAATTTTCAAGTCTTGCCGTAGATTCTCAATTAGATTTAGGTCTGGACTTTGACTGAGCTGCTAACACTGAAATATGTTTTGATCTAAACCATTTCACTCTACTTCTGGCTGTATTTTTAGTGTTGTTGTCCTGCAGGAAGGTGAACCTCTGCTCCAGGATTGTCCTGTGTTAAGCTTCATTCATTTCTTATTACTCTGACCAACTTCACCGGTTGTCACTGCCATACTTTACAATGAGGATGGTGTGTTTGAGATGATGTGCAGTGTTAGTTTTCTGTCACACTTTGGGCCTGATCTTCAAAAGGTTTGCATTTACAAAACCACTTGCAAACTGGATTGCTTGGGCAAAGCTGATCTACAAACCAGGTGCTAATTGAATTGCATGTGCAAAATCAGTGGAACAGCGGGCGCAAAAATGTCTGCTGTCACATTGGCCAGAAGGAGACAGATAGAATGAGAGATGACAGGGAGAGATAATCTTCTGTACATGTGTCAACAGATTTGGGTTAGCAAAAATAAAAATAATAAGAATAGAGGATTCTATGTAGGATTATCTAAACTCTGATTTGGCGCCAATCACAAACAAAAGCCATGACACATCTATGATAAAACACCTTGCAACACTTTTTTCATGGTTCTGGATCTTAGTGAGATTATCTGATGTTGGAGCACGCACAAATGGAGGATGTATGTAGGATGCTCGCTACTTTGGATGCAGCTTGGCCTTTCTGCGCAGTAGCTGGTAATCCATCATTCTGAATTAAGGCAAGGCAGAATGTAGTCTTTGCCTCACTGAGTCCGTCCTGACCACAAACGTAAAGCATCTGCTCACAAAATAACTTCAAACTCAGCCTTCTACATGTGCAATTACGCACTCAGAGGCACCCTGGGTAAATGAACAGAGTGTGGAGAAAATTTTGTCAGGGGAGAGGCTGCTATGACAAACCTGCTGCTGTGAATAGTGACAACAAAGGTTAATGAGCTCCAACTGTCCAGAGAGGCAGGTGAAGAATGGAACGGAAGGAAATATTCAGGAGCTGGACCAATTTATAATGATGCAGGGCAACAACCTCTGCATGCTTCAAGCACCACAGCAGAGAGGATCTGTCTGCTGGAGGAAATGCCCTGCGGCCCCTGCATTAGCTTATTCAGAAGCCGCAGGTACCTGGAACTGGAGGAAGCTTTTGCAGGTTTTATGACTGATGTTTTATCTTTTACCTTTTAGCTTTTATTATTTTCATGTTTTACTGTTGTTTTGTACTACTTTGAGATACTCATCAATGACAGCCAGTAGCACATGTAATTTCCTCATTTAAATAGGGCAGTCTGCACCTCTTTTCACCTGTTATCCATTGCTAATGCGATCTTTGACGATCATGCGCAACACACCCACTTATTGCACATGCAATTTTCTTTTGCACAAGCAATTTAGCACTCCTTGTGTGGCATCTTTGAAGATCAGACCCTTTGTGATTTACAAACAGGCAATAAAAGCTAAATTTTGGTTTTATCTGACCTTCAAGAAGTGAAAAGCACCCTGGCCAAAATCAACGCTCCACTACACTCTTCACACTCACGCAGGTGCGCCACCAGCCTAGTTTAAATTGGAAAGGTGATAAACATGCTCCTGTTCCAGCATTTTTGGATTTTATTACAAGCTTTAAATTCAAAATGAGTGAATGTTTGCAACAAAAAAACAATAACGTTCATCAGTTTGAACATTTAATATCTTGTCATTGTAGTATTTTCAATTGCATGCAGGTTGAACAGGATTTGCAAGCCATTTTATTCTGTTTTTATTGACATTTTCTATTGACACAATGTTCCACCTTCATTGGAATCGGAGTTCTGATTGTCCTTTCATCAGATTCTCCCACCTGAGCTGTGGATTGCTGCAGCTCATCCAGAGTCACCATTACACCCTCCCCCCAGCTGCTTCTCTGAAACACATTTCTTGGGAGAATAAAACTACTATACTCCTTCCATTTTCAGCTTGACACTGTTAGATGTCATATCTAACTGTGAGGGTCTAAACTGGTGATACCGTTTTAAGACCTAACCCTGGTTTAAACTGTGTTCCTTGGTCCTCCTGATGCTCTTTATTTACTTCAGCTCTCTAACAAACCTCTGAGGCATTAACAAAACAGTAGGATTAGATGTCTAAAAGAAGTTGGTTGCACTGGATTCGATTTAGGGTTATCAGTGTAAAGGGGGGATGAATACAGATGCACACCACACTTTTCAGTTTTTCATGTCATAGTTTTCATTTAACCTTACAATTAAGCAGTAATTTGTGTTGGTTGTCACACATAATTCCAATAAAATACATAGTTTTTGTTTGTAGCATGTCGAGGATTAGGATTAGTGTGGATACTTTCGTACACTCTCTTTATGTGGTCCAAACTTATAGTTATGTTTTCTTTCAGTGACATCGTCGTTCAGATTGTTGATGCCAGGAATCCTCTGCTATTCAGATGTGCTGACCTGGTAAGGCCCCTGTTTAATCAGCATTACAATAGATGATGGTAGAAAGGAAACTGAACAGCTTTTTTGCCTGTTTCACTATTTTTTACAAAAGTAGTTTGAAAACATAAATTAAGTTAAAGCTAATTAAGTCTAATTCAAGATTGTATTTGTTGCATGTTTTTATCATTAATAAAAATATCTGTTGAATTCTGGCATCAAGGTGAGTTTTGCCGTTATGATCTCTGGGCTGCAATACTCCTTTTGTTTGCCAACAGGAGGCGTATGTAAAGGAGGTGTCACCAAATAAAGTGAACATGCTTCTGGTGAATAAGGCAGACCTTCTGACCCGGGAGCAGAGGAAGGCCTGGGCCAAGTATTTTGAGAAGGAGGGTCTTAGGGCTGTTTTCTGGTCTGCCCTGGCTGAGAGTAACAGACTAGATGCCGAAGAAAAGGTGAGGAAATATAGATTAAATATGATTGAACACATTTAGTATGCTACAATAGAAATGTTGGTCAGGTTTACACATTTATAGATTTAAACTCTTTTGGTACAGATAAATCTGTGGATTCATATTCCTGCTTTCTGTAAACTCATTAGCTGCAGTCTGATGTGTCTTTCTCTCAGGGCATGGAAGTTGATGACCCAGAAAGTATAGAGAGTGATCCAGAAGGAGGTGGATCCCCGCGTAGAGCCGACGTGAATCAAAATGCGATAGAGGGAGAGGAAAAAGTGGAGGAAGAGCAGGAAGGAGAAGATAGTGATGTTGAAGAAGATCAACAGGACAATGTAGTTGTCGATGAGGAGGATTGGCAGACCTGCTCAGAAGACGAGGAGGAGGAAGCTGAAGGAGGAACTACCAGCTCTTCATGTAAACCCTTTCACAACTCCAGCCGACTGCTGCACAAAGATGAGCTGTTGGACATGTTTAAAGCCGCACACAATGGGCCCAGGTGTAAAGAACAACAACTGACAATAGGACTGGTGGGTAAAACCCTGAATTTTGGGTTATATCAAGTATTTCCTTCTTCTTTTGGGTTAATTTGTTTCTTCATTTAGAGCTAAAACTCTAGAATTAAATGGTTGAGGATGCTTTATATTATTGAGAATAGTTTCAATGGCAGGTGGGCAACCCACAACTTTCTCAACTTTTTGCTGAATTACAGGACAGCATGGAATATTTAAGAAGATGGCTACCCTCCTCTTTTTTTGCCAGTCTGAACCATTGAGCTCACGAAGGCTTTATAGGGTCTCTATGGCAACAAAAAACATAAGAAGTCATTCATCCCTAGTGCAATAACCATTCTTAACCAAGTGAAATAATGAGACCTAACCATGGAAAGCAAATTAATGTACAAATTGTGGATATTATGACTGTATTATTGGCTGTATGAACGTATTTTAATTTTATGTTTCGAGAGCGGATAATTTCCACCTCTTTGGACAATATAGTTTTGTCTTATCTTTAGAAGAGTTTGTGAAATAGATAATTTTTGTTGTTTTTTATTTCAACAGGTTGGGTATCCTAACGTGGGAAAGAGTTCCACCATCAATACCATTTTAAGGAACAAAAAAGTGTCTGTTTCAGCCACACCTGGGCACACTAAGCACTTTCAGGTATAAATCTAACCATTGTGTTACATTCAGTTTATATGATCCATCTGTAAAAAGCTTCCAAGTTGGGCTATTTTTATCTCTTCTCAGACTCTCTACGTGGAACCAGGCCTCTGTCTCTGTGATTGTCCTGGTCTGGTGATGCCCTCATTTGTTTCTACCAAAGCTGAGATGATCTGCTCAGGGATTCTGCCTATTGACCAGATGAGGGATCATGTACCTGCAGTGTCCCTGATATCCTTTTCAAAAGAACACAGAACCGGAGTCGTTAAGGGTTTGGACTGACCTATAATCAGAACTTTATTTTTCCAATTTTAGCTTTCATGTTAAGCCTTATTAAGCTGTTTAGGTCTTTAGTCCTTAATAGACTTGTCACATATGTCAGACAATTCCTCGGCATATGTTGGAAGGCACATACGGCATCAACATCATCAGACCACGAGAAGATGAAGACCCCGACAGACCCCCCACCTCTGAGGAGCTGCTGACAGCGTATGGATGTGAGACCATCACACATTTCTTGTCTGTAGACAATAAAATGTTTACCCTGTTCTAACCACTTGAAGAAGAATTTTACAGACTTGTATCTTTGTGATTGTTACAGATATGAGAGGTTTTATGACGTCCCACGGCCAGCCTGATCAGCCCAGATCAGCTCGATACATCCTCAAGGATTACGTTACTGTAAGTTTTACTGTTTGATGAATTTTAGGGACTTTTATTAAACAGGCTAAAAATAAATAAGCAATTGCTATGATGATGCATGACACATCCACCCATATACTTTACAGTGCCTCGCTAATGTTGCACTACTGTGAGGTTTTACCGTTACTTTTGAAATGGAAGAGAAGGGGTTCGTGCTTTTCAAAAATCTTTAGTGTGCATTTGCATTCATCTTCCTGTTTACTCTGATAAAATTAAATCTGCAATCAGTTCATTTTAGAAGTCACCTAATTAATAAAATAGTCCACCTAGTTGAATCTCAGTATAAATCCAGCTATTCTGTGTGGCTGAGAGGCTAGTTTTAGTACACTAGTGAACAGAGTTTAGTTATAAAACAATATTCCAAGCTTTGAACATCTCGCACTGCACTGTTGTCCATCTGACAATAAAAAAAAAAGAATGGCACAACCACAAACTCAACAAGACGTGGCTGGCCACCTAAACCTACAGGCAGGACAAGGAAACATTTCTTAGAGAAGCAGCCAAGAGGTCAATAATAACTCTGGATGAGCTGCAAAGATCCACAGCTCAGGTAAGGGAGTTGCGTAGTCACATACTTCACAAATCTGGCCTTTATGGAAGAGTGGGAAGACGAAAGCCTTTTGTTGCGGGAATGTGAACATCTCATATTTTCTTTAAGTTCCTCTTTTTATCAGTATGCACCAGCTTTGTGTTTAAAACTGATTTCCCCCTTTTGGACTTTAAAGTATATCAAATGTCCCCTTACTGAGGATTTTCACTCTTCACAGGGTAAGCTGCTGTACTGCCATCCTCCTCCGCACATTAATCCTGAAGACTTTCAACCTCAGCACAGCAAATTCCAGAAGAGGGAGTTGGACAGCTGGGACCTCTCCGCTGTAACAAACAGACCACAGAAAATCAAGAGGATTGAAAATGTTGTTGACAAAAACTTCTTCCATCAGGTAAAATAAATGAACTGACCATTTACACTTGTTTCTGGTTCTCTGAAAAGCAATATGACAGAAAGCGCTCTACCTTTGGTGGACTTTTCCTTGTAGGATAATGTCCAGGCACTCACCAAAGGAGTTAAGTCTATCATGGGCTACAAACCAGGCAGCGGACCAGTCGGCCCAGGGAGCTCCAAGTCAGAGTCGATGGGGGGCAAGCACTGGAAAAAACACGGTAACAGAAACAAAAAGGAGAAGCTGCGACGAATTACAAAGCATCTGGATGCTTGATGATGATTATGTGAACTCCATATGATTTCAGATGTAATGAAATATCTAGAAGAGCAGTTCAAATGTCATCCCAAATGACCCTGACGTAGTTGGATAGATGCCTCTTAATTCTGTGAATATGGAGAGGTCTTGATCTTAGCTGTGAAATGCTCTGATATGAAGATGGTAAAGTTTGAAATCATCTATGGGCTGAATCATGATTTTTGGGAGCTGAAGCACCAAGCATCCAGAGTGAACATTTGTAATAAAAAATAAAATTCTTTTTTTAACAGTTAAATGGTTATGGAGTGCTGCCTTTTTCCACCTATAGCAATGATTTATGTCCCCAGATTGAGCTACTAAAAAAATTAGTATCAGTTGCTATCTGTGGTCTACCACAATATCTTGTTTAGTTTTCATAACAATGTTTTTCTATGAAGAGAAGCTCTCATTAAAATATAGGAAAAAAGATTTGTTTGTCTTTGCCTAGACTTGCATCAAAACGTTGATTTGAAATAAATAAGTGTGTATACCTAGGCGAGAAATGGTTAATTTGATTTGTTCTTGTTTTAACCTTCAAGTTGCTTGTTTTATGTTTTACTCATTCAGTTGGATAAATAAGCACCTTTTAAAAGACTTTAACTGGCCCCATGAAACAAATGAAATACATGAAACTTTCTTAAAAATAACTTAGTCGAAGGATTCTCTTAAAGCCAAGCAGCAAAATGCCCATATTGCTGACAAAGTGCAGCATCAGTTTGTATACCTCAGTATCTGCTCCTGTATGATGGTAAAATCTCCTACCCTCGTTGCTTTACGGTAATTGGCCCGAAACCTTAACGAGCAGGTGCATCACTGGTCACCAAGCCCCTCCTCTGGAAAATGCTGATCCTTCCTATTGTTTGTTGAGTGTCTCAGTTGTATGGAGAATGAACGTTACATTTGTAACTACGGTTCAATGAATCCCAGATGACCGCCAGAGGAGTTTCTTGAATGATCAGTCTTGTGCATGCACAGGTAGAGTATTTTATGCCAAAGAGGTTACGTTTGATACCGGTGAGTCTATATAGTCACACGACACTGACTGCTTAGTCCCTTAATCTTCTCCATGAAAGCACAATGATTCTGAGGGACCAAGCAATCTAACGGTTTTCTAGGATTTATAGAACTGTAGTTAGTCATGCACTACAGCATGCACTGGGGCGGTTCGCAGCTGAGTGTGAAGCGGCTGAGATGAGATCAGCTCCTCCAAGTCCAAGGCCATGGTTCTCGACTGGAAAAGGGTGGCTTGTCCTCTTAAGGTTGGAGGTGAGTTCCTGCCTCAAGTGGAGGAGTTTAAGTATCTCTGGGTCTTGTTCACGAGTGAGGGAAGAATGGAGCAGGAGACCAACAGATCGGTGCGGCTGCCGCAGTAATGGGGACACAGTGCCAGTCCGTTGCGGTGAAGAGAGAGCTGAGCCAAAAAGTGAAGCTCTCTATTTACCGGTCGGTCTACTTTCCTACCTTCACCTATGGCCATGAACTTTGGGTCATGACTGAAAGAACAAGATCCCAGATCCAAGAGGCTGAAATGAGCTTCCTCCGTAGGGTGGCCGGGCACTCCCTTAGAGATGGGGTGAGGAGCTCAGCCATCCATTAGGGGCTCGGAGTAGAGCCGCTGCTCCTCCACATTGAGAGGAGCCAGTTGAGGTGGCTCGGGCATCTATACTGGATGCCTCCTGGACGCCTTCCTTGTGAGGTGTTCCAGGCACGTCCCACCGGGAGGAGGCCCAGGGGACAGCCCAGGACACGTTGGAGGGACTATGTCTCTCGGCTGGCCTGGGAACGCCTTGGGCTGCCCCCAGAGGAGGAGGTGTGTGGGTGTCTTTACTGTCTGCTGCCCCCGCGACCCGGTCCCGGATGAAGCGGAAGACGATGAGTCCGAGTAGTTAGTCATAACTCTCATTCTATTTCATGCCTACTAACGGCAGGGGGAGTGCTTGAAGCACTGGATGAAGATTACCTTGGGAATCGCAAAAAAATGTCATGCCTACCTTACTGAGACAATGGCCCCTTTTCCACTGGCTCGATTTTGCCCGACTCGGCTCCACTCGGCTTGCTTCCCGAGCATTTCCATTACTGTTATTTCAGTACCGGTACCTACTTTTTTGATACCTCCTTAGCAAGGCTAAGCGAGGCCGAGTCGGTACTGTACGTTACGTGAACAAACGGCTGTTCACTGATTGGCCGTGGGTGCAGCCAGCCGCTAGAGTCGACCAGCGTAAAAAAAACAACTGGCATTTTTAAACGTGCATTCAATCGAGTGAGAGAAACATATGATGGAGTCCGCACAGTTATCTGGAAAAGTCACCCCTTGGAGCAACGAAAAGGTGCAAGCTTTTCTGGCGATCATAGGAGACTGCAATATTCAGCGACAGCTGAATAAATATAGGCCTATAGGCAACAACTATTAGATATAAAATGGGACTTAATTCAAATCTTTCCAGGTCTCTTAAAGGGAACGTGAAATCTTTAATAATAATAATCAAACGGATGTCAAAATCCTACTCATCAAATCTGATTGTCAATACAGACAGCAGATTTAATCCCCAGGCAATAGACGTGTTACTTCTTATTTTTGTAACGCGTTTCGGTCTTTTCTTCTTTACATTGGCGGTTGGGTGTTTCATTCGCGGTTATGCAGCACGACACACGATGCTTTAAAGCCGCCCCTCTAGGAGGTGTTCCCTTTAGCGGAGCAAAAGCGGGTCTATGGAAATGCAACACACGAGCAGAGCCGTGCGGAGCTGTTCCGGGCTGGCCAAAATCGAGCCAGTGGAAAAGGGGCAAAAGATGAGTGCTCAAACAAGATCCCCTACAATGGATGAGTAGTGGACAGATGCACTCTATACAATTTCACTAAAGTGTCGGGATGTCCAGGAGGCCACTGCACGTATAGTCTCCAGAGAGACTCTGGTCATAGCAACCAATGAGGTATTAAGTCTTCTGGTAGAATGACACCGCACCCCAGCAGTCGGGTGGTGGCCCTCTATAGCAAATGCCTGCTCCACCATGTCTAGGTGGACTGTCCCTTGTGGGGCCTGGTGTTACAGTCAAAAAGGCTATCAGATTTGCACAGGGTGACTGTCGCTATGTGTACGTCTCCAGTGCTTGAACAGGGTACAGGAATTCACTAGCGTCTCCTTTAACAAAGCGAACAAAATGGAGGGGCAGGGAGTGGCTCACAGCAGAGGCCACTTTAGGAAGGAACCCTGCATTAAGGCCAAAGTGCAACATCTGAGCCACCAGGGTTCCACCAGCAGCATGTTAGGAATAACCTTTATTAATATGCTCCACAGCTATTTTTCCCTTTTATACTATAGTGATATAAAATATAAATTCTAATGTTTCCCTTTTGTTAAAATAGGATAAGAATGCTCAAAAACATACAGTACAAGGATAAACGGCCCAAGGTTTGTCATAAATGACCTGAAGCTGGGGCACTGGGGTAGATAGTGGAGCAGCTGGTAGAACTGGGTTTGATTAGACACCTACAGCACACTTAGATTAAGGATGGACACCCGCTACTACACAATCTAACAGATAGACACCACAATGGTGACACATAGTCTACTGATAATCACTGAGGGAGTGCACATCCATTGCATTGGAGTGCCAAATATAAAAACTGTATGTGACCTTCTAGCGGGGCTCTTCGTCATCCTCTAACAGACGGCGACGGTCCGAGACGGGAGCCTCAGCGCTGATCTCTGTAATCATTCCTCTGCCTTAATTTAGATTAAAGGAGTTAAACGTTAGAAACTGGTTGAGAGTCGTTCCTTTAAGAGTCTTTGGATAGAGTGTGTGACCGTTTTCCGGGGTCCAAGGACCGGTGGAGATCCGAGGCATCTGACTGCCACTGGGAGTGGTAGAACGGACAAGCAGTACTCGTAGACTGACAAGGCCTGAAATTCACCCACGCATTTCTCTGAAGCCAAGGTCAGAAGAAATGCAATAGTTTTAGACAAGCACTTCAGGTCCACTTCTGCTAAGGGCTCAAACAGAGGAAAATGCAGGGCAGTGAGGACCAATGAAATATCCCATATAGGCACTACAGGACGTTGGGGTGGATGCAATTGACGGGTGCCTCTTAAAAACAATGAAACATCCTTGACCTGGCCCGCAGTGTCACTATCTGTGTCACCATCTATTTTCAACTATTGCCAACAAGAGATGATAGTATAGCTACGTTGACAGTGGATGGAGACTGACCATGGTATGGGTATAACTTGTGTCATCAGAAACTGAATCTGAATTGCTCTGACTGAATTTGTATTTCTATACATTGAAATTAAATGCATTGGTTTGAAAATGAATTTCACTAAACTGAAACTGAATTTAATGGTTTGAAACTGAATTCATTTGCTTTTAAAATGTATTTCGTTGTATTAAAAATTCAGTCTGACTACTTTCACTTTAAGGTCTGTAATTCAATTTCAGTTCCAAAATTCAGCCACAGATTAATCAAACACAGATTCATCGATTTACGTTTCACATCAGGTTAAACTTCCTTTACGGCATGTTGAGCTGGAGCAGTGCAGCATTCATGAGCTTGGCGGAAGTCAAATGAGCGTCATGTAAACAAACGATGGTCAAACGCAACACTTATTAAGGCAGGCCGTTTTAACATTTATTCAAAGCGCACTCCTCTCTGTTGTTCCATTTGTAGATCGCTAAATAGGATTCTTCCTAGTCAAAATTACATTCCTACTAGATGTCCTTAATTACATTTTTACTAACAGAAACTTAATTTCAGGATATCAAAAAATAAAATTGTACTTGTAAGAATTAAGTTTCAGATACCTATAAATCTTTACAATTTCTAAGTGGCCCTTTTGACATTTATTAGCTTGACTGAATATGTATTTCAGATATCTTAAATAAAATTCCTCCTAGTCAAAATGAACATTCCAGATATCTTGAATATAATTCTTACTAGTACAAATGGCATCACTTTTCCCATTCATGTGTATTGGACTTTTACTTTCTCCTATCTAAAATGAACATTCTAGGTATCTTAAATATAATTCTTACTAGGATTAACTATAATTTCAGATCTCCATAATCCACTTAATACTAGTCATAATGCCCATTTCAGATATCAAAAATTAAGAAAACGTTTCAGATATCTACAATGTAATTTCTAACATCAAAATTTATTTTTACGAGTAAAAATGTCATTACAGATATCTACACTGCAGTTGTTACTAGGAACAATTTAGCTGTGGATATCCATAATTGTCATTCTTCCTGTCTATAACTCTGTTTTTACATATATCAAATTAAATGACTACATGTGCGTAGCTGATCACTGATGCGACGTTTGGATACGTCATAGTGGGTGGGACTTTTTTGACCACCTCATGCAGGGAGTCGTTTTTCCCGCTTTTTAGCAATGTCGGTGTATTTTTTCCTCTGGACATGCTAAAATGAAACCACACATGAGCAGAACTTCGGCTTTAGACAGACTTTTCGGTGCAGTTTCTCGTGCAAGACAGGAACTTACAAATCCAGAAGAATTACTCTCCGCTACAAGGCAACTTTTCCGACGTCGCCCCGACAGATAAGGTAAGGTAGAAAAATTAAGATTGTGGATAGTGTACATTTGTCACCGAAAATGTTCTTTTCTAACGGATTTGTTAGTGATTATAAAAAGCAAAATCAAAGGCTATATTAAATAGTTAATGAAGTAAATCGTCAATTAATAGTGAATTAATTTGTTAATAGCTGATTAGGTTAAATAAAGCAGTGGCCCTCAAACTGGAGTCCCCAGACCTCCGGGGGTCCGCGAACCATAGGTTGGGGGTCCGTGAAACACGTGTTGTCGAACCCGAGGAGGCACTGGTGTGGATCTTCCGGGCTTGAGCTAATTAACAGAATGGACAAATATTTAACTCTGTCCACTTCATCAAGTAAGGCAAGAGTCAAATCGGCTGAAATTAGAAAGTATGGCAGCAGTTATATCGAGTTTGGCTTCATCGAGAACGAGGATGGAAGACCAAAATGTGTTATGTGTTCAAAGACAAAACGAGAATTTTTCCAGCAAAAAGGTGAGAATTATATGCGGCAAAAAAAAAAACAATTGGTGAACCTGGCCACATCAGAAAAAGCTCAGAGGGCTTCGTATCTGGTGGCACAGCTTATCGCAAAAAGTAAGAAGCCACACGGTGGACATGTGTGGTTCTGCTTGGCACAGATGCAGCTAAGAAGGTGAAAGCTGTCCCGCTTTCAGATGACACAGTGCGGAGAAGAATTAAATAACTGTCAGCTGACATTCAGATAAAATTATTGGACAGACTGCGTTCATGTGAACAGTTTTCTATACAGCTGGATGAATCGACAGACGTTTCCAGCGCAGCTCAACTGACGCTGACTCAGTACGCTATCCTTGGGAAGGAGACATTTTAGAGGATTTTCTGTTCTACAAGGAGGTCTTGGGTAGGACAACTGGTGAGGAAATATTTAAACTTGTTGATGCTTTTATGACTGAAGCAAGACTGAGCTGGGGAAAATGTGTCGCTGTTTGTACGGATGGCGCAGCAGCAATGAGGGTGGAGTACAGCACGGATAAAATCCATCAATCCGAGGGTTATAGCTACCCACTGTGTCCTGCATCGACAAGCACTGGCTTCCAAAGACGTAGAACCAGATCTTCACTCCGTTTTGAACACAGCTATCACTGCAGTTAACTTTGTGAAATCCAGAGCTTTGCAATCACGGTTGTTTGGTCAACTTTGCCGAAATCTGGATGCTGAACATGACGCACTGCTTTATCACTCGGAGGTGCGATGGCTGTCTTGTGGGAAAGTGTTGCAGAGAGTTTTTGAGCTACGCAGAGAAATGTCAGAATTCATGACAGAGGAAAAACTGGAAATTGCACATTTTTTTCTTGATCCAGACTGCATTGCCAAGTTAGCCTATCTTGCAGACATATTCAACATACTGAACAGCCTCAACCTCTCAATCCAAGGAGGCCACACATCTATCCTTGAAGTTAGTGACAAAATCACCGCCTATATGAAGAAAACCGACCTCTGGAGAAGAAGAATACAAGATGGAATAATAGACATGTTCCCCCAACTGACTGAGTTTTTAAACAAAGAGAACTTGTCCGTTGCTATTGTGAGGGATGTTGTAACTTCACGCCTAACATCACTGTGTGAGCACTTCAGCTCATATTTCTCTGATGTGAACACTGATGCCTGGGATTGGGTGCGTGATCCATTTTCACCTGCTGCAACAGAAAATGGCCTAACAGGTAAAACAGAAGAACAGCTGTAGGAGTTATCTTGTGACAGAACATTGAAGACCAGATTCCAACAGGCAAGTCATGCAAACCTTTGGACCTCCCTCTCACATAAGTATCCTGAACTGGCTGCTGAGGCCATGAAAATATTGCTGCCCTTTCCTACCACTTACCTCTGTGAATCATCATTTTCCACTCTGACTGTCATGAAGAACAAATACAGGGCTCGTTTACAAGTGGAAGATGATCTTAGAGTTTGTTTTTCATCCATACCTCCAAGAATAGAGAAACTGTGTGGTGAGAGACAGGCTCATCCTTCTCACTAATTTTTAAAGGGTTATTGATGTAACTGATGACTGGTTTGACTATATGCAACAAAGCCTAAAGCAGATATTTTCCAGAAGGTTTTTCAGTTTTCTGCCAAGAGTTTGAATAAGGTGTTCATTGTGTTAAAATTGAACCAAATAAGAGCTGTTAAACTGATTGTTCCAGTTTTCATGTTTTTTTTGTGTGTGGAAGCTTTAAGATATGATATTTGAAGAAAACACCCTAGGAGTTAAAATATAACTTAAATAAAATTTTCCTGTTTAAAGTGTTCAAATGCTTTTTAAATTTTTTTTATTTCTATAACAGATTGGGTGTATGTACGTAAAAAAAAAAAAAAAGAAATATACAGAATTCCTACAGTATTTAAGAGTACAAAAGGCAGTTTAAAAAATATTATCAGTATGAGGAATCTTAAGGGGTCCTTGGAAAAATTCTACCACTTTTAAGAGGTCCCTGGCCCCCAAACGTTTGAGAACCCCTGCCTTAGACCATGCATCATAATCCTAAACAAGCACTCCACACTTTTCACATTTTCTGAAAACACTTGTTTTATTTTTTTCTTTCACTCCATAATTATATCAACTATTTCCCTCATTCCGTTTATCTTTTGGAAAAATACTCAAATAACATATTGAATGGTTACTTACTTTCCTTTATTATGCCATTGCAAAAGCACTGAATTATCTTGTTACTGAAATGAGTCCCGACAGGACTCTGGATAGGTTAAAAATGAACATTTAGCAATTCATATTTTTTGGATATAACGTTTTTCTTTTAAACATACAAGTCAACCAGTCTTTATACTAAATCCATTAGAGAAGATGAGACCACATATTGTTTATGTCCATCAGTTGTTTCCTGCATTAGAATGAAGAGGTGGGTATGCAGTTTAGGTGAAATGTTCATTTAGTAGGATATTTAGAAAAGTGATGGGCAAGATTTTTGCTTAATTCAACCTGTTAATAACCACACAGAGGCTGTTCTTATTCTAAATCCAACTTAAATTTGTGCATATGTGCAATATAAACACGCAGCACACAAAGTAAACACTAGTTTACTAGTTTACACAGTGAAGTCAAGCAAACATTTTGCATTGCAAAAGAAGTTGTTTTTTTGGATTTTTTTTTACAAATAAGCCACATGTACTCTCTAATTCATCTTTGTTATCAATCCTAATCTTTAATCTGGTTATTTTCTGTGCTAAATCAGGCAAGACAGACACTCTTGATCTGAATTTTAGCCCTGTTTCTTAGGAAGGGTCCGCTAAACTTTTTTTTTTCTATCACAAATATTCAGCATTCCACAAAGAATGTTTCTGTATTCTTCAACCTAATGTAGCAATAAACACAGAATTCAAGGATTTCACGTTTTTAGTGAAATTAAATAAAGTGACAAGTGATTGATGCAATTAAATAAATAATATTCTGAGTAAACCTCTAGCTCTTAGAGTTCCTTTTAGGAATACATTTATTTTAACAAGACTTTTGACACACAGGAGGAATCAGAGCTCGTGACATGAGGAAATGATGTCTGAGCAGAGAACAGGTGAGAAGCACTTCCTTTAAAAGCCAATTCCTGTGATAAGCTGACCACTACCTGATTCATCAGCAAGATTAAAACTGTTGACCTGGTTGTCAGGCAAAATGTTAGTGTGCTTTGATTAAATGCATAATTATAACACACATTCATAATGTTTTTCAATTAACAATGTCTCTTATAGGTGGATGGGGAAGATGCAGATTTACTTTAACTTTGTGGGTTGTGGCAAGAAAAACCTTTTCATAGGTCCTATTCAGGAACAACTCTGCACGATTCCCTATACTTATAAATTTGATAATGAAGTCAGAGCAGTAGTCCAGTCTAGCTTTTACCATATGAGGTTGGCAAAATCAAGCCATATCTTTCTCATGCTTGTATTACTAATAGAGTGGACTACTGCAGCTCCATCTATAATGGGATTGAACAGTCGGTCCTCTATTGTCTCCAGCCATTTCAAAATACAGCAGCTTGTTTACTAACTCAGAAAAGACAACATGTGCACATCACCCCAATTTTAACCCCCCTGCACTGGCTGTCTGGTTTTTGTGAAATATTTTTAAGATTTTGTAAGATCTATAAACCACAACTGCACATTATTGATGCACCAAATGATGAGCTTAAAACCAGCTGTCACTGGTCACAATAGGACTTAAAACATCAGAGTTCTAACATCAGATGTCACCGATTATATTTAAGAGAACATTATAACTCGTGACATTCCAGGAGTTCACAATTTTAGACTTTCGTCAAATTAATAACTCCAATATCTCCGTGCTAGTAACAATCAACTCTGCTACATAGGCAAAATTTTAGATGTTCTGACTCAGTCTGGTTTCTTCTGTGTAAGCAATAACTTGAGACTTGGTTTAACTTCACTTAAGTTGCTGCATATTTGTTGCCAGAGGCTGTGTTTTGTGTAAGGCTTAAATTTGAAGCTGAATTAACTTTGCAGTTAATTTTAGTATCTGACCTAATTTTGATGCATGTATCCATTCAGGAACTTTATAGTTTGTTTTATGTTTTGAAAGAAAGGATTTATTGCCAGATTAAATCCCAAATTTAATCTAATCCACCCTGCCATAAAGGGGGGGTGTATCAAAAGACAAATTGCAATTATTACACTTAGGAGGTGTAGCAATTTTCTTTTTCCTTTGCATTTTTAAACAAATTCCCTTAAAGGTTAAGAGTAGTGTCTAATCACTAGTTCTCCCAAAGAAAGGTGAAAAATTTAACACTAAAATCACAAAATACCCCTAGAGAAAGGAGTAGCATTGTAACACTTAGATCATAGTGTTGTCATAAGTCACAGGTTGAATGATCAACTTCTGTGCCCGTTTTACACTCATACAAATGTTTCCAATATATGTAGAGTAGAAGATACATATATAGCTGGACATACATTTGTTGTTGCTTTTAGCAATATTCTGATAACTTTGTTGTTGTTTTGTAGTGTCTGCCAGAATGACGGAATCCAACTCCATTATGAATTCAGCAGACGTGGAGATGCAGTAGGTTGTTGTTGCCGATCTCATCCATGTCTCTTGGTCTCCAGATGAGCGGGATGCTTTAAATCAGTTTGACCTTGCTGCAAGTGATAAAAAGATTCAAGAATTACTTGACTTAATTGAAAATCCAACTAGACAGATTCTGATTTCAGATGTTGTTGGCAGGCTTACCTTGTATCAGCAGAAATCACAACTGGAAGCTAAAAGATATTTTCAGTTACAGACTGACCACCAGATGGCCCTTTCTTTAAATATTATTTCAATAAATAAAGGCAGCTAATGAGACACCGTTGAGAATTAGTCATTATTAGGTATTAATTATTAAATAGTCAAGCTCAGAAGGAACGACACATGAGTCTCTGTTAATCTTGCAGCAAGATGGTAGCCCACTCTGCAGTGCAACTACAAAGTGTTGGCACCATCTCTCTTTATTTATATATGTGGTTCACACACACAGTTCAACAGACATTCCAAGCATTTAGGGGGTGTATGTGTGTCTGTGTGTGTGTGTGTGGGGTCAGAAGGGTTAGGGTGCATGTGTTTTGCTTTTAAACAGAGAGGGAGTGGGGACTGGTACAAGCAGCCCCCAGATGTTGCTGATAGTAGCATAACTCACTCCTCTCCCTGGGAAGGAAGAGTGATAAACAATACAAAAGTTTTCAAACCCTAACAGTCCCTCCTTTTTTATCACGAATAAAGTCATGATTAGATACATGTAAAAGAAATAACTCTGTGAGCAAAAAACCCACAGGTGGAAAGCAGATTATATTGTGGGAAAAATACTCCAACGGCCACTCCGCCTTGGCGACCACCTCATGGTAGAGTATAATAATAAAACAATGTAATAAATCAAGAAAACAAAATGTAATAAAAGTAAAAGAATTAAAACAATGTAACAAAAGTAAAAGAACCAAAACAAGGCTTGTTCATGTCATCATTGTACTTTTCCTCATTTCACTTAAACAGCAACTTCTTTCGATTTTCTGCTATAAGGTAATTTCATGAAGTACAATTATGAGTACACTCAGGCCTTGAAAATATATTCATTTACAACATGTAATCATAGTCATCTGTTTTGGGTCCAATATGGTGTCCACTTGAATCAATGCTGCATATGCGACTGTGATTGACTGAGTCACTATTCTTTTTACCATACATTTGCTGCATGGAATAATACATATTGACAAGATGCACAGGATGATCAGGAATACTGCTATAGTGAGTAAGAAAATCTTAACCCAATCCATCCATCCCCTTTGGAGCATCCAGTCTAACCAAGAGGAGCTGGGAGTCGGGTGGTCGTGTGTCATGACGTTTTGCAGGTTACGCAGGTTATTCAGTGCTCCTGTTATATCTGAGGAATGTATATTATCTGGAATATATGTGCAACAAGTGTTGTTCAGCAAAACGCAAACGCCTCCCGTTGATGCTGTTAGACTATCCAAAGCCAGTTCTGAATTATCATGGCTCGCATAGCGTTCATTTCTATGTTTTGGCCATCTTCTACTATTATGGAGTTATTCAAAAACAGCCCTAATCGGTAGCTTAAAGTTTCCACACGCAGCATTAGTTTGCCCACACCTAGCCAAGGAAGGAGAGATAGTGTCACTTTATCTCCTTCTGGCCAAAGCTTAAATTCATCCGGGACATTAGTACCCCAGATAGGGTCGTGTGGTTTCATTTGGATGCCTTCTCCTTCTGTTAGATTTTGATCGTGAACAATGAAATATGTACGCTTCGCATACCCCCAGAGTCCTATTGAAAAGGCACATGCTGCTTCTGTGAAATTCATCTTTCTCACATACACTATAGGACCCTGGGAATGATAGAACATACATAACAATCTGTTTTATTTTGTGCTTTAGCTGTTTCATACACATAACAATACCAATAATTCTGCAGAAATAGATGTCTTCCTCCTTTCTTTAGGGGTCTGAGATGAGAGCCGTCCGGTGTCCATCTCTTCTCATGTGTTGTCGTATCCTGTGGATCTTTCCTTCAACAGAGAAAGAGTCCTGCTACCAGAATTAGGCTCAGGCTTATCAGTCCTGTCCACATGTTACAAAAAGCCATACTAAGTTGGGCACAGGTCAGTTGTTTTCTTCACCGGTTTGAGATGCTGAGCCCTATGGGTCACCAGTCCCTTTGTAGCCGGTCTTCCGCTGTTACCCCGTCGGTTGGTTTGGCTCCTGTAACGGTAATATTGGCTTACAGTGGCTCTTGTGGATCCAGGATGGTCTCTCTGCAATTTTTTTAGAGCTTTTGGTGTGGTCAGGAGAACTCGGTATGGCCCTTTCCAGCAGGGGGCACTCCAATCCTTTCTATGGATTGTCTTAATCAGGACCAGGTCTCCAGGTCTCAGGTTGTTCTGTGGAATAGGAGCAGAGATTATCGGCAGACCACTGGACATCTGTACTTCCTTTGTTTGTAACATTTTATTCATCCATTCAGCTAATGATGTTTCCTGCTGTGCTTTTCCTATGTCATCCATTTCTGATGGCAATGGAAAAGGTCTTCCATACACTAATCTATTTTTATTGTTCCATTTGTTCGTTCAACCAACCCAGCAGATTGTGGGCGGTGTTGAGGTACAATAATTCCACCACACATAAAAAACACCCTCAACACCCCAGCCCGGATGTCATGAGAAAGAACAGATGAAGAGCAGGAAATTAAGATTAACACAAGTTTAATTTGATAAGTCCAATAATTCCCTAAACATATTCCATACAAAAAGAATGATGCAGAGAAAGAAAGAAAGATTTACCAAAGACATTTTGGGAGAGACAGCTCGGGTTTCAGCAAAGCATGGCTGTCTGTCTTAACCGAGTTGTCTACCTCCTCACAGATGCCAGAGCATATTATACCCTTCACTTCAATGCTTACTAACTGAGCCTCCCCATTATGCAGTCTGGCGCTGTAAATCAGTCAAGCCCCCCTTGTGGTTGGTTTATTATCTATACCATGCCCAAAAGTCAGCATTTATTACTTTACTGCCCATACAGAGCATTTACAGCTTGCAGCTGCTGAGAACATCCTGAACATCCTGACCTGGGATTAACCCATTTCTCCAACCTGAAGCCTGCTGTGACCTCTGACCTCTCCTTCTCAGGCTCACAATACATGTTATGTCTCAGTTTTATGGTTATACATGCGAACTGAACTAATATCATGAAAGTACATGATTTTAATTCTCAACAGTGGTAAGAACAATGTTTTTTTAACTGAAACCCTAATGCTTTAGAGCACAGTTCAATTACATTATTTCTCATTATCTGATCTTATGATTTGTGGAATACCATATGTGGGAAAAAATGTGTCACTAAACTCTTTGCCATTGTGAGTGCATCACAGTGCTTTGCAAGGTATATTTCAACCCATTTTGAAAATGCATCTATAACCACTAAACAGTATTTCTTTCCCTGTAACCATGAAAGTTCAATAAAATTTGCATAGTCAGAAAAATGTATGGTGTAGAACAGGTGATTAACCAGGATTAACCAGTTGTATCTTCCCTCCTTTTTGACACATTCCCGTGTGTTACTGTTGCTGCAGTTTTGTAGAGATTATTATTATTATTATTATTATTATTATTTTTTGGCAATATTGGTTTATTTTCTAAATGATATATATCATTCTGTTTAACAGATTAAAATGTCAATTCTGTTCCAGATGATGTTTTGAACCCTCTAATTTTCCCATATTTTGGCAAAATGGTGAACAGAACTGAATACATATTGGCTGTCTGTGTAGATGATTAGCATTTTTCCTTCATGTAATTCACAGGCTCTGATGACAGCATACAGCTCTGCAGTCTGTGCTGAACATGTATGGGGCAGGGCCTGTGATTCTATCATTTTAGTTTCAGTGGTTACAGCATAACCAACTCTATTTTCCCCAAACTCATCTTTAGAAGCTGAATCATCCACAAAAATAATTTGTGAGTTTTGTAGAATAGTTTTAAGAGCTTCAACTTTTGTTTTACATGAATGCGGTTCTCCATCTTCTGTTGTAGGTAGGAGAGTGCTTAAATTGAGTGGACCACATCTTTGTAAGGTTATATTTGGCTGTGAAAGCAGAAGTAAAGCCAGAGCAATGTGTTCTTGCTGTTCCTGCAGAGGTTTTAAAGCCTCGTTTTTCCAAATTCTTATTATTCTTTTTTATCATATTTTATTTTATTGGGGACTTTATTTTATTTTATTCTTATAAAGCAAGTCCTTATTACATTTAAAAATAGATCACTATATTTGGTAGTTGCTATTATTTTAAAATAATGCTTGATTTAGTTTTTATTAAAAAATATGAATGATGAACCAAAAAAATGAAGGGCATATTATATCTTATAATCTTAGTTTGTCCTACCCAGTTTTATAGATACACCGTACAGTTTCAGTCAGCTTTGTATTTAGTTCAAGTAACTAAAGTTTGTTTCAATTAACTCAAGTTTTCTCTATTTCAGTCCAGTCCAGTAATTATGTTAAAAGTTAATTTCATCTTGTGTTTAAATTTGGGGTCTATTCGATCATTCTAAACCTGACTGGAAAAAGTCTAAACATCAACAAACAACATTAATATCCTTTTGTTTTACCATAAAGAACTGACCTAATATTATTATGATTCAGACTTGCCCTCATAGTCTTTCACTATTGTGCACATATATCCTAATTTTTACGTAACATGAAACAGACATTTATTTCGCAAAAACAGACAGAATAAAATACAGACATTTGGCCACATAAAAGTCTAAATACCCTGTTTTATCAGTATTGTCAATACAGGTAGAACCTTTGCTATCTTTATATGATTTTTTTTTAGAAAGATTCTGAAAACCTAATTGAGATATAAGTTTGGCAATGATCATCAGAACATCAGATCTTTATTAGCGCTTTTAAGGTACCTCAAAGATGCATTACAATGAAATCAGTCATTCCCATTCACACACATTCACACACTACCTACTTACTTTTCTGTAAGAGTAATTTTATTTGCACAAATTTGAACATAATTTGACTTCTATTATTCTTAAAATGCACATTGTTTCCTCATAACCCCTTTTTGTTTCCACTAGGTCTGTTTTGAATGCTTCAATTCTTTTTTATTCACCAAGAATCAATAAGGGTTCTTAGTGGGGTCCACTTAAAAGTGTTGTCTGTTTGGGTGTCATGTTATCAATGTCAGGTCAGTGAGGTTCATAGGTCAGTCAGAACCTTGTTCATTTGGTCTGTGCACATAATGTTTCATAGATCCAGCCTATGATTAGTAAGCAAAACTTTTCCCATTATAGGAGAAAAAATTATTGTTAATGAATGAGCTGCATTTTCCTAGGAACACTGCAATCCACTGTCTTCTTCTGGATGAGCATCACCTGTTGAAAACTGTCAGTTAAAGGCTGCTCTGTTGTTTTTCTTTTTTTAATCTGTTTATCAACCTGTGTGCACACGGTGACTGAGAGTTCCCTTTGAAATTATAATCTAGCAAGGTTTTTTACTGTCTCTGGATCTTTTGAATGCATAATCTCCAGTTTTAAGATCCCCCTGTAATTTTAGGATTTTCAGTGGTTAATTAAGTTACCTGAAAATTCTTATTTTTATGCCATCGTTTACATATTTTTTCCGGCCCCCTTCACATAATTTTCCATAAACTTTACATTCCTTTCTAAGTTTTTATTTGCTTTTGTTCTTTCCCCATTTTAAATTAGATTAGTTTAAAAACTATGAATGTCCTGAACAGAAGTTCACTGGCATGAGATCAAGGAGAGGACATTAACACGCCCTTCAACTGCGGCTAGTCTGCAGCGGTGTTAATTTTCAGGGATGAAACCCGTCCTGTATCTCCTAGATCACCAGTACGTCTTTCTATTCAGGTAAAATAAAACACAGGAACCAGCAGAATCTTGCTATGATTCTTCCAAAATGCTTGGTCTTCCAAACACACACAACACATTCATTCAATTAGTACCTTGACTAGTCCACTTTTGCCCAACAGTTGCTTACGGCCAACCTAACCTGTTTTGTGAGCTCTTTTGTTATTTAACACTTAATTTCATTCCCTTACGGCGGAACGCTACCAACCAAATTATCCAGTTCCCTTACGGCGGAACTACCTAGTCGTTTCTGATCCCCTTACGGCGGGACTACCTAATTTATCGCTATTCCCTTCCGGCGGAATAATACCTATCCAATTGCTGTCTCCTTACGGCGAGACACTACCAACAACTGTTTTAAGTACTTATTACAACACAATTTCTCACCTCTGAGCTGACTTCAGTGACTCTTTCGGACCCCAAGAGTCACCAGGCGTCGAGTAAAGCAATAATCTACCGGCCCGATGCGAATTCACCCACCGGGTCTTTGGACCACCGTCCTGGGGCAAACCTCCAGTAGGCTTTCTCAGCGTCAGGTGATCCCGGGATCCTCAGGTCACTTTAAATGATAGATAAGTTAGATTACAACATCCGGTTCGAAGGACCAATTCAATGTTAGGTATTAATTATAAAATAGTCAAGCTCAGGAGGAACGACACATGAGTCTCTGTTAATCTTGCAGCAAGATGGTAGCCCACTCTGCAGTGCAACTACAAAGTGTTGGCACCATCTCTCTTTATTTATATATGTGGTTCACACACACAGTTCAACAGACATTCCAAGCATTTCGGGGGTGTATGTGTGTCTGTGTGTGTGTGTGTGGGGTCAGAAGGGTTAGGGTGCATGTGTTTTGCTTTTAAACAGAGAGGGAGTGGGGACTGGTACAAGCAGCCCCCAGATGTTGCTGATAGTAGCATAACTCACTCCTCTCCCTGGGAAGGAAGAGTGATAAACAATACAAAAGTTTTCAAACCCTAACAGTCATCCAGACGGTTGGTTGTATTCAGCAGATCATTCTTTAAAACATTATTTTATTAAAATAATATTTTATCTGATCTTGCATTGTGAATGGTTGTCTAAAGTTATGCTGATTATTGCCTAAGTTGGTTCCAAGACTAATTTAACTTCATTTCCAGATTCTCCAAGATAATCCTTGGTTCTCAAACATAAACATTGCATGGTAATGTTGCATCACTCTTTCGGTCATGATTTTTAATCATCTTTAATCAACTTGTTTATATTGTACATAGCCCATCAGTCTTCGTTATTCTTTAATTCTGCTTAGTAGTTTAGTTGGATTGTTTTAGCATAGTAAAGAGTTTGTTGATTGAAATATGTTTGACTTTGAGTTGACTTATTTTTTTTATTTTTGTTAATATATTCTTGTATTTTAAGGAATTATGTGAATTCATTCCATGTGTGTGCAGAGTTTTGCTGTTCAGTAATGTCAGAGCTTGGCTCACCCTTTTGATTTTGTCCTAATACCACCGCCTTACTGGGCTGGTATTCACAGGACAACCCTTAACAGACCGAAATATTATTTAATAAAATATTAAATTATTAATATTAAATAATATTTTCAGATTCATAGTCACAACATTGGTATTCATCAGACAACACTTAACAGACCAAAATATTATATAATAAAAATATGAACATATTAGTATTAATATATTAAATAATATATTCAGAATGATAATCACAACTCACCAACGGGCGCTGGGGGGGTTCGCATCCGAGTGTGAAGCGGCTGGGATGAAGATCAGCGGGATGGAGCGGGAGATCGACAGACGGATCGGTGCAGCTGCCGCAGTAATGGGGGCACTGTGCCGGTCTGTTGTGGTGAAGAGAGAGCTGAGCCGAAAAGCGAAGCTCTCGATTTACTGGTCGGTCTACGTTCGTACCTTCACCTATGGCCATGAACTTTGGGTCATGACCGAAAGAACGAGATCCCGGATACAAGCGGCTGAAATGAGCTTCCTCCATAGGGTGGCCGGGCACTCCCTTAGAGATAGGGTGAGGAGCTTGGGCATCCGGGAGGGGCTCGGAGTAGAGCCGCTGCTCCTCCACATCGAGAGGAGCCAGTTGAGGTGGCTCGGGCATCTATACCGGATGCCTCCTGGACGCCTTCCTCGGGAGGTGTTCCAGGCACGTCCCACTGGGAGGAGGCCCAGGGGACGGCCCAGGACACGCTGGAGGGACTATGTCTCTCGGCTGGCCTGGGAACACCTGGGGCTCCCCCGGGAGGAGCTGCAGGGGGTGTCTGGGTAGAGGGACGTCTGGGCGTCTCTGCTGAGTCTGCTGCCCCCGCGACCCGGTCCCGGATAAGGCAGAAGACAACGAGTACGAGTAATCACAACAAAGCCCTCCTGTTCTCCACTCATTACCTGTATTAACTGCACCTGCTTGAACTCGTTATCTGTATAAAAGACTGATGTCTTTTATACAGACACACTCAATCAAACAAACTCCAGCCTCTCCACAATGCCCAAGACCAAAGAGCTGTGTAAGGACATTAGGGATAAAATAGTAGACCTGCACCATGCTGGGATGGCCTACAGAAAAAATAGCCAAGCAGCTTGGTGAGAAGGCAAGAACTGTTGGTAACTGTTGGTATAAGAAAATGGAAGAAGTTTAAGATGACAGTCAGTCTCCCTCGGTCTGGGGCTCCATGCAAGATCTCACCTTTTAGGGCATCAATGATCTTGAGGAAGGTGAGGGATCAGCCCAGAACTACACGGCAGAACGTAGTCAATGACCTGAAAAGAGCTGGGACCACAGTCTCAAAGAAGACCATTAGTAACACACTACGCCCCCATGGATTAAAATCTTGCAGCGCATGCAAGGTGCACCTGCTCAAGCCAGCGCATGTCCAGGCCCGTTTGAAGTTTGCTAATGACCATCTGGATGATTCAGAGGAGGAATGGGAGAAGGTTATGTGGTCTGATGAGACAAAAATAGAGCTTTTTGGTCTAAACTCCACTCGCCGTGTTTGGAGGTAAATGAAGTTTGAGTACAACCCCAAGAACACCATCTTTACTGTGAAGCATGGAGGTGGAAACATCATTCTTTGGGGATACTTTCTGCAAAGGGGACAGGACGACTGCACTGTATTGAGGGGAGGATGAATGGGGCCATGTATCGGGAGATCTTAGCCAACGAGTTCCTTCCCTCAGTAAGGGCATTGACGATGGGTCGTGGCTGGGTCTTCCAACATAACAACAACCTGAAGCACACAGTTAGGGCTAAATACAACTAAGGAGTGGGTCCGTAAGAAGACTTATTACTTGCTTTGCAAGTGGGATAACCTGCAAATTCGGCAGTGTATCAAATACTTGTTCTCCCCGCTGTATAGCCATCAACAATGGATGGCTGCTACGTCGCAGAGATGCCACAAACATTGGTGTGCAAAAGCACAAAACGCTCAAAGAATTCTGGCAGGAGGTTGCAGATGCCCTTGTCCACAGTGGAAATATGAAGGGAAACTCTTCACAGGGAGGGGAGGAGAATGTGCACAGGCACACCAGATGCATACAAAGGTCAACAACCCCAAGACCCATTGTTGATGTCCGTCATGATCGAGTGGATCACTTCCCAGTTTCACAGACAAGGGAAGGTGCAGGCTTTGCCCTGAAGGACAGACAACAATCTATTGCACAAAATGTGGTTTTCGTCTGTGCAATGTCACGGGAAAAACCCACACTGCTTCTAAGCGTTCCATAAAAAATGAAAAGTTGTCTGAGGGGCATTGTTCATAGAGTTCCCAACATTATAGAAAACCTGGACCCATAAACCTTTCTCCCATGTTTAGTTGTGTATGCATCATTTGATAAAATGAAATTGCTGTGTTGTCTTGCTTTCATTTAATTTTCAGTGCACAAACAGTTCTATATGTTAATCGTGAAATGTTGTGTTTGTTGCATCACTTTTTCACAAGATTGTTATGAGATTGCTAAATTGGATTGGTAAAAATGAATAAAAATAAAGTTTAAAAGTTCTATGTGTAATGTAAATGAGCAAAGAATACAACAATGAATAATTTATCTTCATTAAATTGAACATTATGTGTTTATCATTTTAGTTATGTTTATACCCAACTTTGGTGGCATTTTCCAAAATTTGTCTGGGGGCGGAATTATTCTTTTACAAGGGGTTTAGTTCCACTTTAAATAAAAACAACATTCGGGTTAACAGTGAAGTGGAATGTCTACAACTACCAACTATAACAAAAGAAATAGCTGTGATCCTTGTTCAGAAAATCAGTAAAGAAGCACACTACAGAAGGACTTAGTGGAGAACTGTGCAATTTCCCTCACATAGGTTTCTGCTGCACAAGAGGTCAGACTCTGAGGAAAGTTAAAAAGGGAGGGACGTTTATTAACTATGTTTGAAAAGTTTCCCGTTAATTTCTTCCCATAGTATATTTAGCAGGGTTTGAAATCGTGAGAGCCGTGGTTACCCTGATAACCAAAAATTTGTTGTGGATTTTAGTTTGAGAATTAAAATTGTGAGGAAAATTTCAAATTCAAAACCGTTATTGTTGTATAATACAACGAGATTGTGTGTTTTTCTGTGGCAGTCAAAATACTGTTTAGAAAGAAAACGTCTGTTAAGAAAAAAAAAAAAAGCTAGCATTGGTGTTTGAGTGAGTTTGACATTTTTTAAGACATAGATACAGAGATTTTTCCATATAAATATACAACATTGAAATGTAGTTAATTTCTGGAGCTGGTTATGCTTTGACAAAAGAAAATCCTTGCCTTTTTACAGTTGTCTTGAGACAAAATATAACTCTAGCTGTAGAAAAAATTATTCCTAAATATTTAAAATACCAAATAGCTTTTGAGCACTCCTTAAAATTGCTTTTTCTCGCCCCTTCCTCTTGATGACCAGCTTACACATCAAATGCAACAGATAAAATAAGTTTTAATTCAGATTCTTTTGATATGATTTTGTTATGTCTTCCATTTAATTGTTAAAACATTTTGTTTTATCACATACATATTTTAAATAGTATTAATTATGCTCTGAAGTTGTGGTTTCTGTTTTTCATACTTTTTAAGTCTTTTCAAAAACATATTACAATCAAAGTTTTTCTTCTTTTATTATGTAGCGAAGTATTCCATCTCCTTCAGATAGGACTGTTGTTTAATGTTTAAATGTTTATGTCTATATTTAACATTTAAGTCTTTAAAATGTGTTACCATTTTTTCCAGAATATGAATTCCTTTAATTTTGTTTTTTGCCACCGCTTGTGTAACAACTTCCTGGATGGCAACATGCACTAATCACCATTATTCGGGTCTGATATTTCTCGACCGTTGCTATGTTATAATATTAGACAGTTCTCAAGGACTGATGCCATCGACTCACCGCACACGGTAACACACATGGTGCGCGCCACTGTTGCTCTGTGAAGGAGTGCAGATTTTGGCGCATTGTGGCAAAATGAAGCGCAAAGAGGCCACTATTTTGAGCTTTATTAAAAAAAAAACCTGAAAAATCAAATTATTTATTTATTGATCTCCACTGATTTGTTCTGTAAAAAAAGATTAAAAGAGTAAAGAGGGGAGAAGGGGTTGGTTGTTTGTCACACTTTTTAATTTCATTTAAATTACAAAACAATGCTATGCTTAGTCAATCCAATTACAATGTGTAATGGAATCCTAAAGCGTCTGATCAGACTTCACTTTTTTCAGCTAATGCTCCATGCTGCTGGAGAGATCTGCATTTTATGTTTGTTGACTACATGTGACTTACACAAAGCTTTAGTTTTTATTAATTTAATTAGTTTCTATTTAAGTAATGCATTTACAGAATGGATTAAGTCAAAAAGTAATATTTACATTTTTTAACAATAGGTTTTGTAGGAAGCTTTATTTTTAGATTCCACATTTTCAAAATGGTAATAGTTAAATAATCTAGCTGTTTAATTTACAAAGCCAGTATTTTCTGTGACACATAAAGTTAATTAATTCAAATATAAATGCAATTGTCTTTTTTTTTCACTCTTTGTTTGAGATGGATCCTAGTAATCCAATTTACCCGCAACCAGGAGACTTTATTGAGATCTGTCGGGGACTGTGTCAGCACTGGGCTGCCTACGTGGGTGATGAATATGTCTTCCATATGACTCTTGCTGGTCAGTATGACAAATTCCAATGTTCCTATATTTAACCTGGATAGAACTATGTCCTTCATCCCTCAAATATGAAACATCTCCTTTCAAAGGTGAAGATCATAGGTTTTAAACAGCTTCAACTAAATAAAGGATGTTCTGTTTTTCTTTCTTCATAGACGCTGCACCTGGCCTGGTGTTCTGTTTAAATGTAACACCGTCCTGGAGGGGGCATCAGCTTCTTCTTCAAGCTCTTCTAGAGATGATACATTTAGCCCTGTCTTTTATTGTTAAACCCTATCTCTCTCCATAGCTATTGGCTCACCATTTATTACGACAAACTGTATGTGTACTCTTCCATCCAATAGATGAAAACCGCCACAGATATGAGCTGCTTAGCTGTGGTTCTCTCCTAAATGAAGCCTCTAAAAGGAGCTACTACTTCCCCTAACTTTTTACTTTCCTTCAAAATAGAAAGTAGTCCAGGTTTAGCACTTTTGTGAATTTGACTGCATTGTTGAAAGCCAGGAGCTTATGGATCTAAATTGATCTAAAAAAGATTCACAAAGCGTACAATAAGATTTGTATGCATATAATAAGATCCCCAAGTGGACAACAAGATTTGTAAATGTACTACATAATTCACAAATGTGTATGACACAATGTGTAAATGCTACCTCAACATTGACAAATGTGTAAACAGTTTCTCAGATTTACATTGGTCAAACTGCACAAGTAATACACTTCGCACACAAATTGGCAAATGTGCGTGTGAGCAAACTTGTTTCCCAGTCCAGGCTGATTCATTCACAGCTTAGTTAAGTAGCCTACCTCATATCTCTGGAACATGTGGAGTCACCTGAACTTTGCCAGCATCTACATTGTAGATGGTTGTTTGTATGAAGACCTATATGTTGAGGAGCATTTGATTATAAATTGTACCAAATACAAAGTGAGCTTTAAAAAGTTCATCAAAGGCTCCACGTGAACTGGCTGACTTGCATGGTATGACCTGCTTGTCCAGAACAATGAAACACCTGTGGATGGTGCCCCTTTGTCCCAACAGCAAGGATAGCTTTGCATAACGGAGATGATGATTCGACATGTTCCTGGATACTTTGTCCAACCTGAGTAAGACAAGAAAGAAGAAAAGAAGGAAAATAAGTAGGATTACAAAATTTTTATCAAAAATTAATTGTTAAAATATTTCTTTCTGAACATTCAATTCACATGCCCCCTCTCAAAAAACACAAAAGACAAAATATTAAAAAAAAAATAAAGCTGATGTCTTAAATCAATAAATAAAACCAATTCGGTCAGAGAATATTTTTAAACTACAATCAATTTCATATCTAAAACGAATCATAGAAAAGGAGGATAAAACAGAGTGAAGTTTCCCGAGGACAAAAAAAAAACCCATAGAAAGTTTCTTACGACTACCACCTTTACTTAGTAAGACATCTAAATGGTATAATGTTATACGCATGACTTAAAAACAATATATGTCAAAGTATTAAAACAATATGGGAAAAAGGTTTGGGTTGTACTTTTGATGATGGAAAATGGGATATAATAATTTCTGATAATGGGATTTATGTCAGGGAGGCCAAAGATACATTTCTTCAATACAAAATTCTCAACAGCTATTTTACTCCATCTAGACTTTACAAAATGGGCATTAGTAAAGATGACCTATGGTGGAAATGCCAAGAAGCATAGGGCACCTTGTTACACCTTGAGTCTCCACAGATTTCTCCAAGCACACAGTTGAGTTTTTATTGAGGGCTTCTAAAAGTTGGAGTCATTCGGGTCCTTTTCATCCAGAGCGAATTGAACTCTACAGACCAACATACAATAAGCCTAACCCTCAACATATTAGTTTGTTATAGTGTTACATTGTTCGCTCTACCTTGTGTTGATTGTTTTTTCTTATTATTTATAGAGGGTGTACTTTTTATTTTGTCTTTATATGTACAAAGGTAAAAATTCCAATGTTTGCATCATGCCGAGTGTAAAGTCAACTAAAGTAGTATCCTATAATGTGAAGGGTTAGGAGCAGCAAAATTATGTCTAAATTAAGAAAAGATGGAACAGAAGTGGAACTGCTACAGGAAACCTATTTATTAGTCAGAACATGGAAAAACTAAAGAAATAGAAATTTACAGGGACATAAAAGATGTGTAGCAATTTTGGGCATTTTGTTAATGGGATGAGACCTAAATATTCGACTTAATCCATCCGTAGATTCATCAAACCCACACATACTAAAGTTAAATAAAACAAACAAAAATATCAAAATAATTTTAGAGGAACTAGGGGTTCTACTCTAGATGTTTGGAGAGAGCTAAATTCAACCAAAAGAGACAATAAATTTTTCTCCCATCCACATTCATTTTACTCCAGATTGGTCCATTTATTCATGTTTCAAAAAGATTTAGAGTGGTTAACTGCAAGATCGGAGTGATGGACTTATCAGATCACTCCCCAGTGTACCTGCAAGTAGAACTGGGAAATGAAAAGAGAAACACACATTGGAGACTAAATACAAGCATTTTACATCCCGTGACAGACTAAATTAGAGAGGACACAAATTGTTTAGCTGAAAATGATAACAAGAAGTCTCCCCGAATATTTTATGGGATGCTCTGAAAGAAGTCCTAAAGGGAAAACTAATTAGGTTATAGCTCCAACCTAAAATTGAAAAGAAACGAGCTATTGAAGAAACTTCAATCATTATTACAAATCCTGACAGATGCCCATAAAATGAACATGTATAATAACCTATGAACAGAAATACAAAAGAACAAAAACGAAATCAATGAAATTTTCTCAAACGAAAAAAAGAAAAGCATTGTATTTCATAGATACTGTGAGGCAGGGGGATTTCAAACACAATAAGCTAGATGTGATATACAAAAGCTGGGTTGGACAAGGCTTGACTGCTTATTGCACTCTTTATCATAAAGGGACCTTAAAGGATTTCCAATCAATAATAGGACTGTACCAGTTATGTAACACTGATTTCTACCAGTTTCTTCAAACCCGGCATCATTTGTGGAGCTCAATACCTAAGGACAAAGATATTTTTGAGACTCCTATGCTGAAAATATTCGCTAAGTCATATCTGTCAGATCCTGGACTCAAACTAATCTCAAGGATATACAAGGATATTCAGGAGGTTTAAAATTTCAGTACAGTTTATATTAAACAGAAATAATTTCTGGATTATAATTCATTCTGAGCTGAAAGTAATACTGGGTACACAAATTCCTTTTAATTGGGATGGTGTTTTGTATTCAGTGGACACAGACACGGAGTCCAGACGTTTATGTGGTATTTTAATTCTAGCGGCTAGAAAAGCTATTACAAAGAAATGGTTGAGCTTGAATGTTCCATCTCTAAGTGTAGTGAGGGCATGGTACAGGAACTTATATGTGCGGACCGGTGTGTGTATGTAAGGATGGGGTTGTGAATAGCAGCAATAAAGTACAAGAAAATGTCTAGTGGTCTCCAGTCTCTGTATAAAACAGAAACTAGCTATGAACATAGTACACTAAGTGATTGGCAATAGATTGTGCATGGTTTGTTGTTTCAAGTAGACTTCAGTCTGATGTCTTTAGTCCGATTTATTGATGAGTCCCAGACCAATTAATAGCTACACTCTTTTGAATATTTAATCCTTAGTTTTCCTCATCCAAATTGCAAAGCACTAAAACCACTTCTGTTTTATTGTTTTGTACAGTCCACAGGGCCTTACTCTCAATTTTTCGATCAGTTCTTATCTATTTTTTCTTCTTATCTGATTTAGTATTAAATGCAGATTAGGCCATTATAGTGGGGGATTTTAACATTTATGTTGAAACTGAAAGTGATAGGCTAAATATAGCCTTTAATGCTATCTTAGACTCCATTGGCTTTGCTAAAAACATTAGCAAACCTACCCACCTTTGTCTTCATTCTCTGGACCTTGTGCTGACATATAGCATTGAGTGTAAAGAAATAACAATATTTCCTCATAACCCTGTCCTGTCTGACCATTTTTTAATAACCTTTGAGTTTAATTTAACTAAGTTCTCCACACCTGAAAGAAAATTTCGTTATAGTAGATCATTATCAGACAATGCTGTAACAACCTTTGAAGAATCTGTTCCATTTTTAATTTCCCCATTATTACAGAAAAACACAGATGAGCGCAATAATTTTGTTTCTTCACCTTCACAAATTAATTCTCTTGTTCTTCGTGTTACTTCCTAACTGCATGGTGCATTAGACAATGTAGCCCCCCTAAAAAATAAGGTAAATATTTATGAGACTGACTCCCTGGTTTAAAGCAGAGCTGCGTACTTTAAACCACAATGTTATAAATTGGAGAGAAAATGGCGCTCTACACACCTGGAGGACTCCTACTTAATCCGGAAAAAATAGCCTACTGTTGTATAAAAAGACACAAACTAGAACAGCTTATTACTCATCCTTAATAGAAGAGAACATGAATAATCCTAGGTTTCTCTTTAGTACAGTTGCTAAACTTACACAGAGTCATAGCTCTATTGACCAATCCATTCCCTTAGCTCTCAGCAGTAATGACTTTATGGGATTATTTTTAAATAAAATGGATTCTATTAAAAATAAAATCATTGGCATACTCCCGAAAATGATTACTTCATCCTCAGTAAGCAAGACAACAGTGGAAGTAACTGTAGAACCTGATCTTTGTTTCGACTGTTTTGATCCTGTGGAGCTTCCTGAGTTATCAAAAATATTAGCTTCATCTAAACCTTCAACTTGTATGTTAGACCCAATCCCAACCAAATTATTTAAGGAAGTGTTCCACAGGCATTTAAGGTAGCAGTAATTAAACCTTTACTTGTGAAACCTTCGCTTGATCAAGATGACTTACTAATTTACAGACCTTTATCCATTATTCCATTTTTTTCTAAAATTGTTGTAAAAATAGCTTCTAATCAAATGTGTGAGCATTTACACAGCAATGATCTGTTTGAAAAGTTTCACTCAGGTTTCCGAGCTCATCATAGCACGGAAACAGCACTAGTGAAATCCACTAATGATTTTCTCCTAGCCTCAGATAATGGACTTGTGTCTGTACTTGTCCTGTTAGATCTCAGTGTTGCATTTTATAGATTCGATCTCAATTTTCTCTTAGAAAGACTGGAACATGCTGTAGGGATCAGCAAAACAGCATTAGGGTGGTTTAAATCTTATTTGTCTGACAGATTCCAGTTTATGTAAATAATAAATCCTTTTTAAACCCCAGGGTTAATTGTGGAGTACAACAGGGTTCAGTGCTTTGGACAATTCTTTTTTTAATATATATATTATATATATATTATATATATATATATAATATATTATACAGGGTTGGACAATGAAACTGAAACACCTGGTTTTTAGACCCCCAATAATTATTATTATGGTGTAGGGCCTCCTTTTGTGGCCAATACAGCGTCAATTTGTCTTGGGAAAGACATATACAAGTCCTGCACAGTGGTCAGAGGGATTTTAAGCCATTCTTCTGGCAGGATAGTGGCCAGGTCACTACGTGATACTGGGAGGAAAACGTTTCCTGACTCGCTCCTCCAAAAAAACCCCCAAAGTGGCTCAATAATATTTAGATCTGGTGACTGTGCAGGCCATGGGAGATGTTCAACTTCACTTTCGTGTTCATCAAAACCCTCTTCACCAGTCTTGCTGTGTGTATTGGTGCATTGTCATCCTGATACACGGACACCACCTTCAGGATACAATGTTTGAACCATTGGATGCACATGGTCCCCCAAGAATGTTCGGTAGTCCTTGGCAGTGACGCGCCCATCTAGCACAAGTATTGGTCCAGGGAATGCCATGATATAGCAGGCCCAAACCATCACTGATCCACCCCATGCTTCACTCTGGGCATGCAACAGTCTGGGTGGTACGCTTCTTTGGGCTTCTCCCGCACCGTAACTTTCCCCGGGTGTGGGGGAAAACAGTAAACGTGGACTCATCAGAGACAATCCATGTTTCACATTGTCCACAGCCCCAAGATTTGCGCTCCCTTTCACCATTGAAAGCGACATTTGCATTGCATGAGTGACCAAAGGTTTGGCTATAGCAGCCCGCCCGGCCGTGTATATTGACCCTGTGGAGCTCCCCGACGGACAGTTCTGGTGGAAATAAGAGAGTTGAGGTGCACATTTAATTCTGTCGTGATTTGGGCAGCCGTGGTTTTATGTTTTTTTGGATACAATCCGGGTTAGCACCCGAACATCCCTTTCAGACATCTTCCTCTTGCGTCCACAGTTAATCCTGTTGGATGTGGTTCGTCCTTCTTGGTGGTATGCTGACATTACCCTGGATACCGTGGCTCTTGATACATCACAAAGACTTGCTGTCTTGGTCACAGATGCGCCAGCAAGACGTGCACTACCAATTTGTCCTCTTTTGAACTCTGGTATGTCACCCATAATGTTGTGTGCATTTCAATATTTTGAGCAAAACTGTGCTCTTACCCTGCTAATTGAACCTTCACACTCTGCTCTTACTGGTGCAATGTGCAATCAATGAAGACTGGCTACCAGGCTGGTCCAATTTAGCCATGAAACCTCCCACACTAAAATGACAGGTGTTTCAGTTTCATTGTCCAACCACTGTATATATATATATGCTTCCAATAGGTGAAATTATTAGGCAGCATGGAATACATTTTCACTGTTATGCTGATGATACTCTTTATTTATCCATAAATCCTGTTTGGCCCAACAATTAGATAGACTACAAGCATGTCTTGAAGACATGCAAACTTGGATGACTTTAAATTTTCTGCTTTCTGCAAAATCAATGCAAGCGACTGCCCACTGTTGCTACATGCTCATCCAGGAGGAGTAAATGCTACAAGATACTGACTGGATGCAATCTGCTGGGTTTCCTTAGACAGAAAAACGTTTTAACCAATTTCAATAATAAACTGAATCCTACTGGACTGTTTGATAGGTAGGATTAATTGGAATGTATGTACCTGACTTGAAATCTGTATGATTTGATTGAGTTGACTTTATAAAGTACCTTGAGATGACGTGTTGTGAATTGGTGCTATATAAATAAACTCCATTGATGTGAATATGAATGTTGTACACAGAACAATTAAAGTTGCTTTTTTTCTACTCTCCACTGAATTCAGGTGGTACTTCAGCGTATCACTTGGCCAGAAATGCATGATTGAGGTGATAAGGATGACAATGACTGCTCAAGTGAAACCATATGCCGCATTTCAGGATATGTGAGACAGTCCATAGCAAATTGTAGGTTTACCATGTCTGTTTGGAGGGTAACAGGTGACAGCTATGGGAATGATAGTTATTAGTGGTTAGCAGTGGTACCTCACAAGTCAATGAATGAATGATGAGGTTCCCTTGCTTTTGTAATGACGGGTTTTACATGGGAATTTCCATTTAGCACAAACATACCAGTTTTATGGTTGTGTGGTAAAATTAAATTCAGCATTTTGGTTGTACTCTTTATGTTTCTTTATGGAGATTGTCCAAAGCAAATATCCCACAACTGTCACTTGCTAAGAAACTTTGCAAATTACAGGCCACTGAAAGAACTACAAATCTTTTAAAGATGGTGTTTTAGCCCATATTTGCTCTTGCCAAAATGGCCTTGGTCTGCTGTGAATGACCAGCCTACCTGTTGAAGCATGATCTTCTTTAAAGGTGTTGTTGCAAGGTTAAATCCAAATTGCAAATTTGGAATATTTATGATCTGCACATACAAATTCCTAAAATGTTTTACATAATCAGTCTTTCTGCCTAATTAAACCCCATTTATGTGACTGATATCTAAAAGTGGGTGCTTAGTTATGAAGTGGAATAGAACAAATCTTATGTTTAATGTTAATTTATGTTTCGGCTGGAAAATTAAACTTGCATCAACTTTAGCTACAATTGCTTTAGAATGAAATGTTTGCTGAGTAAAGGCCCAACTGCTGAAAAATCATACTTAGTCCAATTAAAATTTTCCTCTGTCAAGGAACTGATTGGTCCAGGAATATGCATACGCATATGAAGGTAAAGAAATTCCCTTTAGTTTAACTCCATGTAACCTTTTCACATTTTACATAACAAAGGTTCAATGCTTAAAGAATACAACATGACATTGCACAACCTTGTCAAATACCTCTCATTACATTAAAAGGAGAACTTTTAAAACATTTCCAGTGTCATAGAGGGATTTAATTATTGCAATGAAACCATGCAGCGGACCAGTCGGCCCAAGGATCTGAGTCACAGACGATGGGAGGTAAGCTCTGGAAAAAACAAGGCGACAGAAGCAAGAAGGAGAAATGATGACAGGTTAAAGAGCATCTGGATGGATGATGATGATGATTTAAACCCTTTTGAACCATATGATTTCAGATTTAATGTTTGTTTATTTGACTTGTTTCTTCCTTTATTAATCTTCAAGTTATTTTTTTATATTCTTCGCTGATTTAGATACCGTTGAAAAACTTTAGCTGGGTCCATGAAACAAATGAAACAAAAGATGACACTTTCTTAAACATGTCTGTCAGTCAAATTATTATTTCAAAACAAAGCAGAAAAATGACCATAATGTTGATAAAGTGTGGCAACATTAATATATGTTCCTGTTTAAGTTCTTGTTAAATCTCCTACCCTCGGTGCTTTACGGTAATTGGCCCGAAACCTTAACGAGCAGGTGCGTCACAGGTCACCAAGCCCCTCCTCGGGAAAATGCTGATTCTTTCTTTAGTTGTTTGTTGAGCGTCTCGGTTGCATGGAGGAGTTAGTTCGTGGAATTCTGCAGATAAAATGGATGGAGGTTTTTCGGTCGTCGAGGATGACCTCAGAGGAAACTCTGATCATTTGCTCTCCAGCCTCGGTGTTTTTTGGCGTCATTCAGTCGCCTCCTGTTTGTCTCCTGACGCGGACAAACTCTGCGTGTCCGCTGGTCTCACCTTGCTCTCCGCCGTCCTCCTGCTGCTCTCCACCGTCCTGTAAGTGTAAGCAGGGTTCAGGATTTGACCGGAGATTTAAGGGAGCAGATCTTGTAGTAAATCCGATGTTGCTGTTTCAGGATCATGTGTCAGAAGTGTAAATTAAGAGGGGAATATTCAGGAGAAACCATCTTGGTCTTCTACAGCTTTCTGGGTCACCTGTGCAGCAGTGTGGGAGCTGTTTTGTCCGGGCAGCTGCTCATACAGGTAACTTAATTTAATATTAAAATACATTTCATCGGTTGCACGTATGTTTTAACCCGATGGGAATTATATCTGTCCGTAGATTTTTATGGGTGCTTTTGCTGCTTTAATGGATGCTGTGCAGTGTATCTTCTGCTGCCTTCCAGTGTTTCTTTGCTGGAACTCCAAAACACGTAAGTTAAGATAAAGCTCCAAATTTTCTAAACAATATGACCTGTTGAAAGTATGCAAAACAGTGCAGCTGCTAGCTCAGGTGTGTAAAATATTTGCCACACACAGACCAAACTGTGTAGGCAAACCTGAAAAGACTCTTATCAGGAATCCTGTTGATAAACACACAAATGAAGGAATGGAGAATTTGTTTCCAGTCTCATTACCATAAAGAGATACTCTCTGGTGTTCTCCTGCAGAGCAGAGGCTTAGGACGATGAAGAGGCGCAGGAGACAGCATCTTCTGGCTGTAGGCGTGTTGATGGTGGTGGCAGGAGGGTTTCTGAAGTCCAGAGTTGATCCAGCGCTCAGGTCTGTCAGCGGGAGGAAGCTGCTGCACAGCTCCATGCAAATCTCCAGTTGGAGCCCTATAATGGTGCGGCTGCAGAGTCAAATGTCTGTGAAAATACAACTAATGCCATCCTATAAGGGTCGACATAATTAGCAAATTGTGCACTTAAAGAAAATGAGAAAAGTGGAGGACCACAGAACTGCCAGGCGAAAACTAGCAGATTAGGAGTATCATAAGTTTTTTGATCCAAAAGTAACCATAATCTTTAACCTTTTTGGCATTTTATCAAAAAGATCAACCACAAACTCCAAAGCATTGTTTGGGGTGATTTTGTTTGATAGACCACTGAGTAGCACAAACTGTGAGGTGGAAGAAAAGTGATTTATAATTAAAATCAAAATATTTCACAAATACTAATCTGAAAGGTGTGGTGTGCATTTGTATTCATCCCCAACACCACCAACAACCCCTTTGTCCATGTTTTTTAGAATGGCCCTTTGCTGCGATCACAGCAAGTCTTATCAGCTTTGCAGATCAAGAGACTGATTTTTTTTTTTGTCCATTCTTCTTTTTTGAAATGTAGCTCAAACTCAATATCTAGACGTTTCAGAGCCAAGGCAATTCTACCACATGGATATTATTTGATCTAAGTCATTCTATTGTAGCTGTGAGTGTATTTTTGGGTTGTTGCCCTGCTGGAAGGCTAACCTCGGTCCCACTCAAGTTTTTAACAGGTTTTCTCACATGTCCTACTGGAAAGCATAACCACATTATGATGCTGCCACCACCATGTTTTATTTTGGGGATGGTGTGTTAGTGGAATGTGCTTTTTGTTTCATTTGACCAGAGCACCTTGTTCAACCTTTTGCTGTGTCCCCTACATGGCTTGTGGCACACTGCAAAATGGATTTCTTTTAGCAGTCATTCAGGAATTCAGCATCTTATGCAAAGGCCAGGTTTGTTGAGTTAAAACATTCTCCTGTCAACAGATTCTTCCACCTGAGCAGTGGATCTCTGTAGCTCCTCCAGAGTCACCATTGGGCTCTTGGCTGCTCTTCTGATCAATGCAGTTCTTGTCTGGCCTGTCAGTTTAGGTAGCTGCCCATGCCTTTGTAGGTTAGCATTTGTGCCATACTCCAATTTTTTTTAAAGATGTCTTTAACAGTGCTCCCTGAGATCTTCATAAACATAAAACATAAAATTTAAAAAGCTATTTCATCCTTGGAGTTGAGGAGTATTTTATGTGTAGCTCAAATGATAATTATTCACTTCATTTCCCCAAAGGAAAACAAAGAAATCCTTGGTTACATCCTGGGTCTGCTGGCCTTTGTCATTTCCTGGACCTCTAGGTTCCCTGTACTCTGCAGAGCAGTAAGTGACAACAAACTGGTACCAGAGCTCCAGAGTATCATGCTCACAGAGTTAAGTTGCTTTCAAAAAATATTTTTGTTTCTGTTAGAGGAGAGGACAGAACCTGATCCAGATGTACATTTTCTCTGGATTTCTTTGCTCTGTATCTGGTGCCCTCTACACTGCAGCCATCCTCCTTTATGACGTCCGGGTCGAATTTCTTATCAGAGTCATGCCTTGGCTGCTGTCATCGATTGGCTGTGTCATCCTGGACCTGCTTGTATCTTTATGTCCAAGCATCCGGACCCTATTTGTAACTTGTACATTTGGAGTTATGAACTTTTCCAACTCTATTCTCATGCAACACCTCCAGGTTTTTAAAAACATGACTGCAGAGTTGTAGGACATTGCTTCATTATGTGCAAACTAAAGCTGTTTGATTCCTAAAAAACTCTGTACAGAACCAAAAAACATGACCATGTGTCATGTTTTGTAGATCATTTAGGATTTGCATTTGTTTGTTTCTAGTATGTTGTTGTTTAACTCAGACATCTCAGATTTCAATCATCCTCTGGTGGAAGACAAGAACCAGGCAGAAGACGATGAAACTATCAGCAGACACAGAGAGACTTTTAGACATGCAGCGAAAACCTTCATCAGCACAAACAAATGTAAGTTTGTTACATCTCTATTGCATTAACCAGCATCTCTTTTCTTGCCATTAGAGAGTTTCTAATTAAGATCTAATTGAGTGTTGGTATTATAGTTACTTCTGCCAAAATAAGGTAAACCAGTATTTGTTGTTTTTCATTTATTAATTTCTTAACCAAAAAGGCTGTATATTTTGTGATGAATTGCACATTGTTAGAATGATCAAGCTGCTTCAGAGCAGAATTAAATTCAAGCATCCTGATCTTCCTTTCAGAATCATAAGGTCCTCTCGTAATATTTCTTAATAACTCTGCCGACGCCTGACCTACTCTCTAAAACGGAACCAAAGGAAATTTCTTTTCCATCAAAATGCCCTTGACCTATTGTGATAGTTTGTCTTGGGTGGAATGCTTTTGTACCCTCACATCCAAACAACAGATTTTTAACCTGTATGATTTTGCAGCATCCCTTGCTGAAAGTTGTCTTGTTTTTTCAATTGGAACATTTGTAAAACTAGATGTACTCAGTTGAGGTGTTGGTGCATCTCATCAGGATATCCCCTGATAAGGCCCTCATTTTGAAGGTTTTTCCCAGCACAGCCTACTGGGAAGAGAACCAGAACTTGCTGGAGGGATCCTAAGTGTACCTAAATCGTCTTTCTCCAGCAACAACTGAGGCAAAGCTTTGTAACGTGATCTGTGGTGTGTCTGTTTAAATATGGAACCAACAGTGAATAATGTTAAAAATAACGATTAAGACAATACAGTCAGCTTTGGGGTGTTTTCCAGCATCATTGATTGGAATTTATTTTTGTTATAAGACATTTTTTACGATAACGATATGAAAAATGCCAATCCCTAGCTTCTAGCATCAAAGACCTTAAGACTGTTGCAGAAGATGTCTGATTTAGTGAAAAGATACCAAAAGCATGTTTACAAATATGAGTTCAGTGAGTTAATAAAGTAGCACTTACAGAATTTAGTCAGGGCCACTGCTATAGATAACATAAACATGAACAAAATAAAAATATTTGAGTTCCAAATTAAAGATTTAGATGTAAAGAAGAGAAAATGAATTTATATATATTTTAAATGTATCACTAACATTTTCAACTTCTTGCAACATTTAAAATCTTGAAACAGTTAAGAATAATGTTTTGTCATGTGTATGAAATCTGTCGTTATTTTATATTTACACATCTTGTGTAAAATATTAAAGTTTTCAGTCTTCTCCTCAAAGACAAAGAATGTTCAGAAGCTGACCGAGATGGGCCAATACATGGATGTCAGTGGCCAACAGACAACAAAAGTATGTAAATAATGTATTTTTCCAGCCTCAAAAACCATAGCAACACATACTCAAAATCAAATCTGCACTCCTTGTTTAGTGTGTAATTTTTTCCTCAGTTACTGTCCCTTAAAGAATTGACATTGTCTAGAAATGGATCACACGGTGGACCTGCTCACAGGATGGTGCGAGTGGTCAGAGTTGACAGCCTTTGCTCCTCTGATACATCCTATAACTCTTCATCAGACAGCACTGATCTGGAGGTGGGTTGAAATATCTGGTGCAGAGATGACTTGTATGAACTAGCCTATCAAAGCAGACATTTAAGACACATTCTTACATTTAAAGCAGAATATGTTTCCCTTTTGCACCCTCATTGTGCATTGCTTAGCCAGTAATATGCCTCAGCAGATGCCTGGCAAAAGTAAATATACCTCCTAAACCTTTTCACATGTCATTAAGTTGGAACCACAGACTGTATTTTGTTGGGATTTATTTGATAGACCAATACAAAGTAACTCATTATTATGAAATAAAAAGAAAAGCATATGGGGCTTTTGCAACATTTTTCAGAAAAAAGTAAATATTTGAGGGTATATTTCTACTGGATTTGCACAACAAATTTTGCCAGTTCAGCTGTACAAAAAAGAAAAAAGAATGAAGCTTTGTCAGATGGGAAGAAGAGCCTTTACAGTATGAGCAGTAATTTGTTGACAGTCTGAGATTAGACTTTATCTCAGACTTTGTCAACACAGATTGTATTTAGGTCTGGACTTTGGGCAATTTTGATACACAAGTACGCTTTGATCCGAACCAATCTATTGAAACATTGGCTTTGAGTTTGAAATTGTTCTCCAATCTCAAGTATTTTAAAGCCTCTAACAGATGTTTCCCCCAGATTGCCCTGTAATTATCTTCCAATATCTCCCCCCATCAAGTCAAACCAATCTCCTTATCCCTGTGGCAGCAACCCCACAGCATGATGTGTGTCCCCCAGCAGAAGGTGTGTGCAGTTTTTCTCCACACAGTAGTTTGCATGTATCGTCGTCCACAAAGTTCAGCTTTGGTCTTATTTGACCAGACCAGAGCACCTTTTTTCATGTGTCTCCTGCATGGCTTGTAGCACCTGCAAACGAACGTCTGATTACAATAACTTTCTTTTTGACACTGTTCCTCGACTGCCTTTTTAATTTTTTGTTTAGAATATTTTTAAGTTTTTCCATCTGCTTCCCAGTTATGTACTATTTTGTGTTCGTCTAGCACATAATTAAATTCAGTATTCAATTCAATTCAGTTTATTTATATAGCGCCAATTCACAACCCATGTCGTCTCAAGGAAATTCACAAAAGTCAGGTACATACATTCCAATTAATCTTAATCATTGAACAGTGCAGTCAGATTCTGTTATTTATTCAAATTGGATAAAAAGTTTTTCTATCTAAGGAAACCCAGCAGATTGCATTCAGTCAGTGACTTGCAGCATTCACTCCTCCTGGATGAGCATGTAGAGACAGTGGACAGTCACTGGCGTTGACTTTGCAGCAATCCCTCATACTGAGCATGCATGTAGCGACAGTGGAGAGGAAAAACTCCCTTTTAACAGGAAGAAACCTCCAGCAGAACCAGGCTCAGTGTGAGCGGCCATCTGCCACGACCGACTGGGGGTTGGAGAGAAAAGAGCAGAGACACAAAGAGAACAAAGAAGCACTGATCCAGGAGTACCTTCTATGGGAAGGAAAAGTAAATGTTAATGGATGTAGCTCCTTTAGTCGTTTCATCTAGAAAGAAAGAATAGATAAACTCTGAGCCAGTTTTCAAGGTTAGAGTCTGAAGAGAGCACATATAATTAGTTACAGTAAAAGCTCAGTCAATTGCCATGTCTAGGAGAGAGAAAGGGCTAAACACTGAAAGACAGGGCCATGTGGATCATCGGTAGAGGGTGAGCATTAAGTTGTTGCCAGCAGAAGCTTGGAGGATTCCCCTCTCCAGAAAGGTGTCACAGGTAGACACAGAGTCAGGCCAGGTGTAGCTTCTAGAAAGAGAAAAGAGAGAGAACAAAGTTAAAAGCTGAAATAACAGCAAATGATGCAAAATTGGAGAGTAGTGTGAGAATGTAGCGAAGAGGGTGAAAGTGGTCATTATGTCCTCCAGCAGCTTAAGCCTATAGCAGCATAACTACAGAGATAGCTCAGGATAACCTAAGCCACTCCAACTATAAGCTTTATCAAAAAGAAAAGTTTTAAGCCTAGCCTTAAAAGTAGACAGTTTGTCCATCTAGAGCCCACTGATGGCCATTGTTATACTAAAAACCACAACGATTGGGATACCTCTCTCTGTCAGATTGACCATAACCATTGGAAAAGAGAGGGGGTCATACAGGTAGTAGAAATGGAGGGTGTGTTTGCACCTCAACCATAACTGAGCCGGTTTAGGCTAAACCTGACTCCTCCTTACTCCATCCAACAGGGAGGGAGGAAGGCTCCCTCCCTGATAACCTAAGCCACTCTAACTATAAGCTTTATCAAAAAGGAAAGTTTTAAGCCTAGCCTTAAAAGTAGACAGGGTGTCCGCCTCACGGACCAAAACCGGGAGCTGGTTCCACAGGAGAGGAGCCTGATAACTAAAGGATCTGCCTCCCATTCTACTTCTAGAGACTCTAGGAACCACCAGTAAACCTGCAGTCTGAGAACAAAGTGCCCTGTTAGGAACGTATGGAACAATCAGATCTCTGATGTATGATGGAGCTAAATCATTAAGGGCTTTATATGTGAGGAAGAGAATTTTAAATTCTATGCTGGATTTAACAGGGAGCCAATGAAGGAAAGCTAAAATAGGAGAAATATGATCTCTCTTTTTAATTTTCATCAAAACTCTTGCTGCAGCATTTTGAATCAGCTGAAGGCTTTTAACTGCATTTTGTGGGCATCCTGATAGTAAAGAATTACTATAGTCCAGCCTTGAAGTAACAAATGCATGGACTAGTTTTTCAGCATCACTCCTGGATAGGATATTTCTAATTTTGGCAATGTTCCGGAGATGAAAGAAGGAAATCCTAGAAACCTGTTTAATATGGGATTTAAATTACATGTCCTGGTCAAAAATAACACTAAGGTTTTTTTACTTTATTATCGGAGGTCAATTTAATGCCATCCAGGTTAAGTGATTGACTAAGCAGTTTCTTTTTTAAAGACTCCGGTCCAAAGACAACAACTTCTGTCTTGTCTGAATTTAGAAGCAGAAAATGTAAAGTCATCCAAGTTTTTATATTTTCAAGACATGCTTGTAGTCTATCTAACTGGTTGGGCTCATCAGGATTTATGGATAAGTAAAGCTGAGTATCATTAGCATAACAGTGAAAATTTATCCTATGCTGCCTGATAATTTAACCTATTGGAAGCATATATATAGTAAACAGAATTGGCCCAAGTACTGAACCCTGTGGTACTCCACAATTAACCCTGGAGTTTAAAGATGATTTATCATTTACATGAACAAAGTGGAATCTGTCAGCTAAATAAGATTTAAACCAGCCTAGCGCTGTTCCCCTGATCCCTACAGCATATTCCAGCCTTTTTAAGAGAATATTGTGATCGACTGTATCAAATGCAGCACTGAGATCTAACAGAACCAGTACAGACACAAGTCCATTATCTGAGGCCATAAGAATATCATTAGTGACTTTCAGCAGAGCTGTTTCAGTGCTATGATGAGCTCGGAAGCCTGACTGAAACTCTTCAAACAGGTCATTGCTGTGTAAATGCTCACATATTTGATTAGCAACTATTTTCTCAAGAATTTTAGATAAGAATGGAAGATTGGATATAGGTCTGTAACTTAGTAAATCATCTCAATCAAGCGAAGGTTTATTGAGTAAAGGTTTAATTACAGCTACCTTAAAAGCTTGTGGTACATATCCATTTACTAAAGATAGATTAATCATATCTAAAATGGGGCTGGTAATCAGAGGGAACACTTCCTTAAATAATTTGGTTTGGGATTGGTTCTAACATACAAGTTGAAGGTTTAGATGAAGCTAATATTTCTGATAACTCAGGAAGCTCCACAGTATCAAAGCAGTCCAAACACAGATCAGGTTCTACAGTTACTTCCAATGTTGTCTTGCTTACTGAGGATGAAGTAATCATTTTCGGGAGTATGCCAATGATTTTATTTTTAATAGAATCCATTTTATTTAAAAATAATCCCATAAAGTCATTACTGCTGAGAGCTAAGGGAATGGATGGCTCAACAGAGCTATGACTGTGTAAGTTTAGCAACTGTACTAAAGAGAAACCTAGGATTATTCTTGTTCTCTTCTATTAATGATGAGAAATAAGCTGTTCTAGCTTGAAGTGTCTTTTTATACAACAGTAGGCTATTTTTCCAGATTAAGTAGGAATCCTCTAGGTGTTTAGAGCGCCATTTTCTAACATTGTGCTTTAAAGTACGCAGATCTGAATTAAACCAGGGAGCCAGCCTCCTATGAATAATTACCTTCTTTTTCAAGGGGGCTGCATTGTCTAATGCACCACACAATGATGAAGTAACACTATGAACAAGAGAATCAATTTGTGAGGGAGAAGAAACAAAATTATTGCCCTCCAGTGTGTTTTTCTGTGATAATGAGGAAATCAAAAGTGGAACAGATTCTTTAAAGGTTGTTACAGCATTGTCTGACAATGATCTACTATAATGAAATTTTCTTTCAGGTGTGGAGTACTCTCTTAAATTAAACTCAAAGGTTATTAAAAAATGGTCAGACAGGACAGGGTTCATAAAATTCCCCAAAAATATTAAACTTTGCTTTTGTAACAAGACAAACGTGAAACGTTCAGGGTGCGTAAATACTTTTTCAAGGCACCATATTTCAAAACACGTTCATTAAAACATTGTGACAAAGTGCACTGTTTACACTTTGCCACTAGGTGGAGACAGTGTGTAGATATTAGAAATAATGGTGGTTACTGAATATGGATGAATAGTGAGGGTTGTCAGACTCGCAGACTTTCAGCTTAAACTTTAATGCCGACTAAAATCTGCACAATGTAACCTAAAAAGTTAAGGTAAGTAAAAGTTCAAACTTCAATTTTGGTTAGATTTGATATATTTACAAATGTTACAGGTTTCCTCATATTCATCGTAATTGTATTTTTTGTTTTATATTGATTTTCTTAAAAATGTATCTATTTAAAGGTGCTCATGAGACTAAGCGATGATGGTGACTAGGCGATGATGCTCTCTTGCTTTAACATGTGACTTTTAGGGGAAGTAAGTCAGAAGACGGCAATTAAAGCTACGTCTAAGCAGACGTTTGTCAGCATGTTCAAACATGGACCTCTACAAAGGGATGTGGTGAAAAGAGGGGAGGAGGGTTTGTGTTTTAACTGTGCTCTGCAGAGTACCATTATGCCAAGGGATCAACTACTGGCAGCACAGCAGAAAACAGTTTTGTGTCAGATGGCTGACTTTTGTGTAATTTTCTATTTGTCTTGTAATTGCATAGCTAGGGTTTGCAAAGGAAGTAAAATTGAAAGTTTTTCATATCAGCTTAATTCTCACACACAACAGTGACTCCTTATTTGTCCTGCTGCAGAATGTCTATGTGGGATTCAATTCAAAAACATATGAAGCAGTATATAATAGGATGCAGTTTATTTAGAAACAATGGCAAACTGTTCAAGCAGAAATAATTGTAGGTTGGTGCTTTTCACCAAACAAGGAAAATGCAAATGACTTTTAGCTTATGTCATATGTTTGAAAAAGGAGACTTAACAGTGTCCAAAATGTGCGTTTAGGTATGTGCTGGATGCAGTACTGCACATGCATAGATTAATTTTCCTGAGAGGAATTCTAATACAGTCTACTACTATAGTTTCCAAATAAAATGTGTTTTTAGGGCAATACATTTAGAAAACAATGAACACATGTATTATGTAATATAAATCTTGACTTATCAGTATATAAAATAATTCCCTTGGTTTCTAAATGGAAACCACTGTGCATTTAAAGACTACAGCCCTCTTTAACACTTCCAACTGCTTGTTAAACTTAACAGAAGCTGTTTATTTGGTGACATAATGTAGAGCAGGTTTCAATAAAGTTTGACTTTGTGTCTAATGTTTAAATTATTGCTGCATATTGAGGGATTCCTGCAAAGTCAACAACACATTGCAAGCGACTGCCCGCTGTCTCTACATGCTCATCCGGGAGGAGTGAATGCTGCAAGTCAGTGACTCGATGCAATCTGCTGGGTTTCCTCAGATAGAAAACTTTTTAACTAATTTGAGTGTCTGGACAGTTTGACTTTCTGTTAGGGTTTTTAGACCACCAAATTTATTAGTAGGGGTTAAGCCTCCTTTTGGGGGCCATCAGCATCAATTTGTTTTGGGGAATGACATAACAAGTCCTGCACAGGGGGCAGAGGGTTTTTAAAGCCTTCTTCTTGCAATAGTGCCCAGGCACTATGTGAATGGTGGGGAAAACGTTTCCTGACTCGCCCTCCAAAACACCCCAAAGTGGTTTCAATAATATTTAAACTTGCTGTGCGGGCCCCATGGGAGATGTTCAACTTCACTTTCATTTCATCAAACAATCTTTCACCCAGTTTTGCTTGTGTTTTTGGTGCTTTTGTCACCCGATACCCCCGGCACCGCCTTCAGTACAATGTTTAAACCCTTGGATGCACATGTCCTCAAAAAGGGTTCGGTAGTCCTTGGCGTGACGCCCCCTAGCACAAGTATTGGGCCAAAGGGGAATGCCATGACATTGCGCCCAAACCATCACTGTCCACCCCCATTTCACTCGGGGCATGCAACACCCCTGGGGGGTACGCTTCTTGGGGCTTCTCCGCACCGTAATTTCTCCCGATGGGGAAAAACAGTAAAGGTGGACTCATCAGAACAATAATGTTTTCACATTGCCCACACCCCAAACTTGCGCCCCTTGCACCTTAAAAACCCCAGGTTGGGCATTGGCATGGTGCCCAAAGGTTTGCATAGCCCCCGGCCGGGGTATATTGCCCCTGTGGAGCCCCCACGGACCTTTTTCTGGGGGAAACAGGAGAGATAATAATATAATATATATATATAAAATTTTATAATAAAAACCCCCCCAATTGTTTTTCATTTAATTGCTTTTTAGCCATTAAAAAAACAAGAAGTGGTCACAACTGTTATTGAACTTTATAAACCGATATAAACTGCTGCCAGCAGCTTGAAATTTCTATTGTCTTAAATGTTTCTTACACATTTCTGCTGAGTGCTGCGTCTTGACAAGAGTGAGGCTGAGGGCTTTAGCAATGGGTGGAATTGTTTGAGATCTGCCATGTGGTCCAATTGTTCTGCTGTAAAGAATCTTTGATTAAAGACCACCACTGGGCTGGGTCTGTCTGCTTAGGAAGTGGTGCAGAATGGTTGGCTTGTCTATAGGAGGCCAGGGCTACCCCCTGCTATTTTGGGAGATGTTTATGGTCTCTTTTCTGATGCCTGCTGACCGGGAATTTAACTGTGGGAACAATACTTAACCTCCAGTGTTGTAGGTGTTCACCTAAAAACAATAAAGGCCCTATTTCAGTTTATTCACAAAGTTATCTGAGATTCCAGCTAATGTTCAGAGATTAACTAAAATGTATTATGTGAAGTTTCAAGTCCTTCCCCAAACCTTTAAAAACAAAAGGCACAACAGATTGTAAAAACAGCATTTAAATAATAACCACGCAAGTGTTAATTGGATAGCTAGCTAGCTTAGCTAAATGAAAGTCTTTAATTACTTTAAAGCTACATAAAAGGAGTTTAACTGTTTGAAAAAAGTGGGGTTTCTTTGTTTTTGAGTGGGTCCAAAATCCAAAGAGCCACCCATAACTGCAATCTAAGAAGTCAAGTTGACGAAGGAGAAATTATATTTTATTGTCCCTACATACCAGATGTTGATAGCAACCCAAGTAATCCAAACAAAGACATATAAACAAATTGGTTCATAACTTAAGCTATGTGTAACAAAGCAGAAATTCACAGGCATCAAGTATTAAACACATGAAGAAAATGAGATTTAAAAAAAAAGCCAAGAAAGAAGTTGTCAGAATCTAGAAAGCAACTGTGCCCCCTGTCAGTGCTAATTGACATCAACTGGTGTAGTTTAAAATTATGCTCTATAAAGAAGTTTCTCATTGCCAATTTATGGCACAAGAAGCATCTGACATTGGGTAAATGCAGAGTGCTCTCTCAAGACTTTTGCAACCTTATTTTTGCAAAACACACTGACATAATTAATTATAGACGTGTTTCTATATTTTAATGTTTCAGTGTGTACAATTTGAACCATAATACTCTAGTGAAAAGAACGCAGTTTCTTCATAAACCATTCATAACCAGGTTCTCTTCCTCATATTTCTGAAAAGGATTTAGAAGAATAAATCAGTTAAACAAGAAACAAGGATCATTCTCAGAGTAATTTAGAAAGACCTGGAGTTGGCACACATTTTTATTTCATGGAAATAACCAACATTCGTCAAGACTACTATGGATTCCACTGCACAGTTACACTGCTGAAGATAAAGCATGTTGAAAATAAGCAAAATATTTTGCCAAGCCACTCAATGTGATAACATAGTATGGTCTGAAGAGACTGGAATTTAACCCTTTGAATGATATTACACTTAAAATAGTTGCAGGTTAGAGTTTTGTTTGTCAGTGTGTGAGTGTTGTTGGTACCCTTGAACATACTGTAAGCGACTTCATTGGATTCTAGTTTGTAATTTAATGACAGAGGCGGCTGTGGCTCAGTGGTAGGAGTAGTTGTCTTGCAATCAGAAAGTTGTGGGTTTCGGTTCCAGCTTCCTGTGTGCGTTTGTGAGTGTGATTGGGTGAATGTGGCTCTAGTGTAACGTGCTTTGAATGGTCGGTATGACTGAAAAGGTGCTACCCAAGTTCAGTCCATTTACATTCCCACCTCCTGGGCAGGCAGTGCAAATTAAAAAGGATTTCTTCAAATCCAGGTGCTGAGTAGATGACCAATATCTCACCTTCCCTTCAATAGGATGAGACCCTTACAAGTAAAAACATATTTGTAACCTCAATTAACAGCTAAGGACTGTTGTAGATATTTGATTATTGATTTTATGTTGCGTGGAAATTTGGTGTACAGGGGATTATGGTTTAGGTCTGTTTTTCAGGAGCTTGGCCCCTGAGTTCAGATGAAGAAATGATTTTAATGCTTCATTTTGAAAGGTTTCATGCTCCCAGCTTTGTGAGAAAGGTTTTGGCACGGCCCCTTCAGTGCCAGTATGACTGCACACAAGTGCACTATCCATAAAGAGATAAATGAGCAAGTTTGTTGGGGAAGTACTTGACTAGCCTGCACAGAGCCCTGACCTCAACCTGATAAACCCCTTTGGGATAAATAAGAGCGGAAACTGCAGGCCAGGCCTCCTTGTCCAACATTGCTGTCTGACCTCATGGATGCAATTCTGGAAGAATGGCTAAAATTTCCCATTAACACACTCCTAAACCATGTGAAAAGCCTTCTCAGAAAGGTTGAAGCTGTTTATAATAAGGTCTATGTATTAAGAATGGGATTTTCCTCAAGTTCACATGTATATGAAGGTATAGATGAGTAAATATGTTTGGAAATTTAGCGTGACGACTTTCACCACTTGTCCAACTGAATAGACATGTGATACGTCTTTAAAAAGTATTTTTTCAAAAATATATATTTCTAATATGGCTAAAGAATATTGAAAACACCTACTATCATAATCCCTTTACAAAAGCGCAAAGACTGAATAAAAATTGGTTTTCTGCATTGTTTACTTTTGTGTGTAGACACAAGTCTGGTTTTTCTCTTTAGTTGAAGACCAGTGATATTCCTGAATGAATTTGAATCAGACTCATTGCTCTGAAAATGGGCAGAAACTAGACTGAAAATTGGTGAAAAAGCAGTTAAAATTCTTTTGAGAGACCTTCAGTGAGCCTAAATAAATGTTTAACAAGACTACTTTAAAAGATTAAAAGAAAGTCTGGCTCCCTGGGAGTAAAGTCTAAAGAACCTCCCCAGGTATAGCAAAGGGTAAGATGGTACAAAAATGTTCTGTTACTACTGTTTCTAAACTGTATTGGTGTTTCATGATTGCCAAAAGGCCCAACCAGACCGCAGTTACTTATTACACTGCATCTTAACTTGGAGGAATATTGCATAACAAAACCCTTCTCTTGTAATTCTCTGTTTTCCAGTGGGACTTTGAAGCTGCAATTGCACAGTGGAGTAAACCAGCAGCGAAACCACAAGAGGGGGGCGAGTTCCCCCTCCAAGACTGGCCAACCAACCAGAGGCCTTTCAGTGTCTGCGTTTGCTCCATGGCCGGACTCCCGCAGAAAACTCAGTGTTCTGCAAATGATAGCAGCTCTGCTGTGAGCTGAGCTTTTCTTTCAACATGTCTGATACAATCAGTTTGGCATTAATAAAAGCAAAAGCAAGTGTTCCTTGCCATCTGTGATTGTATTGCACAGTGTTATGGTGCAGTATGTAATGCAAAGCAACATCCACATGAGAGATATAATACTAACAAATTCTAGTGTCACTTAATAATCTTATGTTTTTTCTTGTGTCCAGTCACAAATGCGCAGGTTCATCTCATACGTTAAAATATCATAGTTAATTCACTTCAGTAAATCGATCCAAAAAGTGAAACTCAGGATCATTACATACAGAGTAATGCATTTCAGCATTTTATTTGTTAATTTCAGTGATTATGGTTTAAAGTTTATTAAAGAAACCAAATTCAATTCCGTAGAAAGTTATATAAGATAAAAATTATATATAATACAGAAACATTATGTTATGAACTACACAATCATTTGAAAGAGTGCTGACTAGACAGTTGTCCAGACGTGGTCAGAACTTCTTTTTTCAGATGAAGTTCTGACCACTGATGATTACTTTTTAGTTTCATTTGGAAATCAAGGCCCCAAGGTCTGCAGGGAGAATGTATAGGCAAAGAATCCAAGATGCTTGAGGTCCAATGTGCAGTTCCCACTGTCGAGGATGACCTGGGAAACCATGTCAGTGAAGGTGTTTTTGTCTTATGTTCTAAGAAGCAAAATGTTAGATTTTCATTGCTATAAACCAGATTCACTAAAATTGAAAGATACAAATGCCTAAAATATTTCACTCTGTGAATAATTAATCTACATAACACACATGTTAAAAATGTGTAACTGAATTACTGAAATAAATAACCTTCTCTATTACATTCTTTTTTATTTAGACACACTTGCAGTTTTAAATACAGCCACTTTTGTGCTCCTGAGAACTTTAATCTACTTTGGAGGATTACAGAGAACACCACCCCAATAAACAATATCTCTCCCTCCTGCCGCAGTGTAAGGTTATTGGGTCACATCCTGTATTTTGCCAGTCTTCCAGGGTTATCAGGGCTGGACTGGGAAAAGGGCCATCAGAGCAGATCAGGACCAGACTGGACGGCCTGAGCTAGTCCGTTCTCTCCATTATTCATCAGCCCTCTCTGTCTGCTGGCTCAGGGGCTTTATCAAAGATGAAAGAATAACATACTTGGTCGTTTTCAACTGAGGGGAATTTAAGAGCTGATAACTGAACAATACAGAGAGCAGAGAAAAGATAGGAACCACACAGAACCCCTCCCTGTTACATTTCCGATAGTAACTTATCTGTTTGAGGTAAAATAGCTTGGAAACATCTAATGGGATGCAACAAAGCAATTGCTGATATCAGCAGTGGATACTATTGTAACCTAACATCTAAAAAAAGGCCCAAAAACATGATCCAGAAGGTCAGCAGGGAGAAAAATCTATATTAAGGGATCTAGGATAGCCATGAAAAATTTAAATAGATGATTTTACCTTGCTTTGATAGGAGTATAACTTAGGGTTAACTGATTTTTGTTTACTGAATAAGGTTAAATAGATCAAAAACATAAGTCGCACCTCAAAGGAGCCTGATCCCACGGCCAAATATTAAGTTGACATTGCCCAATCCCTGGGCCTCATCTCTGTCCATCTGAGATGGAGCCAAAGATAAAAGAAATGTGCGTCACGCACAAAAAAGGTGGAATTCTGTTTGTAAAGCAGCGGAGAAGAATCTGGATTAACACATTCGAAGCAGCAGCAGCAGGGTGCAGGCCTCTCTGTTTGTCTTGGCTCGTGCGTCACTCTTCAACCGACTGAGGAGGACGTGGAAGATGCAAGGCTTATTTGAGCCTAGTGGACATTTTGTTCACTTTGCATGTTGGCCGGGAGGAGTGGAGGGAATTGGGAAGATGTTCATAAACCATCATTCCTGGAAAAAGTCAACCAGGAATAAATCAGGAACAGGGCACTTGCGAATCAATACTTGTTGCTGAATAACTCAGAATGCAGAGTTATATAATAGTGAGTTGCATGAGCACTTTGGAAAAAAGTAGCACTTTGAATTAATTTGCAAACATTAAAACATGAAAGACACAAATAATTTTAGTGGCCCTGGCAGATTTTCATAATTTTAAATGTCTTTGATCTTAAACCATTACATAAGAATTAAAATGTTTATCTTCAACAGTCACAATACAATTTTGTTTTACAAGCGAATTGTAGTTTACAGGACAACTGCTAGTTTGGGACTCCACAAATTTGTTCTTTGGGGAAGAATGGCAAGAAGAAATAATTTGTTGGAAGAAGTGCCATATGAAGTCCTGTTTAATGTTTGCCACAAACCATGCAGCGAATACAGCAAACCTGTGGAAATAGGTGCTCTGGAAAATTTTACATTTTGCCTACTTACGTTGTGTGTTAAACTAGTGCTGTACATGTCTGAACACACAATGTCCACCATGAAGCATGGTTGTGGTAACATTATGCATGTTATACAAAGTATTCATTAAGAGGGATTGCATAAAAATGGCCACACTTTTCAGAGATCCCTACACTTCACAAGTATACACCGCTTCAAGTTGTTTGTGGTACAAGTGGTTTTAAAAAAATTTGCCATTTTTTTTAGAGCCTATTAAATGGTATCAAGATCATGTAAATGGGTTCAAAATGAAAATAAAGTTAAAGCATGGAGTATCTTCACTAAATATTATCCTTCATTTATGTTAAAATATGTTGGTGGCAGTGTCATGCTGTGGGGATGCTTTTCTTCAGCAGGGACAGGAAAGCCAGTCAGAGTTGGTGGGAAGCTGGGTGGAGCTACAGTTCTTTGCAAAAGTTTAAGGCAGGTGTGAAAAAATGATGTAAACAAAGAATGCTTTCAGAAATATAAGTGAGGGTTGTTTATTTCTATCAATTTACAAAATGCTAAGTGAGCGAACCCAAACATACAACCAAAGTCACTAAGAACTATCTTCAGCGTAAGGAAGAACAAGAATTACTAGAAGTGATGGCATGGCCCCCACAGAGCCCTGATCTCAACATTAAGTGTTTCTGGGATTACATGAAGAGACAGAAGGATGTGAGAAAGCCTACAAAACAACCTTCCAGCCGAGTTCCTTCAAAAACTGTGTGCAAGTGTACCTAGCAGAATTTATGCTGTTTTGAAGGCAAAGGGTGGTCACACCAAATACTGATTTGATTTAGATTTCTCTTTTGTTCATTCACTCCATTTTGTTGGTTGATGGAAATAAATGATTAAGACTTAAATTTTTGAAAGCATTCTTTGTTTACAGCATTTTTGCACACATGCCTAAAACCTTTGCACAGTACTGTAAGGCCAATCCTTGAAAATAATAATACTAAATATACGCAAGATATACAATAACATGGCGTAGATCCAAGCATATGTGTGGGAATGGCCCTGTCCTAAATCCAGACTTGAAATTTAATGTTTACACAGCTATTTTGCAAAAAAGAGGATTTGTTGGCTGTTTGTAAAAACAATATTAAAAACAACATATCCTTTTCCTTACATTTTACGATCATGCCCTGCTTCCAGTTGATCTACACATAACCTACTGAACATAACAAATAAAGAAATCTACATTTCTAGTAAAGCTTCATTACTTTATTTCAACTACAGTCAGGTATAATTTCCAACAGTCCTATTCTCCAGTGCTGAGAGACTGAGTGAATGACCCCCCTGTTTTGGCTGTAATATTTACCTTCGGCTGCTGATTGGGTGCTTGTGCGTGACGTCACTTCCTGCATTCGCGCAGCCAGTTCAGTCCAGTTCACCCGCTGCTGTAGTAAAGAGCCTGAGTCTGTCTCTGAGAGCTGTCAACACACGGCGCGGCTACCTTCCTCCACTCCGGCTGGATCTGTGTGGCTGTGGAAACATTCCTCTATTAAACTCGGACCGCTTCACGTTTCAGCGACGGTTCCGTTCAGATAACAGACACTCTCGCCTCACCATGACACGAAGGTGATCTTCAGAGTTTCCAGGTGGTTCTGGGTGAGTGTGTTAATCTGACAATATGTTCGCGGGGTTGCCTTCATCTCCACCACCATGTGTTACAGCGCAGCTAAAGCTAAAGCGGCAGTGTTAGCTCAGTGAAACGTGTTTAATTGTTTGTGTCATTCCTGTGGCTTGGCAGAAAAGCAGCTTGTGTTACTGAAACCATGTTTTGTTTATGAGATAATGAGACGGAGATGGAGGCGAAGCGTGGAAGACACATGGACCAAGTAGCGAGCGAACATCTAATGCTGGCTAACGTTAGCCAGCTAGCATACTGTCTTCCAGTTCATTGAGCTCCAAAGTTGCGGCTAGGACCCGAAAATTGGCCATAAAACACCAATTTGAGGGTTTTGAGATCTCCACAAATGAAATTTCATGGGTAAAAAACTAATATTTGTTATATAAAATTTGTTATAAATATTATTAAGCGTTTTAGAAAACCAGTTTAAAAGAACTATAAAGCTTCTGAGTGATATGAACATTAAATGTTGGGACTCATAAATGATTGCATTTTTTTTATTTGGTTGCAAAAACCACTAATCCAGTGATTAAAAGCAAGATGGAAGCTGATCATAAAATATCTCTTGTTATTAAAGATTGAAGTAGTTATAACAGGTGAATAAAACCAGCATCACAGAGCTTCAGGCCCTTTGTATTTTCAGAATTATAAATATTAACAAACATGTTAAAGCCATAGTCAAAGGAAAAGGTTTTTAAAATGTTTAATATGACCTAAAGATTGTGTATAAATGTTGGAGGGTTTCAAAATCTGAGATTTTTGGATAGTCATTTGTGTTATTTAAATTAAAGTGCGAAAAAGTTTGTATGTTGAGTTTTCATATATTTTTATAGTTCTTTTTAGATATGTATGTGAAATGTTTACTAAATGTTTGATGCATGTTTTATACCTATTTAAGTGGTTGGGATAAATATGAATCTGTTAATTTTTAACAATTATGTTAAAAGCGTGTGTTTGGGAATTAAAAATCTAGCAGAGTAAGAAAGGCACTTAACTCAGACACCACAATTTGCTGGACCCACAGAAGCATGTGTTAATGTACCAGATTAGTGTAGTTTGCTATAAAGGAACTTAAACAGCATGAAATAACAGCAGCCGTGTAATCACTAATCATGACATATCTATTGCTGTTTCAGATTAAAACAATATTAATGAATGAATAAAACCAGTGTTGGATTTATTGGGATGTTTGAATTGTCCTTAAGTCCTTTTACTTGGCTTATTAGCAGTGCTCGTGTATTTGAAGCATCAATGTCCAATACTTAGTTTCTGCCATTGTTACCTTGTGGGTCAGATGCTGAAAGGTTTGGGAGCCAGTGCTCTAATCTACGCTATGAGACACGATCCTACCGCATAATGGTTTGTGGCAATGATTTGTTGCCAACATGCACCTGCCTGCTGTCATCCTTTATATTTATCAGATTAGCAAATACAGCATAAACCTTGGTAAACTTGTGCCATTTTAAGATCTTAAACTTGCTTTGATTCAGATTACACAGGGGTCATTCAGATCTGTAGACTGATTAATGAACTGGTCGCTTGTTTCCAGGCAGTTGAATTTCACAGTAGTTCTCATTTAATACTCATTTGTTTAATCTTTCCATTGCCATTTCATTGATTCTGCCTGCGTATTTGCTCTGAAACACCTAAAGTCTCCATCAGAGAAATATAATTATCTCACAAATCAAACGCAGCTGCAATAACAGTTGTGTAAGAAAATATCCAAGGAAAATAACCATGAATTTTATACAACTAACAACTTGATTATGATTGCAGGTAATTAGGCTTTCTAAGGGACCAAAACTGTTGATCTCTAAACTCTCAAAACAGGTAGATTCATAATCAGTTTTAAATGTTTATCCTACTTGTGCTCCATTTATGCTGCTTTAAAGACGGTGGAAGGTAGCCGCGCCCTAAGTCTACTTAGTATTGATTCCAACTCTTAATAGTTTCAATGTCCGAAAGGAAAAACTATTGCAATAAAACTTAAAAAGAAGCAGAACGTGTCTACGTTCTGCTTCTTTTTAAGTTTTATTGTTTACTATTTCCCCAGACCATGAAGCCGGTTTAAAATAAATCAAACTAAAAGGCTTCAGTCCAGTTCGTATTAGGGAATTGGCCGAGGAATGCTGCGATGTTAATTATTAGCTTGAGGCCATATCATTTCATGTTCCTTGTGAATGTACTTGCGTAATAGTTTTAGATATGTAGACCATGATGTTGTTTTTCTTCTGCATCATTTCTTTAAAGTCTACTTAGGCTGCTCGATTATGAAAAACATTGTAAACACCATTATTTTGGTTAGTAATGTAGTCATGAATATTTAAGACATTTACTAATTGAGTTTCGGATAACTTGAAGAGCAACTAATACTCTTAAATGTGAATTTTTTTTCTGATACTTTCTTGGTGAACTTCCCTTTAAAATAACTGACAAAGTATTTTATCAAATATGATATTTTATTAAAAAATAATCACTAAATCAGCCAAATATTGTACTACAACAATCTCTGGAAAACAAAATGCTGAATTAAAAAATAAATGTCAAATATGATTTAAAAACAAAATAAACAAGTCATAAAAAAATTAAGAAATGTCTCAGCTTCTAATAAATAAGTTATTCTAACAAATATCCTCACATTTTAGTGCAGCTACTAAAATATATTTAAAGTTAGGTGGACTATATATTCATTAAACTCTGGTTAGGTTGTGTATTGGTTGCTGAACCACCGAGTAAGAAATCTTGTTCGTCGTGTGTTTTTGATTAATATTGCTGAAACATGCAGTTTTAATCTTTTCCAGGTATAAATGGTCCCGTTCATACTGACCATGCATCAATTCATAGCCACCAGGAGGACAGTGCTGCTGCTCTTCCCCTCCTTTTCTGCCATCTTTACTTGCTCTGATCTTTTAGAGGACAGCTTTACAATGCATGTGGGTTCAGCCTTAGTAAGGCGTGAAAGTGCACATCATTTTGGAGACTTTACAAAATAACAGTGTACTTTTAAATCACAATACACCAAAGTAATATTTGAAAGGAATATAGGCTCTTTGTGACATTGTTTTTGAGATTTTGTTAGGAGCTAAAATCTAAATCGAATGGTAAATTTGATTAAATGCACAGCCCTAAGTCTACTTCAGATCCTTTTAAAGCTTCTTGCAAACATTAAATATGTTCCTGTTGGCTCTCCAGAGGTGCCCTAGTCTCTTAGAAGTGTAGGCTTACTAAAGGACTGGTTTAAGTTCCATACTTCAATGAATTGAATCACAATTGACATTGCACTATCAATGTGTGAAACATTGCAATTGCGAAGTACTGTTTGGATGCCATATCACTATATGCAATATGCATATTGCGAGTTTCGTATCTAAGGGTACTTCTTGTGATTGAGAATAAATCAAAGGAAGAGAATGTAGGTGGGACTGGACTGTCCAGGGTCTATTGAGCGTTTTTGCTGATGAAGACATTAAGTGGGACTTTGAGTCGGCGACATGGAATCATAGGGCGTATGCTAAATTTGCTGCAAACAAAAATCTTATTACCGCCACCTGCTGGACCGTTGGTGTAGTGCAGTTTTCCTCATAGCTTATACGTACCTCATTAGGCTGATTTTAAATACATTTTCTGCTGCCATTCAGAACCGTGAAAACAGAAAACACAAATTACCCTGGATTCCTTTTACCAATGACAAAAAAATATCCACGGTATTTCAATCATGGGACGGCGAAAAAGGGCTTAGGCCTGTAATACACTTGGTGACAATTTTTGTTGAATGCAGCTGGAAATAATAAATTTAGGGTTTTCTTTCTAGTAGCTGAAGTCTGTTTGCAATGAACCTGAAGCAGAAGGACATTAAATCGTTTAATTGTTGCATGTCAGCTTTATTGCGACATTATTGCGACATTCTTTAGTGTAATCTAATATACCATGCAACCCTTTTATTAGGCTATAATTTTTCAGCTGCCATTCATTCAAACTCTGCTTCCCAGTCATCTGTTTGGTTATTTGTAATGAGTTTCATTCTCTTTAATACTGATGTAGATCATATCAAATTGTTAAAGCACAGAAACAGAAAGACTACTGAAAGAAATGTGGGTCAATTCTAATCGATATCACTTTTTAATTTCACTTTTGCTGTGTTCAGCAATGTTGAAATATACACTGCTCAAAAAAATAAAGGGAACACTTAAACAACACAATATAACTCCAAGTAAACTGATTGACAATCAATTTCACATGCTGTTGTGCAACTAGAATAGACAACAGTGGGAAATCTTTGGCGATTAGCAAGACACACTCAATAAAGGAGTGGTTCTGCAGGTGGGGACCACAGACCACTTCTCAGTACCTATGCTTTCTGGCTGATGTTTTGGTCACTTTTGAATGTTGGTGGTGCTTTCACACTCGTGGTAGCATGAGACGGACTCTACAACCCACACAAGTGGCTCAGGTAGTGCAGCTCATCCAGGATGGCTCATCAATGCGAGCTGTGGAAAGAAGGTTTGCTGTGTCTGTCAGTGTAGTGTCCAGAGCCTGGAGGCGCTACCAGGAGACAGGCCAGTACACCAGGAGACATGGAGGAGGCAGTAGGAGGGCAACAACCCAGCAGCAGGACCGCTACCTCCGCCTTTGTGCAAGGAGGAACAGGAGGAGCACTGGCAGAGCCCTGCAAAATGACCTCCAGCAGGCCACAAATGTGCATGTGTCTGCACAAACGGTTAGAAACCGACTCCATGAGGATGGTATGAGGGCCCGACGTCCACAAATGGGGGTTGTGCTCACAGCCCAACATCGTGCAGGACGCTTGGCTTTTCCCAGAGAACACCAGGATTGGCAGATTCGCCACTGTCACCCTTTGCTCTTCTCAGATGAAAGCAGGTTCACACTGAGCACATGAGACAGACGTGACAGAGTCTGGAGACACCGTGGAGAACGATCTGCTGCCTGCAACATCCTTCAGCATGACCGGTTTGGCAGTGGGTCAGTAATGGTGTGGGGTGGCATTTCTTTGTGCTCGCCAGAGGTAGCCTGACTGCCATTAGGTACTGAGATTAGATCCTCAGACCCCTTGTGAGACCATATGCTGGTGCGGTTGGCCCTGGGTTCCTCCTAATGCAGGACAATGCTAGACCTCATGTGGCTGGAGTGTGTCAGCAGTTCCTGCAAGATGAAGACATTGAAGCTATGGACTGGCCCGCCCGTTCCCCAGACCAGAATCCGATTGAGCACATCTGGGACATCATGTCTCGCTCCATCCACCAACGTCATGTTGCACGACAGACTGTCCAGGAGTTGACAGATGCTTTAGTCCAGGTCTGGGAGGAGATCCCTCAGGAGACCATCCTCCGTCTCATCAGGAGCATGTCCAGGCGTTGTAGGGAGGTCATACAGGCACGTGGAGGCCACACACAATACTGAGCCTCATTTTGACTTGTTTTAAGGACATTACATCAAAGTTGGATCAGCCTGTAGTGTGTTTTTCCACTTTAATTTTGTGTGTGACTCCAAATCCAGGCCTCCATTGGTTAATACATTTCATTTCCATTGATGATTTTTGTGTGATTTTGTTGTCGGGACATTCAGCTTTGTACAGAACAAAGTATTCAATGAGAATATTTCATTCATTCACATCTAGGATGTTTTAGTTGAGTGTTCCCTTTATTCTTTTGAGCAGTGTATTTAGGCCTTACATTTAGGAGGTTACTTACTATACTTACTTACTATACCTTGAGAAAATAATTATTGATTATTTGTACATCCATCACAAAACACTAAACAAAGCATCTAATTTTGATTATTGAAGAATGATTGTTATCTAAAGGTATACATGTTATGTCTGGGAAAAATCCGATGGTATTCCTCACTTACTTTTGCTTTTTAATTCTTGATAGACCCATCAGAGATGCAGAAAAATGTTGTAGCTCTGATGGCAAATGATTTTGTAATACTTTTTGTCTATGTCCCTGGAGCCTTTGGTTATTAAGAAACAACTTATTACATCCTGCCTCCTCTAATTGCATAAATGTAATTTATTATCTCAAGTTGAGGTTGCACACATCATCTGCATTGTCCTAAAACCGTTTTCTTTCAGAACTCCGTCTGATACATCATTTTTATTATCTTATTTAAAATAGAAATAGACAGATTGAAATTGATAGGCTAAATTTGCCTTTTTGAACATTTTATTTTGTGTCTTGTGAAAGAAATCTCTTCATAAGAGTTATTTGGAAGCAGTTTTCTCAGTGGCACTGATATGCCTCTGGCCTTTTTTAGCCGACGCCTCAACTTTTCACAGTTGAGCTCCAACACATCAACCTGTGATTGAAGGTCTGCCAGGTGGGTTTGGAGAGGAGGTGAGAAATATCCGGACATGACAGAAGTCCACTCAACAAACCAACATCTTATGATGTGGGAGCCCCAGAAAAGGGTGATAGAACAACACATCTTTCTAGAGCTGATATAACAGTAAGCCTCCGGTATGAGCAGGATAACCCAGAGGGCCTCATCAGTGGAGGTCAGAACAAATTCAATAAAAATTCAAACAATTGTAAAATGTAACAGAGCTTTACAAACCTCAGAGTAGAGATAACTCGAGGGCTGTAAAAGTTTTATGGCTTTGTGTATTATTGTGTTTATTCAGTGAAAGCCTGCTGGCAGACTGAGATTCAAACCCAGTAGCATCCTCACTCAATAATTGTTTGTTATGATGTAAAACCTCACATGTTTGGTTGTTTGTGGCAATTGTTTGTTGATTGTCCTTTTAGTTCTTTGGTATGTGTCACATCTATAAAACTTTCTGACTCTTCTCACTACACTAATGACCCTTTTCGCGCGTTGGGAGGAGCTTCCTTTCCCTGTCTCTTGTGTACAATGGCGGATGCAATCGAGAGAGTGGCTTGGCTTTATTTGCTGAATAAAGCAAGAGAACGTCGTCGTCTGGCGCCTCTGTGCCGTGTCTGGATTCACCAGACAACTCAGAGGTGTTCAGAGTTTGGTGAATTTCACCACTTGCTCCAGGAGCTGCGCGCAGAGGAGGATCGCTTTCAGCGCTATTTTCGTCTGTCCCCAGCCCAGTTTGACAACCTTCTGACCCGCATCGGCGCCCGCATCTCTTACCAGGACACCAACTACAGGCACTCGATTTCAGCTGAAGAGCGCCTATCTATATGTATACGGTTAGTTGGCATCTTTCATCAATGATTATTAATGGTAATTATTGTAATGATTATATATTATTATAAAAAAAATAACTGGATGGGCACAAACCGCAACGATAAGTTTATCCTCCATTGTCTTTGTGGGATTTCCCGGGATCTTTGTGGTCTTTCCGTCACATGATAAAATACATCACTACGTCAGAAAGCTGAGCTTCTCTGATGGGTTGATTGGCGTCAACCTCCAAAAGTTCAGAATTCCCAACTCAAGCGTCGGACGCTTTGGATGCGCGTAACGCGCGTCAGAGGTTTGAAACGCCTCTTAACGCGTCAAGATGCGCCACGCCGGACTCGTGAAACGCGCCGCAGGACCTCTCGCTGCTCCAAGAGGCGCGTCCACGTAGACTTTGCATGAAAACCAGACGCCCTTGATGCTCAAACCGCGTTTGGTCTGAAAGCAGCATTACTAGTTTTAGTACCTGATTGGATGCGGTCCCAATCATGCTGAGTCGTGCTGAAAACATGACGTCAGAAGACTGTTGGTTACTGATTGGGTAGCGGGGCGGCGTCATTAGTCACAGCATATTTTAATAACCAATATCTTTAACCGTTAAATTGTTGTATGCTGAGCTTATTGTGTATATGACTATAGCAGCTAGCATTAAGTAGTGTTAGCTTACCCTCACACGTCCTCTAGCTCGTACCCATCACTCCGTGGCTTCCCTCTCTCCTGTACTCATCCAGAGATTTCATCTTGCTGCCTGCAGCCTTCTCTGCCTGTCTTCTTTCACTCTGGGTCTGACATCAGTCTTAGACTGAGCAGTAGTCAAAGCTGTTGTTGTTTGTGTCACAACAAATCACATCGCATTTTTTTTGGACTGTGGGGCCACCTTGCTATTGACGATCCTGCCCACATTGAGATGGTACATAGTTGTAATGGAAAACAAACCAAACCGCCTAGAGCCGACCCAACCCGAGTCGAGTAGAGCAGGTACTAATGGAAAAGGGGCATAAAGGAGACATTTTTACATCACTGTAGGCATGGACAAGGTACTATACAGTTCAGACCAAAAGTTTGGACACACCTTCTCATTCAAAGAGTTTTCTTTATTTTCATGACTATAAATATTGTAGCTTCACACTGAAGGCATCAAAACTATGAATCAACACGTGGAATTATATACTGAACAAAAAAGTGGGAAAAAATTGAAAATAACTCTTATATTCTAGGTTCTTCAAAGTAGCCACCTTTTGCTTTGATTACTGCTATGCACACTCTTGGCATTCTGTTGATGAGCTTCAAGAGGTAGTCACCTGAAATGGTTTTCCAACAGTCTTGAAGGAGTTCCCAGAGATGCTTAGCACTTGTTGGCCCTTTTGCCTTCACTCTGCGGTCCAGCTCACCCCAAACCATCTCAATTGGGTTCAGGTCCGGTGACTGGAGGCCAGGTCATCTGGCGCAGCAACCCATCACTCTCCTTCTGGTCAAATAGCCCTTACACAGCCTGGAGGTGTGTTTGGGGTCATTGTCGTGTTGAAAAATAAATTATGGTCCAACTAAACGCAAACCGGATGGAATAGCATGCCGCTGCAAGATGCTGTGGTAGCCAAGCTGGTTCAGTATGCCTTCAATTTTGAATAAATCCCCAACAGTGTCACAAGCAAAGCACCCCCACACCATCACACCTCCTCCTCCATGCTTCACGGTGGGAACCAGGCATGTAGAGTCCATCCGTTCACCTCTTCTGCGCCGCACAAAGACACGGTGGTTGGAACCAAAGATCTCAAACTTGGACTCATCAGACCAAAGCACAGATTTCCACTGGTCTAATGTTCATTCCTTGTGTTCTTTAGCCCAAACAAGTCTCTTCTGCTTGTTGCCTGTCCTCAGCAGTGGTTTCCTAGCAGCTATTTTACCATGAAGGCCTGATTCACACAGTCTCCTCTTAACAGTTGTTCTAGAGATGTGTCTGCTGCTAGAACTCTGTGTGGCATTGACCTGTCCTCTAATCTGAGCTGCTGTTAACCTGCGATTTCTGAGGCTGGTGACTCGGATGAACTTATCATCCGCAGCAGAGGTGACTCTTGGTCTTCCTTTCCTGGGGCGGTCCTCATGTGAGCCAGTTTCTTTGTAGCGCTTGATGGTTTTTGCGACTGCACTTGGGGACACTTTCAAAGTTTTCCCAATTGTTCGGACTGACTGACCTTCATTTCTTAAAGTAATGATGGCCACTCGTTTTTCTTTTCTTAGCTGCTTTCTTCTTGCCATAATACAAATTCTAACAGTCTATTCAGTAGGACTATCAGCTGTGTACTGTATCCACCTCCTGCACAACACAACTGATGGTCCCAACCCCATTGATAAGGCTTGAAATCCAACTTATTAAACCTGACAGGGCACACCTGTGAAGTGCAAACCATTTCAGGTGACTACCTCTTGAAGCTCATCAACAGAATGCCAAGAGTGCGTAGCATTAATCAAAGCAAAAGGTGGCTACTTTGAAGAACCTAGAATATAAGATATATTTTCAGTTGTTTCACACTTTTTTGTTCAGTATATAATTCCACATGTGTTAATTCATAGTTTTGATGCCTTCAGTGTGAAGCTACAATATTCATAGTCATGAAAATAAGGACAACTCTTTGAATGAAAAGGTGTGTCCAAACTTTTGGTCTGTACTGTACATAGGGTTTAAAATCCTTTTAATGAGAGTAAAGCAGTGCTGCCCCTACCCTGCCTATAGGTTCACACTTCCTGTCAGCTGGCTGAAAGAATGCTCCTACACTGTTTCCTTGCTCACAAGAATGCCAAATTTGGCTTTATAAACTAGATCGAACATTTTTAATATATTAAATTTGTAAGATCTTTGTATCCAGTGTTATGATTTATTCTTATAGCCCTTTTGTAACATAGATGATGATATTAAACATTTAAAAGTATTGCCCCAAACCTCAGCTTAATAAGTTGTATGTGATAATGCAACACGTGGAGTGATTTCTGCTCCTGTATTAGTTTTACTTGAGGCCTTCTTGTGTTTATTCTTATATGAGGCAACCTATTTATTTCTTAAAGCAGTTTGCAGGTTTTAACAGCTAAAGGTCGATATTTGCCGGCTGCATTTGTTTTTGCTTTACTGACTTTTCCCCAGCAGCGTTTGCATTATCCATATTTATTAAAGAACAATTCTCCATTCTGTATGCATTTTATGAAAAAGATTTTAAGCAGTTTTGTTGGAAAAACCCAGCAATTTAAGAGGAACAGATACCGGAAATAAATTAGGTTCTCAAGCAGTGAAATTGCACACTCTGATCTTATAATTATGCAAAGAAACCTGCCAATCCTGTAAAACATTACTTTAATCTGACAAAGCTGTCTGCACTGCAGAGGTATCTGCATTCAGTTATTGTTTTCTGGCAGAAGAACAAGGTCAGTTATCCTAAAACGTCATCTGCTAACTGTTCAGTCAATCTCTTACTTATAAAGATGATTGCTTGTTTTTCTGTTTGTTTAATGCCAAAACCTCCAAACAATTTCATAAGCTTTGGTTTTAGACACAATATCTCACCCAGGATCAGTTTTCATCAGGAAAACCCTTTTTTAAAAACCAAAACGTGTTTAATCCCTCGCCCACTGGGCAAAGCAGGTTTTTATAGCTCGTGGAGCACTTTCCTTGTTAATCCAAAAGCATGTGATCAGATTTAGAGGTTTTGATCAGTGGGATTAAAATTTTTCTTCTAACCTTTCCTTTCAGTTTTCTTTCTCATGGTGTCAAACCCAACATCCAGCTTAACCTTGTCTCATTTTCAAATATTGATACGCTTTGAGATGCAAACCCTGTAGTGAGTGGGAACCATTCATAAAAAGCCGTATTTTATGAAGATAATGCACCCCTCTATCAATTCCCAAGAAAATATCCCGGGAAAAAAAGTTACAGTTAGTTTTTTTACTGGGATATTTGTGGGGGTTTTATTGCCTGAGTTCATCTGTGGGGTCAGAGTATGTCAGATTAAGTTTTTGATGCGTTCTACAAATATCTGCACGGTTTATTAGCTCTATTATTAGTTTTGAGAATTAATATAATTTTTTTCTTATTGGAGAAAAATCCTATCAGTCAATTCTCCGTCTTAGAGCTGGCAGAGGATGAGTTTTTCGGTAGCCAGTTATGTAAGGGCATATAGTCCGAAACTTTTCAAGAAGTCCAATGGCAACCGAGATAAAATCAGAACCTCTCTGGCTCATTATGGTGAACAAAGCTTTGCTGTAATTCTCCATAAGCGGGAGGGGAAGTGATAAAGAAAGCACATTGAGTGCAGAGTATGATGGCAACAAAACACTTTCCTCCAAGCGCTTCCATGAATTATAGACTTCTGTCATTAGGTCATAGCTTATTGTTCACTTTTCCTTTTTGTCTTTGAGTTGAACAGGAAGGAGAATATATCTGGTCTTTAATAGACGTATTGTTGACAAAGCGGTGAGGGCAGTTGTTGAATTAAAGATCAGGGTGATAACAGCACAGTCAAGTTATTAATTAAGAATTTGTTATTATGATTTAATCTCATAATACTGAGCCGTAAAAAAAAACGGCTCAAAAAGTTCGCTTAATTTATTTTTATTCAGTAGATTCTATGTTTGCATTTATTTTTTTTCCTCCTAACTTTCCAGGAAAAAGGAAAAAAGCTCTTGTTTAATCTTGTTTGACAAATCATAAACAGCTGCTCGTTTCTAAATTTCCATCAAGCCAACATTGCTTATTAATAGAGTTGTAGACTAATCAACCAAGAGACAACAACGTGGCCTCAGGCTGGGCTCAGGGACTCTATAAATACCAGTCAAGTCACGTTGACTTATATAGACCCTAAACGAGGGCCTCAGTGTTCCAGTAAAAGCAGGGATTCCTTGTGTTAGCCTTAGCTTCAGAACATAACGCATTTTTAAGGATGACTTTCCTTGCAGGACAAAAAGTGCAATAATGTGTCGGTGGTATTTCAATGGGACAGCGACTGTAGGGCTTATTTGGATTAGATGACCTGACAGTTTCCTTCGTCATGTTATTGTTGTCCCATGATTATTCTCTTCATCGTTCATCAAGTACAGTGCAGTAAATTTCATTTTACCCAATAGGAAAATTATTAGACTAAAAAAGTGGAAATCTGACTCAGAAGAAATGGTCATAACCAGCGCCATAGAAAGAGAGAGTTACGACACTCTCATTGACTTCTATAGAAAGGATGGAAGGCGGAAGTCACGTGGGTCATGGAGCTGCTAATAGTTCCAAACACCAGCAGCTCCAGCATTGGACGTAATTCATTCTCGGTGTTTCGTAAGGATTTTTTACGGTAAGTTGATGAAAATACAACATTATTTTGCTATTGTGAAGCTTTAGATGACTGTTCTGTATCGCAGTTTAGCAATTATATTTTATATCGCCAGGTGTAGTTAATTAAGCATGTTAACTCGTATTTTAACTGCAGCTCATTGCAAGCATGGCGGGTTTAGACGGGTCTATCTCTTTGTGTCTGATTCAGCATTTTAAAATGTCCATTTCAGCTTATATTCTTAACGTTGATAATTTTCTAATTTTTATTGTAATTCCAGCTACTGAACTAGCACATCTTGAAAAATACTGTGATATTGACATGGTTAATTTAGTTAAAGTTATAGATTGTTTGTCAATGACGGCCACATAAATGGGGACATTATCATTAAACGTGATTGTGAAGATGAGTCATTTTTTATTATTCTTTTCCTGGTAAACCACGAGAATGGCTTGAATGAACTGCTGAACCTTGTTGCCTACAAATTGTTACCACAAATGTATCAAGATCTCATTTTCTGTCCTTAAAAATAATAAGAGCTGAATCAAGATGTTGGAACTAAATGATTTTAAGACTTTCACAAAGTTGGTATTTACAGCAGGACTGTTACTTAACATTTGTTTTATGTTAATAGTTTTGCATTTGCTAGTCATGGGTGAAGTTGAAGTAGATATTAGAATCTATCTCAAGACAGAACAATAAATTAAGAATTATTACTGGAACATATCGGCATCGATACACAGGACAGTAACAAAAAATACTTTTAAGCAATCAAAGGTCACACTGCTGTATTCTCGTTGATTTGGAGTGCTGGAGCTGACTGGTTGATGGGGAGGCTGTCAAAAAAATCAAATCAACGTAATCAGAAATTATATATATAGAGAGATAAATATAAAATATATAGAGAGAGATAAATATAATATATAGAGAGAGAGATAGATATTTTTTTGAAGAAACACATTTACTTTTCTTCGTATTTACTGGAAGGTATTAACTTTTTTTTGCCTTTCAGTATGACCTTCCAGCTATGACAGTGATTGATTCTGAGTCCTCTAAACTGTTCCTGTATTGTTTTCAGGGAGGTCAGCAGATGTGGTGACTGACTTCAAAAGGAGCTGCTGCCAATGATGCCAAGGAGGATGAACCCTCATTCAGACTTGGGCACCTTTCTACCTTGTCCAGATTTGATCGGATACAGTTTATTGGTGCAGATGTAATTAATAAACTGTATAAATGGTAGTGCAAGTACTTCTTTATTAAAGCTAGTTTTGCATTTTACATGTCTAACAGTAAATTGTTTGGTCATTTATTTTTGCACAATTCACAGTTGTAATCAATACGATTTTAACTACAGTTTCAATTATGTTTCAAATATCTGTTATAGATCCAAGTACTCAGTTTGCATGGCAGGAAAAAATAGAGTAATTATGTCTTCAACAAAAATTTGAAGACCTGGGATGAATTCCTGTCATATTTTCATACAGCTACATGTTTTCCTCATTCATTTAAGATGATTTAATTTTTAAATAAAAAATTAATTCTGCTCATTTTCCATCTGTAATATTTGGATATTTTTTTGAAATACATAGGCAATAGATCTTTCCACGTAGTATAGGATGTAGATCTGAAGGTGAGTTTGATCAGAGCTCTTAACTGCTGGCACAGAATACAGTTATAGCATCCCATGCTAGCATGCGGAGGAGATCAGAAAGAGCATTTATAATAGGTATTGTTACTTCTGTTAGGATTTTCCAATTATGATTTAGTAACCAGTAATCAGTTCATTATTATTTAATTACCAAAAGTCGCAGGAAAGAGTGAACAAAGTAGCTTTTTGAGAAATGTCGCACCTGGCGCCGTTCAAATTGACTGACACCGCTGAGATGTTTGGAACTATTGAGCGCTACATGAACCACGTGACCGCCTATCGGCGAGTTCAAAGAGTGTCGTAACTCTCTCTTTCTATGGCGCTGGTCATATCCAAGAAGATTTCTGTGCAGAAAGAGAAAATACGAGTTAAACTTTGGTAAATTTGTTTTTGGAAAAAACGGCAATAAAATTCTCTTTTTTGCTGTTGTTGTACCGTTGTGAAACATGACTCACTGTCAAAGTCAAAGACGAAATACAAAAGAGTAAATGTATTTATTGCAAGCCTTCTTTGGATGACTTGTTATTTATGCTTAAACTAAATAAATAAAGAAAATCTGACCTGAATGGTAAAATAAATGTAATAATTACAAGACTCATTGTTACCTCTGCTGCATTTAATATTTCCTGGAGGTGGGATCCGGGATCGGGAATAAAGTTGGACCCAATTTGTTCTAGTTGAAAGTTGGAAAACCAGTGTTGTTTGCTAAATGTTGTAGTGCTCTTTACATTCTTAACAGAAGATGCTGATAGCAGTTTATTTCTCCCAATTCTACGTTCTCAAAAGGCAAAAAGAACATGTTCACAAATAAAAACTGTGCAGCATTATGTGTGAAACTGGTTAATAGGAACCAAATGGTCAGATGTGCTAATTATTAGTTTATGCTTGCAGCATTTGCTGTTTAATCTGCACAGCAGCCATGTTAAACTATTTTACGTGCATTGTGATGCGCATCAAAATTTGATTTCCTGCCTTTTTACTGGTTGGGTGCAGCAGAAGGAGGGGCTGGTCTGGGGCGCTGCTGGTTGGATAAATTAATATTTTTCCTTTCTGTGACCTTTAGCATCATTATCTGTGTCAGGTGTCTGCATCTACAGCAGCGACATTTTATCCAATGTTTTGTTGACCTGCAAATATATAATTAAATATCGTTTAGAATATCGAATATTAACATTGTACATACTAGCCATGACATTCTCACCGTATGATAACCTTGAATAAAAATACTGCAGTATCACTATATTGGCATAAAAATTTAAAAAACAGTATTTGTAATACAGTTATTTTAAGGTTGTCTATGGCTTTTTTATTTTTTTTATTTGTAATATGTAGGCACGCATACTGAGAGCATTAAAACATGAATGTTGACGGTCTATTTAGATCAATGTTCTTCTGATTATTTACAAATCAGTTTTTTTGCCACTGAAGATGTCAACAAGTATTTTGCAGTAGCGCGATGACAAGATTTAAGTGACGGGCAGTCATTCATGATCTTTCTCTGTCAAAGGGACTTTAAACCGATCGAGCAGTCCGACAGAAACCTTTAATGGTGTTTTAATACCGTAACTTATTAAAGCGTTGTTTACATTGAAACCAGAAGCTGCCTTATTGCATGCTGTGCGCAGCAGGGCGTAGAATCGGGCCCCTTACTGGTATCAAGGTGTTTTCAGAAGCCGCTCAAATATTCTGTTACAACATTACTACAAGTAAAAGTCCTTTTTAATGAGATATCGGAGAAGGCGCCCTAGTGATCGGGGCATATAGTAGTACACTATACTTTCTCAGCAGATAGTAGCGCACGTCTGCCCCTCCTCAACTTGTTGCTGCAAACTGCTTCTGTTCCACTTTTCTCTCAGTTACAAGAAAGACAAACTGGGCTGTCAGGAAATATTTGAGAAAATAAAGTCATTATTTGGAAAGGAATGACACTCATCGCTCCTGTTATAGCAACACTGTTTAAAGCTACTTTTGGCAAACTGTTAACCACCTGTCTGTAAGCAGCTGACTGCAGATAGCAGATGACTAATTAACTGCTGTTAGCTAATGGCAGCTGTTCGTTCCCTTAGTGTTACTGTAAAAAGAGCAGACTAGCAAAAGATATAAAGTAGTTAAGTCGGAGTAATAAAATAAAAAAAGTTTTTAATAATAAAATTATAAATTATCCATATGTTACAATATTTGAGCATCAGTAGGAATAGTTCATTTATTTCTATATACATATAAAAGTGAGTATATCATGTGACAGAATTATGTCAAGGGTTTTTTTTTTATAAATATGTTTTTTCCCCAAGGTTTTCATGCCATTAATTCCCATACTAGCTCCTGAAATGTGGATAGTGTGGATACGAAGAACCAGTTTAGCTTCTGATGCCTCAAATACTGTGAAGTGTTATAAGCTCCAGCTTTTCTATAGGCTTTTTTTTCAAAATCCTATTTCTGTAAATGTTTTTAAAATGTACAGCATTTCCCTTTTGTAATGCCATAAAACAAACTAATCCGACTCCCTGGACATCCTCTGTTAATATTGGGTTAGGGTAACCAGTCAAGAAAAAGTTAATTCAACACCGAAAGAAGGTCCCAACTAACAGATCATACACAGCACTTTTTACACATACATGCTCTTCTGATTTGCATCGACATTGCCTTGTTAGTTTTAAAAAACAGTTGTGTGACTCCTGAATAAATCAATGATTGTTTTGTTGTTTTTTTTAATCTATGATTGGTCTGTTACTGTTTAAGGTAAACGTCTGTCCCAGTAAAACTCAGTTTATCATGGAAAATGTGATGAAATTACCTGACAACTCTAGGAGCTGTACATTAAAGCATTTTATTCTCTCATGCTCGTTTCTCCTCTCAGGGTTCCAGGTTGGTGTTGTGAGAGAGCCAGCTACCCGTGGGGAGGTGGACCGCCTGGGGGCATTGTGTCCCTTGTTCTCAAGGTAGGAGCTCGTCTTAAACCAAGTATTCAGTTAGTCTAATATTCAGGCCAGTTATTTATCATTTTAACATCAGTAGCCTCTTGTTTATTTTGTAAAACAGTTAATTAAGTTTGGTTAAGAGAGGATATTTGCAGTATGAACACAAATTCTCAGTTTTGACCACATTTGAGTGTTTATTCAGTTTTACAAGCACATTAAAAACTTGTGATGCTTCAAGGAAATAAAACGTTGCAATATTGATAAAGTGAGGGCCGGTCCTGCACTCAGGCTGTCAGTCAATGATAAAACCAGGCTGGTCAACCTTCATTAAATCCATACAATCCAATAAGAAACATTAATCTGTTATTTTTATACATTAACATTTTCCGTAGCAGTTTATTCATCTATAAAGAACTCCTTTGTGTAGATTTACATTACATGCCTTTTATTTCCTGACATCTTTTAAATCCATAAATGATCAAACTCTTTATCTTAAGTGATCAGTTTCTTCTTTTTTTTTACCCCTAAATCTCCTTTTTACCTGGTTGTGCTTTCATCACATTTGAATAAACATCTTGTGAGTTTTTCTCTGAAATTTGGCATCAAAGATCCGTCTAGCTTGGACCAAGCAGCATATATACAGATGACTGTAAACAGATGAGCAGTGATGAGTTAACTGGACGTATAATCAGAAATAAATAAAACCTAAATAAGCATATTTTTTGGGCATTTTTTTAAAAAGGAAATTAAACAGGAGAAAATATACTCAGAAATCTCTGAAACTGCTCAAGCTATTTTTATAGGAAAACCCATATTGGTAAAACTTCTCACATAATTTATTGTTAGAAAATTTTGAGCTTATGAAATAAAAAAATATAGCTTATGCATTGTGGCTCTATTCAAAGTTTTTCATCATCAGAGTAGGAGACAACTATGCGAATGACTCCCGTTATTGATGTGGCTGTCATTGTGTCTGAAAAAGACTAGATGCTATTTTACACTCTGCGCAGTTCTTTGCTTTGTTTGCTGTTTTAGATCAAAATAACAAATGGGACCAATTTTTACTTGCCTTTAGTATATTTACAATTCTCTGTCCTCGGTGTTTCCGTGAACTGTTCCAATCCAACACATGATGTGAAGAAAACCATTAACTTCAGCTTCAGTTAATACGTAACGTATTATTAATGGAGGTATCTCCAGGGTCGGTGTGTCCCGTGAGTGAGTCGTCAGCCATGCAGCTTCCAGCCCCCTGTTATCTAGGCAGACTAACTAATAGGGCTGCATGATGTTGGAAAATCATGACATTGGGATGTTTTTGGAGCAACGCTGAGACAACAATGACAGTTGAGCTAACTGCTCATATTCCTCCCTCACTCTGTGACTTTTTTAGTTGCTGTCATCTGTGTCAAGTGTGGGATCTCCTTCAGTGAGACTCCATTTAACATGCTGAATATTACACTAACATGCAAAGTACAAGTTCATGACACTGTATTAATGATATATATTTTTGCTGCTCTTGTAACTACATAGGCTTAAGTACATGGGTTAACTTTATGTATAAGTATCACTGTTTCATTGCATTTACATCATGGTTGCTTGATTTGGAGGAAGACATAGTTGCAATAATGTTGCTGAAAACGGTGATGACAGCAACGATCCCAATTAACCCAATTCGTCCTGATTGTTTTTTCTTTTCCATTTTTACAATGTCCACCCCACTCTCACTGAGCTCCAGCATCACAGCTACCAAAGAATTAGGCTGATATTAGCTGGTTAAGTCATTAGTCAAGCTATCTGCTCTGGTGGCCTGCCTGAAAGTCATCTGCTTAACAGAGATGCTGCTTGTTTGTTGCTATCTGTACCATCCTTGACTCCTTAATAGGAGTTATGGATGGAGTCTTTAGTTGCAGCTAAAAATAGATTTTTGCAACTAGAAATATTTCTAAAAAGCTTTATAGGCAAGGGAAAAAGCCAGCGGACAGGCAGTGCACAGCTACATGTGGAGAAGTGGGAGCACTGTCTTACTCTGTGATGTATGCAGTCGAAGAAAAATCAGGTCACTTTGAGGTTTTTTAATCCGTCGCATTTTGATGGCGGACGTTTTTAACACTTTAAAACTAACTTTTCCAAACTTTGTTTTTACCAGCCCATGCCCCCTTGATACTTCGAAATTCAAATAGGAAGTTTGCTGTTGTTGCGTCCTTCTGTCTGAGTCAGTGTTCCAGGATAGAAATCTAGTTGTTGGTATTTCCACTCATTGCAGGATTTTGGGAGGGAATGTTCTGCCTGTGCTGCACCCACTGCATAGCACCGGCGAGGGGGAGGGTTGCCATTGGAAAATACAAGGAAGGGCTTGGTCCCAAGTAAAATATCCCAGAGTATGCCAGAGAAAAGGTTCTCCTGCATGTAGCTGCCTGATAAGATCTGAGTTTGGGTGCAGTCACACAGGGTTTTTGGGTGTTAAAGGGACAGTTCAGGACAGTGAGCGGTGACCCTGTAGCAACATGTCCTGAGACGTCAACTGTCCATGTTTTTTCTATCACTTCATGTAGATTTTGTCAGTCTCTTGTAGTCCAGCTTTTATTTGTGTTTATGATCTCTTTGAAATATCAATCTGCATTGATGTAAATTTCTGTTTAAAAGCTTAATTGTTTAACAACAAGTTAAACTGCAGCTCCATAAATAGTACAGCTGATGCATTAGCCTTGGACTTCTCTACCATTTTCACTCCTCTGCCTTTTAATCACGGAAACTTTCCATTTGTAGGATTTCTTTAGGCTTTTGTGAGAGCTGCTGATGCTCATTTTCTTATGATACTAGAATATAATGTAGAATACTCACTAATTAATTTAATCATGTTTCAGTAAGTGGTGAATAACATTTTTGTGTTGCGTTTTGTGTTCCGTTGTTGATTTCTGTTTGCTTGAAGGTTACTGGGTAAATTTCCTCCAGCGTTAGTTGCTGCGAGTCGGACTCCTTGTAGACCTTCTGAGTTTCATGTAACTCAGTAAAGCTCTCAAACAACACAGAGGTTTAGAAAGCAGCATCTGATTCTCTGTTACCTCGCTAGTGGTTCCAAGGCTCTATTTTCTTCTCTTCTGGTAATAATTCAGCAATAATCTAGTTGCCAATATTATTATTATTTTTAATATCTGATGCCAGTCATTGCATGTAATCCTTTGAATCATTTCCAATCATCTGCATTAAAAACGAACGGATCAATGTCAAATGAAGTCATTACCATAATAATTTGTAATGCATTTTCCACAGATGGTTTCCCTGCCTACTTGTATGGATAATTGGAGTTTATTATCAGTCTGTTTAATATTTAAAGTTTTTATGACTAGAGTTGGATGAACATCTACTGACCGTATCGTGGCCTATTAATTACAAAATCAAAAGCTGAAGTGATTTTCTAAGCATAAAGTTACTTGTAAAACCACCAAATGGTATTTGAAGGCCTTGTTGGAGTTAAAAAAGTTGCATTCAAAACGGCTAGGAATGCTAGCCAGTAATTTGGTTGAAGTATTTTCCAGTTAGGGATAAGTTTGGGAAAAATATGTGTACTACAGGACCTTGTTCCCAATTCCATGGTCTAAACCAGGGGTGCCCAAGTAACATCCTGAAAAGCTACCATCCTGTTACTTTGAGATCCATCCTTTCTCCAGCATACCTGATTAAAATGAATGGCTTGGAACCGGGCCTCTGCAGAGCTGAATGACGATGAGGGAATTCAGCCATTTGATTGTTGCAGGATAGTAGCTCTCAAGGACTGAACTTGGGCACCTCTGGTCTAAAAGATTTGTCCGTCCATCCATCCGTCGTCCTTTCGCCCATCATTAGTGCTCTGATAATATGCTGCTAACTCTTAACCTTCTGGGTGTGCTATTAGTGACTGAGGAAGGGGCTTGGCAAACTGTTCTGCAACATGGAGAAGGGTGAGCTGAAGATCCTCAACAAGGGGGAAGAAGAGGAGATGGTATGCCTTTTTAATTTAACATCACTGTCGGTATGAGAATGTTCTCTGTCCTCTTTACGATGCTCCTGTTTTTGTTTCTTTTGTAGGAGCTGCAAGGCTACCGTCTCTGCCGTTGGCGGTTGGCCCTTGTAGGCTTCGGGGTACTTTGTACTGGGGGCTTCCTTCTCCTGCTGCTCTATTGGTTGCCAGAATGGTGTGTCAAGTCCACTTGCACCCGTACCACAGCCCATGATGCTGAAGTGGTGTTGCTGCGCTCCACGGTAGGAAGAGAGGTCATGATGTTTAATATGCCCATTGGTATGAACATGCTTTCATCTGTCTATCCATTGGCTGTAAAACAGTATGAGTTTGCCAAGTACTCGTGTGTGCTTTGTGGGATGTGCTGAGAGGACCTCAAACAGCTTTACTGATGAGATACTATGCAGCGATACAAACTATAAATCACCCCAAGAAGCTTAATCCAGATCATTCCAACAGCGTGCTTTTAATAGGAAGCAGCCTGCAGCAGAGCCAGGTTCAGTATGGTGGCTGTTATCCACGTCCAGCTGGGGGTTAAGAGGACAGTATGGTGTTACCAGAAAAATAAAAACACAAACAACGAGCCAGGAGTACTTTCTAGGAAAAATGAAAACAGTCTTTTGTAAAAACTGAAGTAGTAATTATACCTGCAATAATATTTGGGTCAGTCATTCAGCTGTAGATACATTTTGAGGTCATCACTGAGTCATGTCAGATAAAGGTTATTATCTCATAGGCGTTGGTTGACACTTTTGATTGTATCAACACACCCACTGCTCAGAAATCACAACCTAAAACCTCCCAAACCCAAATAATATTGCTATAATTTGATTCTTCTTATATTAAGGAAAAACATGGATTTTAATTCTTACTTTTTCTCAGATCACTTAGACTCACCTTATTGGTTGATTCCGGAGACCTAGCCTTATAGTGCCTGTGACACGCTTTTCCCACAAATGCAGAAATTGAAAGAAAACATCTTAGTATTGAAGGAATTAGGCAGACATGATATTAGGATTAAAGACGTGATGAAAGACAATTGTGACACAAAATAAGCATATTTCAATGTTAAATTTTGCAAGTCCAAAGTTGCCCGGAAATGACGTCAAAGGGGAAGTCTCCAGGCATTCATTGTGTGAGCGTCAATGATAAACTGTTCAGGTTGGAAGCCAAGTTGCATTAAAAACAGCGTTAATATGGTGAAACGGTGCATTGCTGGTGGTGGCAGCAATACTACGTCAGCAGCCGTTAGTCTGCACTACTTTCCTGAAGCAAAGAGGATCAGAGCTGGAAAACTGACAAGGGACAGATGGGCTGGTCCCGCCAAGCACAGCCAGTTGTGATCGAAGGACTTCTCCAAACTACTTCGAATAAGAAACCTCTGAATTCACAAGAGAAATGATGTCAGAGGTCGGGATATCTGACAAGATGAAGGAGAATGTTGAAGCAGAGTTTATAGCCAGGGCATGTAGTGCATCTGTTTTTGAAAAGAACGGCAGAGCAAAGGTTGTTGCGGCTGTTAAACGGATCAAAGCTCAGCAGGTAAGAACACTTCCTTGTCACAAAAGTATATTTAGATATCGGCAGTTATTGTTAACTAAAAATCAGAAATTATTATTTTTATTATTATTAATAATAATCCATAGTTGTTATTATTAAAATAAGATAAATTACAGGCACATACAGTATATTTAAATAAATGTTTTTCTAAAGATTATTATGTAAAGTAAAAAAATTGACACACCAGGTAGTGTCTTCAGATAATGAATCATCTCTTGTGTCTGCTGCTACTGCTCCATGCTGCTCACTTCGACTCTGGTTGTTTCACTCAGTGCCGTATTTACTGTAACCCTGGATTCACACCGTATCTGCATCGGTCCGGTCTGGTCCGCTGCAAAGCCCGGAGGAGTTTCAAGAACCATAAGCAGATCGCACAATAAAAGCCGGTGATAAATGTGGTAGCACGTCCAAAACAACTCATTTTGTGGAAGTTAAACCAGTTAAATTGCTTTATTTTTCGTGCTTCAGCAATTGTGCTCTGCCACCTGATGAAAGCGGACTTTCTTCTCCTGACTCTACTGCGTCTCTCTGTGATAGTGACTGAGATATATATAAAGGAATATCAGATTATACGCTACTGTCTGTGTCACTGCCATTGTAGTAGCTGTCAGTTTACCTGCAGGGTTTCGCCTCTGACGTCATAAAAGAGCGCAACAAAATCGCAAAGGAGTAGTCTGGAAATGCCTTTTTAGTGAAATTTATGACCATATATCTCAACAATCGTTCATTTCAGTGGCATGAATTTCCTTTTTAAAATATTTTATCAATGTTTCCTTTCCATAAATGTAATTGGATTTATCATGAAAATTCGATGTCACAGGCACCTTAAGGTCATGTTGTTTTACAGTCACATATAAGAACGGCTGCAGAGCAAATGACACCAACTGTTAAATACACAATCATATATGCACAAATGCTGAAAACCGTCATTACCAAATTTATTTGTGTGTTTCTGCAGTACAATTGCAGTACAGCTCTTTTTGTGCCTGGGTTTATGTCCCCAACCATCCGGGACCATTTCTATGAATTCCTATTTCCCTCCTTGATTTGATTATACAGGTATCTACATTACTAGACCCCATTCAGTCTATGGACGTAGCTTTAGCTAAAAAACTGTCTTCTACCTATTGAGAAAACCCAACTTTAATGCTGTGTGATTTTTTTTTTTTTTTTTTGTTGGTAGTGGAGGTGTTGGTGTATTTCCTTACTGATGGTTGTTGTTTGCTGTTGACCAGGACGAGTTCCGACGCTGGTTCCTGGCCAGGGTACGAGTGATGCTTGCTCCGGGGAGCAACCCCTTCCACAGCCTGGAGACCCAGACCACCTCCCCTCCCTCTTCCCCTTCCTCCCCCTCCTGCCCCTTCTCCAGCCCCTCCTCTCCATCTCTGGCCAACGGACACACTCCTCACCCCTCCGATGGCAGCCCTGCTCAGGAGCTCATTAGCAGATTTTCTGACTACCAGCCCACACAGGTAGCTAAATCTCTCGTCACAACAAGATGATGGTTAAAGCAAACCAACTGAACACACAGCTCATGGTGAGCTTTGGCATCTGAGTGGAGCAAAGGAGCTCCCCACTGCTCCCACGTTCACGTTTTTCACTCCCTGCAGGAAGAAAAATTTAGTTTCTGTATTAATTTTCATTTTACCTTTTCGAACCATTAGGGCTAAGAAACGTTATAAATAAGTGGTAAATCGTGTTCCTACCCTTCTTCACCTCTGAGATGGTTCCACAGTCTTCATTGCAAACAAATCAGACTTTACTCCGTTATTAAGAAGAACCATGAAAGCTTCAACTCTGAGTCACCTTGTTACAGTTCCTCTGGTTGAATGGAAATCAGACAGAACACAACAATAAACCTTCATATCGTGCATGATTACTTGATAGAACAAAAATATTTCCATTTTCATAATGCACCGATTAGTTAAAACAGAATGTCCACATGCCAGTTATCTTTTCCGCAAAACAAGAAAGCCCTGATCCATTGAGACGTGGACTCCACCAGACCCCTGAGGACGTGCTGTGATATCTGACACCAAGATGTTAGCAGCAGGTCCAATAGGCGAGGAGGGGCCTTGCATGCATGGAATTTGGAGCCCACGTCAATAGCTCTAGCACTGTTGCAGCAAGAAGGTCCTAGGTTTGAATCCTGGCCTGGGGTTTTTCTACATGGTTTGAATGTTCTCTCTGTGCATGCGTGGGTTCTCTCAGGGTACTCCAGCTTCCTCCTGCAGTCCCAAAACATGACTGTTAGGTTCATTGTTCTCTCTTGCTATGAATGCATGTGCGCATGGTTGTTTGTCCTGTAAGTCTCTGAGTTGCCCTTTGATGTACTGGCCTGTCCAGTGTGTACCGTGTCTCTCACCCAATGACCACTGGAGAAATGGGATTTCTCAGACCAGACCACTTTCTTCTGTTACTCTGTGGTCAAGTTCTGATGATCATGTGCCCATTGTTGGCACTTTCTGAGATGGGCTTGGGTCAGGAGGGGCACCCTGACTGGCCCGCAGCACCATACGTAATAAACTGTGATGCATTGTGTATTATGACACCTTTTTATCTGATCCAGCATAACGTCTTTAGCAATTTGAGCTACACTATATGTATGTATGTATTTATGCTTTGGAGGACACTTTCAGAAATCCCAAGGACCATTTTGCTGCTAACTGTGACTGCGGTGAATGAACCCGAGTTTCACAACAAAATAAATAAATAATAAAAGCTTTGCACTGGGTGATTATGCATTAATGTTTTGACATTAAAAGCCTCTGTTGCATCCAGACAGGTTAGGTTAGAGTTGCAAGTTAAAAGTCCATGAATGGGAGTCCATTAACGTGTAATAAACAATGATAATCCTCTAATCAGATGACTTTTGAATAACCTTTTTAATTGGTGGAGAGATTACGAAGCATCCTTCCCTGTTTGACTTTACCGGTGCCGGTGATGGTGTCATCTGTGATGTACATCTGTGTGTAAAGTCTTGACAGGGATGTTTTATGATATTTTAATCATGTGGATATTTATTTTATGATCCAGATTTTGTATCACAGCTGTTAAACATTTACTTAAAGTTCTGATTTAACCCTAAATTATCCATCATTCTCTCATGCACTCCGATGTTTTGCTGTTCATTACATGACCTCTTTATTTTGAGCTCAACAAACTTAAGTATATGTTAGTTTCCCCCCACTGTATGGATACCAGTACATTAATCTCTATCTAATTGTTTGAGTCTAAATTATATTTACTTTCCTTGTCTCCTCCTTTCTCTTAGATTCGCTATTTTACCTTCCACAGCACAAAGTATTACTGGGACGATGGGATGCAGAACTTTAAAGTTTTAAAGTAAGATTTTTTATTTTTTTTGGCATCGGTTACATCGGTTGTATTAATGAAGCCGAAGGATAATTTGTGATAACCATAACGAAAGTTTGGTAAAACTTTTTGCAGCCATTGTAAATGCTCTGCTCTGCTCTGCTGTGTAATATATCAACTCTTTCTCTGTTGTTTAGCGGCCTGGAGGATCTGGAAGTCAGCTGCTCCACCGTCCACTCAGAGCACAGCGCAGGCCTGACCAGGAACCAGCAGGAGTACAGGTAGATCAGATCAGATGATGGGCCTCTCAGAAGGTCTCCAGGAAAGGGGGGTAAACTTGAGAGTGTTACTGTAGGCGGAAATGCAGTACCTCATAAAAGTATTTGTACCCTTTAAACTTTACATTGGTTCTAATGTTAAAGACACACACTTTAAGGTTTTTTAAATTGAGATTTTGTTTAGATAGACCAACACTAAGCATCACGTATTTAAAAAGTGGAAGGAACATTTTTCGACCTTCCTTGTGTCCTCCTACCTTCAGTGCTTCCCCATTTCCTTATTTGTGTCCTTCCTGTATTTTTTGTGCCATGCTTCCTTTGTGCCTTACATTTCTTCCTCCTGTCCCCCTTCCTTGTGTCATTTTTGTCATTCTTGATATCCTTCTTTATTATTGTGCATTTCCTTGCTTCCTTTTGTCCTACCCTCCTCCGTTCCTTATGTCTTTCCTTCTGGCCCTGCTTGTGTCTTACCTTGCTTCCTTTTGTCCTTCCTTGTGTCCTACCTCCATTTCTTCTTTCCTTCCAGTTTCTGATTGTTTCTTCTACCATATTTTAAGCCTTTCCAGTGCCTCAGAAAAGCTTTACCTGGAGAAATCTTCAAATACTTTTATTCAAAGGTAGCCAGACTATGTTTTGAGAATAAGGTAATTTGAGAGTTTACAGCCCACTGAAGAAATTTCTATTCAAGGATACACAAACTGGTGAAGATAATATGGCGTTATCTTTTATATTATGTAGAAAATCCCAATAAAAACTGCTCTTTGGTATGTTGTTGCTCAACTCTGCTGCATTTTGTGTGGGTGGGGGTGTGTGTGTTTGAGGGAGTGTGGGTGTGTGGGTTTTATACATGTAGGTGTGGTTCACAGAGCTAATCTCAGTGTTCCTCTCTGCTTTTGTCAGGAGACTGTTCTTCGGAGTGAATGAAATCGCAGTGAAAGTGCCTTCTGTTTTCAAGCTGCTTATCAAAGAGGTAAAAAGCAGTTTCAGTCAACATAATCCACCCGTTCTGTAATTCGGTCTAAATTCCCATTCATTCCCATCGTCACTGGCAGAGCTAACACGTAGTTATGTCAGTTCTTACCAGTGTAATGGAGTTCAGTACATTTCGACTTCAAATCCTGATATGATCCTCTTCAGCAGTCAGAGCCCTCAGGAGACCTCAGGAGTCTCAGCTCAATCTTCAAAAGTTCTTGAATTTGTAACTAATTCTCATTTCATTCTTGGTCAGTTCTTGCAATTCTTGAGCCTTTTATAATTCCTGGCAAAGGTTTTAAGCTGTTTAAAATTTTAGTGCAAATCCAAAAAGTCTCAGTTAATTCTTAGTAAGTGATTCCTCATTGTTTCTCAGGCATTCCTATGTGTTCTAAACTCAGTCTTGGGTTCGTGAAGCATTTTTAATTTATCTTTATTATGTTTTACGACCAAAAACAAGCAATTTAGTTTTTACATTTTATTGGCAAAAACAATTACTCCACTTAAAACATTTTAACCTCCTCATTCTAACAGACATCATTTAGATAGCATTCATCCTGCAAGTCCTTTGTCACTTTTTATTATGCCCTGATAAAAAAATACCGCAAATTGTCAAGAACGAAATCAGATTTAATCGTGCCTGATTCATAGATACATTCGGCATATTTTTAACCAATTCTTAACGTTCGTTCAGCATTCAGCACCACCTCATGAAGCAGGGGTTAAAGCTGATGTTCTTCCCAGTGTGTCTTTAAAGAGTATAATCAGTTTATTAAATGAAGATCAAATCATAGCTTACAATTGAGTTACCTGCGTGTCTGCAGACTGAATATATTCTTATTCTGTTAAGCATTTTTTCTTTGTTTCACTTGTATCCTCATTTTTTTCATGTCCTGCAGCAGAACATCTTTGTTTTTCAGCCAACTTTTGTATTTGGTACAGCCGACCTTCTCTTTCTCCTCCTGCAGGTCCTCAACCCTTTTTACATCTTCCAGCTCTTCAGCGTAATCCTGTGGAGTATCGATGAGTATTACTACTATGCTGCGGCTATTCTTTTCATGTCGGTTATATCCATAGCTACCTCTCTGTACACCATCAAAAAGGTGAGACTTACTAATCATTAACAAAGAAATATATATCTGAATACAGTTAAAGTGCTTCTGCAAGTTGGAGTGTAAATATACCCCTATAGGATCATAGAAGAGATACTAAGGTTTAAAGTTTAAAAACATCTGTTGCATTGTTTGAAGTAATCCCGAGTTATGCCCTTTTTTTTTTTCCTTTTACCCTCTCAAACACAGATTAGAAATATTTGAGATATTTTAGGCTTTTCCTATTCTGAAGACTTTATCTTTGCGGGGTTGGTTTGTTCAAAAGAAGAGTAACACAAGATGATTCTGGGTATTTTTGTATTATCCAGTTTTTCTTTCTACTTCTGAATTCTGTGTTCATCAGAATGTGCCTAAAATTTGTGTCAGAAGTCCTGACTTTGTTGGTGGATCAGGTATTTCCAGACTAATGTGATGGGGTGTCACTGGCCACCGTTTGTATTATTCATTATCAATCTGTTGATGAATTTTTCAATAAATCGACTCATCTAAATGATGAAATTTGCTTCAAAGAGTGCACACAATTTTATTTTATCACTTTTTTTTACCTTTTAAAGGCCAAATTTGACATTTATAACATGCCACCAAACAAATGTGAGTAAAGATGCATTAAGGTTATATGTTTCCTATAGGTACAAAAACTCCAGCATGACAAAAATAAATTAAATGAAGTGATTTTACCCATTATTTCACAATAAAAAGCATTCATTTAATGTACGGACTAGTGTCATTTCCATGAACAATTATTCAGTGTTGTTGCAGACCAACTTCACAGAGAGCATTCAGCAGCTTTAAAAAAACGGAGGATTTCTCCTCATCGGTGGCCTCTGATGCTCAGGCATCACACTGCCCTTCTTTCTTACAGAGGATCCAAACCCTTCATTTGACCCCCTCTGTCTTTAAAAACATTCTCTTCTTCTGTTTTTTATGTCTTTATTGTTATTTGACAACTGGGGGACACTGTTGCCCAGTTAGTCCTGTCTAATCAACATCTTTCTGGCTAAAATAAAAGCTTTTCTGCACACAGTCTACTGACCACAGCCTTAAAGTTCATGTCACTCAGTCACACGTGTATGTTGAAATTAAACATGTTTATCTCTCCTTTCTTCAGCAATACGTCATGCTTCATGATATGGTGGCAGCTCACAGTATTGTCCGTGTCTCTGTTTGCCGAGCCAATAATGGTAGGCTAAATGTGTTTTGGTTTGTTTATTCTATGTTTTCTTTACACATTGCTCTCCTTAATAGAGTACCTGTAGATGTTGGAAATTAAATACATTTAATTTAGAGTATTTCTATGGAGGCCCGTGTATATCTTTAAATGTATCCCCCTCTTTTCCATCAACTACTTCTCTGCAAACTCCTGTTGAGTTTTGTTTCGTTCTTCTTTCAAACGGTATTTGCATTGCATATTCAATTCAGTTTATTTATATAGTGCCAATTCACAACACATGTCGTCTCAAGGCGCTTCACAAAAGTCAGGTACATACATTCCAGTTAATCCTAATCATTGAACAGTGCAGTCAGAGTCAGTTATTTATTCAAATTGGATAAAAAGTTTTTCTGTCTAAGGAAACCCAGCAGATTGCATCCAGTCAGTGACTTGCAGCATTCACTCCTCCCGGATGAGCATGTAGAGACAGTGGACAGTCACTGGCGTTGACTTTGCAGCAATCCCTCATACTGAGCATGCATGTAGCTACAGTGGAGAGGAAAAACTCCCTTTTAACACGAAGAAACCTCCAGCAGAACCAGGCTCAGTGTGAGCGACCATCTGCCACGACCGACTGGGGGTTAGAGAGAACAGAGCAGAGACACAAAGAGAACAAAGAAGCACTGATCCAGGAGTACTTTCTATGGGAAGGAAAAGTAAATGTTAATGGATGTAGCTCCTTTAATCGTTTCACCTAGAAAACTGGCTCAGAGTTTATCTGTTCTTTCTTTCTGGGTGAGAGTCTGAAAGAGAGCACATATAATTAGTTACAGTAGAAGCTCAGTCAATCGCCATGTCTAGGAGAGAGAAAGGGTTAAACACTGAAAGACAGGGCCATGTGGATCATCGGTAGAGGGTGAGCATGTTAAATATGGCTTCTAACTCCTGCTTTTCCTGGCAGATGTTGAGGAGATATTATCAACTGATCTGGTACCAGGTGATGTGGTTGTTATTCCAAGCAATGGGACCATCATGCCGTGTGACGCGGTGCTGGTCAGCGGCACCTGCATCGTCAATGAAAGCATGCTCACAGGTGGGATGGGAAATGTGTGAAGTCATGTTTAACAGGATGGAGGGTTGCCCTGTACAGCATCTGTTGCCAGTTATAACAGCAGTGTACCCTTTACCAGGTGAGAGTGTTCCTGTGACAAAGACCAACCTCCCTAACCCGCTACCAGGAGACCAGCAGGGGGCGGACAGTGCCTACACCACCGAGGAGCATAAGAGACACACACTGTTCTGCGGCACCAATGTCATCCAAACCCGCTTCTACACTGGAGAACTGGTCAAAGCTGTGGTGGTCCGCACAGGTTAGCACGACAACCTGGAGACAAGAACTTTATTAGAATGTTTTCTGGATGTTTTTGCAATTACTGTTTATCAAGTCAATAATGTAAGGGTCTTTAATTTCAGGTTTTCATTTGCTTTAAACCACAACAATCAAAATAACTAGAAACAAAGGCTTGAAATATATCACTTTGGACTAATGAATTTAAAGAAGGATGTTTTTTTTTTTATTGAAATAAATGAACTTTTCAATGATATTATAATTTATTCAGATGTACCAGCACTGACTTCATTTTTCCCTAAAGTCTATTGAAATGTATTTGTCTGCAGCAGAACAAATTCTGTGTAATATTGCTGCTCATCACAACAAGAAGTAAACATTTAGGGGAAAAAATTAAATTCTGGATGCCAACACATTTGATTTTCTAAATGTATGAGAGTAATAATAAAACATATTTTTAAAGCAGAGCTGTGTCATCAGGGGGCTGCACAGTGGGTCAGTTGGAAGCACGGTTGCCTTGCGGCAAGAAAGTTCTGGGTTTGAATCCCTAACCAGTTTCTTTTTGAATGGAGTTTGAATTTTTGCCATGTGTTTCTTCATGTGTTTGCATCTTCGTTGGCTTCCTCCCACAGTCCAAAACCATAACTGTAAGGTTAATTGGTCTCTCTGAACTGCCCTTAGTTATATGTGTGTGTGTCCATGATTGTTGGTCCTGGATGTCTCTATGTTGCCATGATGGACTGGTGACCTGTGCAGCGTGTTCCCTGCTCTCGCCCAATGATTGCTGGAGATGGGCTCCAGCACCCTGCCACCCTGCAATGATAAGCGGGTGTAGATGATGGATAGATAGTGTCATCAGCTCCTTTTCTCTGAGGCAAATGTGGACTGAATGTAATAACAATATTCACACAATAATAAAACCCTGTTTTTCTCCCAGGTTTCAGCACAGCCAAAGGCCAACTGGTGCGCTCCATCCTTTATCCCAAACCCACCGACTTCAAGCTGTATCGTGACGCCTACCTCTTTCTGCTGTGTCTTGTGGCTGTGGCTGGAATCGGTTTTATTTACTCCATCGTCCTCAGTATCATGCACAAGGTAATCCAGATGGAAACCAGCAGAACCAAGTTTTCAGTGAACCTAAAATGCACTATAGGCGAACTTAATGTGACCTTCTCTAAACCTTTAAATGCACATGTCCAACTGTTCAGTGTTACAGTTCTTTTTCCATAACTCGCTGCTTCTAACAAGTAGCAAACATGTGCTTGATCCATGAATTGACCAATAAATTTCCTGGTTCAATCAGAGTTGGTATTTAAACAGTCGTCCTCATCATGCTGTTCGCGTTTTGAGATCATGAGACCAAGACGACACCTAACAATTGATCAACAGTACCTTGCCACTGCGAGGTTTCGAATGCGATGTTCTCAGATGGAAGTGGCCACTGAGCTTGGAGCGTCACAGTGTCATCAGCTGGTTGCAACAGAGAGACTGGGAAGAGTCGCATAGAGGCATAGAAGTGGATGTCCTTGGTCACACCACTCACTGATGAGCGTATCATTGTGAACGTTGCCCTGCGTACTTGGATGATGAATGCCACTCAACTCCAGGCATATTTAAGGGAGGTGAGAGGCACCCCAGTCTCATGTCAGATCATTCAAAACCGTTCACATCAGCGAGGGCTGTCTGCTAGATGAGCTGCAAGGATAACTGACCACACCACCAGGTGCAGACATCATTGTCATGCATGGGCCAGGGCGCATTTACGCTGGACAAGGGACCAGTGGGCCTGAACAGAAATGATGGCCGCCAAAAATGTTGGAGACGTCGAGGAGAGCACTATGCTTCAGCCACTGTTGTCACCAGACCAGCCTTTGGTGGTGGTGGTGTTGCAGTGTGGGTGGGTGGGTCTAGTTAATACAGAGCTGCCCTACCCTTTGTTAATCGTACAGTGACAAGCCCATACTACCTGAAATAACATTAAACCAAGCATTGTACCCCTGCATGAAAAACACAGACCTAATTTTATCTTCATGGACGACAATTCTCCAGCTCATCGAGGTCACATAATTAGGGGAACGGCTGCTGTGGACTGGGGTACCTCAAATAGAGTGACCTGCACTTTATCCAGACCTGAATCCCATAGAAACCTTGTGGGATCAGCTGAGTCGCCGTCTAGAGTAGAGGCTCGTAACTGTGTAGCCCAGAACCTGAATGATCTGAGGGCCATCGTTCAAGAATAGTGGGATGCCATACCTCAGTAGACAATAAATCGACTTGTGAACAGAATGAGGCGTCGTTGTCGAGCTGTAATTGGTGCCCAAGGGCTCATGACCCGTTTATTGAGACATTGACTTTAGTTGCAATAAATTGTTTGAGATGATGAATTCACCATCGCATGCTTTTAATATTAAATCCCCTACTTTCATAATATAATATCACGGAAGCGCGATTTTTTTTTTTTTTTTTTGTTTTCCATAAATTTCACATAGAAGCCAAATATCTCTAACTTTCTATTTTTCAAGTAGCTGATCAAATGAGAGCATAACAGTCCAATCCGTTTAGAGTTGACCAGTTCACTCAGTCTGAGGTTTAAAAGTGAACTAACCTTCAAAACCAAAGTGACAAAGTCTATTTTCCTAATGATAAAAGCCTTTGCTTGTTGCTGGGACCTGAGTTTTGTATGATTGGTCTGACCCTTAGGATCAGAGGTTTTTATCTCTCACCTCTCATTTTTTAGGCTGTTTACAGTTTGTTTTAGTCTGGAAAAATGCTGTCTAAGTTTGTTTGCCTAACTTATGGTTTTTGAATATATTTTGTGGCACTTATTCAAACCCTTCCTAGCATCACAGAGCCCTTATGTTCATTTCTGAATTTCCCTTTGAACGTAACACTTTGAGACTTGGCTTTTAAACTTTAAAAGGATAAATAGAACCGGTGAGACCTTTTCTACTTGCAGCTCATTTTGGGAAATGTTACCCGGAGTTTACTAGTGAAAAAGATCCTTCAATTCCCACTCCTCTGAGAACCCTTGGAGGAGCTGCTACAGATTTGACCACAGAAGAAAAGATAAAAATGATCATCAGTCTGGCAGAAAAACCTAAATCTTTTGATTTTTTTTTTTTTTTTCTTTCCAGATGCCGGCGAAAACCATTATCATCGAATCTCTTGATATTATAACCATCACGGTGCCACCAGCGCTGCCAGCAGCAATGACTGCTGGGATTGTGTATGCCCAGCGGCGTCTTAAACAGCTCGGCATTTTCTGTATCAGCCCGCAGAGGATCAACATCTGTGGGCAGATCAATCTGGTCTGCTTTGATAAAGTGAGTGTTTCACTTTCTTACTTCTCATCCAATATTGAAAATTTTATTTTAATGGCATGATCTGTTGCCAAACTGAAACATTTTGATAAATTAAGACATTCAAGTGTTTCTGTTTTTTCTTTAAGACGGGAACTTTAACAGAAGATGGATTGGACCTCTGGGGAGTTCAGAGAGTTGAAAGTGGCCGGTATGTTGGTTCGAGAGTCCAAATTGTGTTTACTCTCTTATTAGTGATTTAAAAGTCCCTGGACATGCATGAAATTTAGGCAGCATTTTTTAAGATAGTATTTTTGTGGAATGAATCAACGCCGAAAGCCACAGCTTTCAGGATTTTGCCATCATGTTTATCTGAGTGTTGTTGCTTCTCCTTGACTACAACTGCATTCTCTTTCTCGATCAGTTTTCACCTTTCTGAAGAAAGTGCCCACAAGGAGAATCTCGTCAGGTCCCAGTTTGTGGCCTGCATGGCCACCTGCCACTCGCTTACCAAAATAGAAGGCCAGCTGTCTGGAGATCCGCTGGACCTCAAAATGTTTGAGGCTACAGGCTGGGTGAGTTGCTCTGAATACATCCGTTATAACACGGTGGTGATCCAGTGTCTTCTGTTTGTAAGGATGCAGTGTGAGTCTCAGTAAGAGCCACAGCTGCATCTTTGTTTTTATTGGAGCCTTAATGCACATATTTACTTTGTATGAACAACTTTATTTAGAGAAAGCCCTGAGCATCATGTTTCAAGTAAATAAAAGACTGCATTACAAATATTTTTTATTTCTGCTTTTATTTTTTATATACCTTTTGTCTTTTGTTTTTATCTTCTCCAGATCCTGGAGGAAGCCACTGAGGAGGAAACTGCTCTCCATAACCGCATCATGCCCACCGTCGTCCGACCACCAAAGCAGCTGCTGCCTTCACAGCCTGATGTATCAGCCGACCAGGACATGGTACACACACAAACTAAACACTTTTACCAGCTGTGGTGAATCAGTTTGTATGGATCTTAAGAAGATCTTAAGACGTATGTCCATATTTAAAAAGTTTTCAATGAAAATTGACAACAGCCGCACTTTGTTATTGACACCCGGTTTGTTTTTGCTGTTTTTATAGGAACTCGCTGAGCTTTCGGTAAGTAGTGTCTGTTTTTTTGTTCATTACATTTCATTTCATTTCCATCTGAATTAAAGAGACCCTTCAGGGTTCTTAAAATGAGATTCTCTTCAGCAGTTAATGCTCTGCCTGCAAAAAGATGGCATTTTCAGTTCTAGACATTCATGTTTCATAATTGGAGAAAAACAGCCAGAAGTCATCTTTGGTCTCAGCCCTGCTCACACTAGGATGGCATTTTGATGTTCTTAAAAGTAGGCCTTAAAAACGTTGTTCTCAGATCTTTAAAAAATAAAATTAAGTATATTTAGAATAATAAAAGCCCTTTTTCTGGTTTTCCTAGTTTGTTTGTAACCTCTTGGTCTAAATTAATTCCTTGAATATCTTATATTCTCGTATTTAAAACTGTGTAAATCTACATTTACTTGTTTCTTATTACTGAGTCTTACAGACACTTTTCTGTATGTGCATCTGTCCGTGTGCAGTCATTATATGAAATAGGTATTGTGCGGCAGTTTCCTTTTTCCTCGGCGCTTCAGAGGATGAGCGTTGTGTCTCGTACTCTGGGGCAGAAGTGTATGGATGCCTACATGAAGGGAGCACCAGAGGTGGTGGCCAGTCTCTGCAAGAAAGAAACAGGTGAGGTGACCAACATGGCTCCATCTTCATCTACTCGTTTGAGAAGTCAAAGCAAACCGTGAAGCTTTGCAATAAAACACTCACACAAAGACACGTTTGAAAATAGTTTTTTGTGTTTTTGTACAACTTCCATACATTTAAAATGTTCTGGTATTTGCAGCATTAAGAGAAAGTTGCAATAAAACAAACAAACAAGCTGCTCTAACCTCTACCCAAACTGGGTTTCAGTGCCAGAAGACTTTTCCGAGGTTTTGGAGCGTTACACTAAGCAGGGATTCAGAGTGATTGCTGTGGCTCACCGACGACTTGGATCAAAACTCAACTGGCACAAAGTCCAAAACATCAACAGGTAGTTTAAAACCATTTCATTCAGCTTTTAAAAAAGATCAGAAAGTTAAGATATATTTACATAATTTAAAATGGCCACTTGTATATAAAAGGTCCCACTTTAATTTAGGATTTGGACTTGGATTTCTGAGACTAAATCTCTTAACACTAAATTCATTTTATATGTATTTGTTTTTTTAAAGCAATTCCCCTGATAAAAATGTGTGTTTTCGGCATCTTGTGGCATATCTTTTAATGTGTTTCTTTTTTTCTTTAACCAGGGATAACATAGAGGCAAACATGGAGTTTCTGGGTCTCATCATCATGCAGAACAAGCTGAAGGCTGAAACTCCAGGAGTGCTGCAAGACCTCCGTCGAGCAAACATTCGCACTGTGATGGTTACTGGTGAGAGCAGGAAAAAAATCTTTAAATATAACAAAATAACAGATGCAACTAAGAGAAAACCAGCTCAGTTTGGTGCTTGGTAGCTTGTGATTTTTTGTCTCATAGTCTCTGCTAATAAAATGTTCTGCATCAGCTTAGCCTCTCTGATTTAACTAAAGGGAGCTTTTATTATTATTTTTTTAAACCTATATTTACTTCTAGTCTTCTGTAAAGTTATTTGTTAAAACTAAAAGCTTAGAAAACATGAATCTCTACGAATGACATGAAGGAGCTACAGCTGACCCAATAGTGAATGTTTAAAGACTTCTCCTCTCAACTAGTTAATAAGGTACGGCTTCAATTTAACTTTTACAAGCAGGCCAGGTCTTCTGCAATTAAACGTTTCATATTTTATTGTCTGTGATACTGTGTGATCAAGGTAAAACATCATTGGATTTAAATCAGCCGGTGACTTTCTAGAAAGGCACATTTACCTCTTACTAAACGAAGCATGAGGAGAATATTTCTTAGGATTCAGAATTTGTTTTAAAATTTCTGCAAATTTTTGATTCCTGTGTTTAAATGTTAAAATTTACAAGGACTGATGACCAGTGAAGTTTCAAATAATATTTAAGGGATAAATAAATCAAAACATAAACAGCTGACTCAAACTCAAAACAACACTAATGCTAATATGCATTTTTCTATTTAGACAAAGATTTAATCATCTGTAAACATACTCTCAAACCAACAAACATTTATAGCTTACAAAAAATCTGAGATAACCAGAAGCTTTAGTTTCTCAGAATCCAAAAGGAAGAAATAAGATAGAAGTTGGAAAGGAAGGAGGATGCAGTCACTTATTGGGACCTCCTTCACAATCTGTCTGACTAGTTGCAGTTTCAGCTTTACGGACCCTGCCTGGGTCTCTATGGCGAGACTTGACAGTGATCCAAGCTGAGCTATAGGTGTGGGAACTGCTTGTCAACAAACAGCTGGCCGCTCGGCCCGGAGATCCCTCTGATTTGTAGATGCTGGTGCTGTTCGTTCTGCCAAATTTGGATCTGGCTTCTAACGCTAACGGAAAAGCAACATTCGTTAAGTTATTGGGTTAAATTGAGCGAGCTTCCACAGTGTGTGAGGATAAATGTAATATTTCCGATTTCACACAAAGCGTAAACAAAGTAAAAGTACAATGCTGACAATCAGACTGAGGGAAACCTTTAGAGTTAGCTCCCCCTCCTCCTATCACCTCTTCCATAATAACTTTAAACCCTTTGAGAATACCTGCAGAAAGACAGTTGATCACGGCTGTAGGTTATAATTCATGTATCAGTTAAATGTGCTTCACTGCAACTGTTGACCTCTTTCAATTTCTTTGTAGCTGCAGGTCTTTGCTTTTGACTGAATAGCTGCTTGAATTAAGAAAAGCACATTCTGAGTCGTGGGGATGATTGTTTCTTCCGCTTTCCAGGCGACAACATGTTGACGGCGATCTCTGTGGCCCGTGACTGTGGAATGATCCCTCGCGAGGACACGGTCATCATTGCTGATGCCCTTCCTCCTCACGATGGACAAACCGCCAAAATCACGTGGAGATACGCCGACAAGCCCAGCAGAAAGACGCAACTCGAGGTAAGGCAGAAAGACTCCCCACTGTGCGATGGTCAGTGATGTTAACATCTTGATTTTTTTAATTTATAGCTGCTTTTAATGCCAAAATGCATGTGGTGACATAATACAGCTGGCAAGATCAGATTATTTCCCGGAATTTAGTTAATGACAGAAAAGTTTAGTCAGGGCTTTGGCAAGTGGAGGGTTACATGTAGCTTTATTCTAGTATCTCTATAATGTGTCTGTTGGAACTGATCCACACTTGATCGCTTCAACAGGAAATTAACATAAGTCTGGAGGATGAAGACCATGTGGCAGAGCCTACAACACAAGAAATGTACCACTTTGCCATGAATGGAAAATCATTCGCTATCATCGCCGAACATTTCCCAGACATGCTTCAGAAGGTACGACTAATCTTCTACTAAAGTGGAAATCCTCTGTGTGTTTATTGAAAGAGAAGCAGGAATGTTGAAGCAGATCCCACAGATTTCACGAATGTTGAGCGTTGTGTTGTCTGCAGCTTGTGCTGCACGGGACCGTGTTTGCCAGAATGGCGCCGGACCAGAAAACCCTGCTCATTGAGACACTACAGGGAGTAGAGTGAGTATTAATGTCCAGCAAAACATGCAGCTCTGTGAGGACCAGTCCAAACATTCTCTTATGCGGCTTTACGCTGAATTATGAACGCATGAGTGGTGGAATCTGCATGTAATCAATGAATTTCTTTAGATAAAGGGATGGTGTTAAAAAAGTAATGTAAAGGTTGTAATGCTGACCAGTGAGCCTCTGCTCTGTATCATTTGCTGCCAGCTACTTTGTGGGAATGTGTGGAGATGGTGCAAATGACTGTGGGGTATGTAAAACTGTTTTCCAGTTTTATTTACTTAAGCAACCTGTGATTCAACATGTTAAAGCTATTTTTTCTCTTCAACAAAAGGCGCTGAAGAGGGCGCATGGCGGGATCTCTCTGTCAGAGCTTGAAGCCTCAGTAGCTTCCCCCTTCACCTCCAGGACCCCCAACATCTCCTGCGTCCCGAGCCTTATCAGGTTTCTGTTCATTCCTCTTTACTGTGACGTGTTTAAGTCATTTCTCAGCAAATTCTAATTATAACCTTTTAGTATATTCTATTGGGACTTTATTGCAAATGCATTTAGGTACTACATAACTAAAGGAAAAGGTTGAATGATTTTCGCAAAAGGAAAAGATCTAAAGCGTGTAGCGTACATTGCCATTAATCCCCTTTTTACTGTGATACCTCAGAAGGCACATAATTATTACGGTAAATGCCCTGGGGAAGCTTTTGTTCAGCTGGTCAGAGTTGATGGGAAGGTGTATGAAGCTAAATATACAGCAATACTGAAGGAAAACCTGTTAGAGGTGTCAAAAGACTTGAGAAAGGGGCAGAAGTTCACCTTTGAGCAAGACAACAAGCCTAAATAGCTCAGCCAGAGCCTGAAATGGAAGGTTTAGATCAAAGTATGTTCACGTTAGAATGGCCCAGTCAAAGCCCAGACCAAAATCCATAGGAGAATCTGCGCAGACATAAAATTTGATACCAACAGACCATCTCGGTCCGCACTGGCTGAGCTTGAGCTATTTGAACAGAAAGATTAGCAAAGATTTCGGAGTCAGGCTTTTCTCGGTGAATCTCTACCAGCTTCCCGCATCTAATAGCTGTGGCCACAGTGAAAGGTGTTTCTACGAAGTAATAACCCTCAGGCGCTGAATACAAATGCACGCTTTCATTCTTGCGGTTTTATTCTAAAAATGAACAATTGGATAAGTAGTTAAACTCTCACTTTCTAGTCTCAGTAATAGTACAAGTAAACCTATGCTGTAATTACTCTAGTTTGAATTTACAGTTGCTGCTCTCGGGGTTTATTGCGACGCAGACTTACATAATCTCTCTGATACGGTTTAACTCTATCAGTCATTAACTTTTTATTCCCCGGTAAGTGATAAAAGTCTGATGTTTAGCCTCAGTTAAATAGTTTCCTGTTGTAAATAGAGTCTGCAAATAAAAATTAAACTATTTTTTCATGTCTGGTCAAGATTTATAAAAATATATTTACAGAATCGCAATTTAATTGTTACAAACAAGGCAAATATTGACTAAATTGCAGTGTAAACGTACAAGTTATTTTATTGCCCTCTAGACGGTTACTAATGTTAGTGTGACTTTTCACAGCTGAAACTGGCACATCAATTACATTAAAATAAACCCTAAATATTGTCATCTAAAACGAAGCAATATTTACGTAGTGATTACATTAAGGGGAACATTCCCTCATCACTTGGAGTACAATCTGCTTCGCCGATGTTTCACAGTAGTCCTCCATTGGATTATTTCCTCTTGATTCACTGATGTTGTTTAAATTTGAAAATTTTTGTTAAAAATCCCGGGTTTTTTTTGGGGGCAAAAACACTTTTTTTATCCCATTAGGGCTTTGAATTAGATGGTGTTTGTTTGCTTCCCTCTAAAAGGGTGGGGGAAACGGTTTGGCCTTAAACCCCCCCCTTCCCTTCTGTTTTGGTTCAATTTAGGGGCTCTCTAACATTATCCAGTACCTCGGCACTCTCCCTCTATTCAGTCCCGAAATGTCGCCCTCCCCTCATTTTTTTAAACAAGGTGAAATTGTCAAAATTCACCCAATTTTTCTTTTTGCTCCTGTGTCTAGACCCTCCAGAAACCCTTGGGAGATTTCCATTTCCCCCTTCATTGAAAAAATTTGCACCCTCCTCCTAATTGTCTTTACCCAGTAAGTCGGGGAAAATTTAGGGAAAAAGGCAATGCTGTTGTTTTTTAAAACTGTCCCGGGGGGGTAAACCCATCTCCCACCCTTATCATTTCGTTTTCCATCCCCCAGGGCCCTAAACCCCCAGCCGGGGAAAAAACGGGTGTAAACGTCGTCCCCCATCAACTTTCTCAGCCCCTCTGTTGTGTTTTTTCTGGGGGTTTGCCCCCCAGATCCCTCATTTTCTTGGGGGCTTCCAGACCTTTAAACGTTTTTTTTGGGGGTCAAACGTCACCCTGGTAAGGGATTTTTTTGGACCCCTAATAAAAGGGAAGTGAAGTGTCCGGTGCAACAGCTGTTTTAATTTAATGTTAAAAAACGTCTAAAAAGTAATTTGTTAAACCTTTAAAAATTTCAATCCCCCGGGAAAAAAGCTTTCTGCAAACCAATCGGGTCACCCGGGAAACGTGTCCGACCCTCAAAAAACAGGAAGTGGATGAGCAAAAAAAATACCAAAACCTTTTGAAAACCACCAGTCTCTTTTTATTTTCCCCTCCCCCTTTCCCCCCTTTATCCTAGTAGCCATCGTGTTTCTCCGGGGGCAAACCTTTCAGGCACCCCCGGGGGCAAACAAGAACTTGAGACCCGGGTCTTCTCTGCCCTTTGCTGGGGCAGTAGGGGCCGGGTTTAAACCCACCCATATATTATAATGAAATGTTGGGGATTGTTTTCCCAAACCCAAATCCTTTTGGGTGCTGTCTGCTGTTTTTGTTTTTTTTTTCCCGCGTTCATCATTTTTTTAAAATCCCTTTGAACCCATTTTGACTTTCTAAGGTAGGAAAAAGATGCATCGGGTTTTAACTGCTTAAATAAAACCCGGGAATTTTAAAATAATATTTTCTTATAAATAGATCCTGTGAGGGGGATTTTTTTTTGGGGAAACCCTTGAAAAAGTTTTGTAAAGGAAAAAAACCCCAAAAAATTTTTCTGTTTTTTGGGTTCTACTCTGTAAAAAAAATGTTAAAAAATCCTTTTTATTTTTTAAAGTGGGGAGTGGGAAAATCCCATTTTTAAAGGGAATTTTAGCTTTTAACAAAATAAACTGGTTTGGCCGGGGGTTTTTGGGAACTCCATCTACTGTAAATATTTTGGTACTGCCCTTTTTTTTACATTGGGGTTCCATTTAAAATTTGGGACCCGTGCAAACATTCACAAGTTGGAGCTCCCGAGGAATCGTTGAGTCCTTGTTCTTTTCTTATGTTCCCTTCCCTGGGGTGGGCCCCGGGAATTTTTTCCCTGTAGGATTTTATGTAAAAGGATTAAGTTTGGGCGAGAGGAAAAAAAGGTTTACTTTGTTTCGGGAAATAATTTTTTGGTATTGATTTGGCCATTTATTTTCATATGTTATCCTGCTAAAAAACCCCGATGATAAACGCTTTTCAGGGTTTTTTGGGTGAAATCCGCCGGGGCTTTATTTGAAAAATTTTTGGTTATTTAAAGACCAGGGCCTCCAAAAATGGTTTCCCTGGAAACTGAAAGGGAAAGAGAACGGGCCCCACAGCATCAAAGATTCTCTACTCCCAAAACAAGGGCATGAAGGGGGTTTTTCTAAAAGGGCCCATTCCCTTTGGTTTTCCACCCCAAAGTGCTTTTTGGATCCTTTTTAAAATGGGCAGATTTTCATTTCCTCGGGAAAAAATCCACATGGTTTTGACAGGTTTTTGAAAGCTCTCTAAACCCCTTTGGGGGCGTCTGGGCTTACGGGGGATTTTACCAAGACTGTACAGTGAAAAGAACGAAATTCCTAAAGGATTTCCCAGACTTTTTTCCCCTTAAAAATTTTTGAAATACCTCGCCCCTTTTCCCGGTGTACCAACCCGCACACCGTTTGTCTCTCCTCTCTCTGTCCTTTTTTTCCCTGTTGTCCCAGGCCTTTCATCTTGTTTATACGAGCAGCATGCTGGTTTTGGGCCCCTTTTTTAATAGGGAACAAAGTAACAAAAAGATGCCGCCCCTGCTGCAAAAAACCTCTAAAAATGATTTTTGGGTTTTTTGGGGCCCCCCAAATACTTTTACTTCACTTTTAACTGACTTTAAAAAAATTTTGGGTCGCCTAAATGCTCAAAAATGGACCTCTTTGTCACCTGTTTCCCCAACCCAAAAAAAGGAAAGAAGTTTATATCAAAAAAAATTTTCAGTTACTTTTAATTTTGAAGGGGACTGTTTTTTGGGGAATCCCGCTTTTTTGCTAACCATTTAACTTTTTTGAAATCATCCTCTCCCAACAGGGGGTTTTTTTGAATAAATGTAATCAAAATAGGTGTTTTTTTTTTACTCTTTTCCCAGTGGAGACTGTTTTTTTTCATTTTAAAGTATTTATTTTTAAATGCCGAGGGGGGGGTTAAAAAACCGTTAAAAAAAACAAATTTCCGTCGTTTCGGGAAGCCATGTTTGTGCACACATGCATGTATAAAGACAGGCTCTGCAATTTGTTTTGTGAAGTTTTCTATACATAAAATATTTTAAAATTGGGTTTTTTAAAGAAACAATTTTTTTAAATATTATTTTTTTTTTTTGGGCCCATCCCGGGATTGTTTTTTGTCCCTTTTAAAATGGAGGTTTAAACCGTTTTCCCTTTGAAAAGTGAAAGTCAATGCTGCTGTTTTCTGTTTTGGTGGGGTAAAAAGACACACCCCCAAAAAACACAGAAATTACAAAATCATAGTAGAAAGTTTTTTTCAGTTGTTTTTTTTTTTCATGCAATGTTTTTCATCTTTGCCCTGACTAAACCCTTTACAGCGGGGATAAATCCTTTGTTGTGTTTAAAACGTTTTAAAAAGGGGGAAAATTGCCCTCTTTTTTGGAAAAAGGTGTTCATTTTTGGGGCCCCTCTATTTTTTTTACCCCCCCCCTTTTTTCCCTTTCGGGGGTTATGTTTGTTTTAATCATAGGCCGAGGCTGTTTAGAAGTAGAATTCTTTTGGGTCGGGTGATCGTAGTTTTTTCCTAAACCCGGGCCCTGCTCAGGGGACCCAGCATCATTTTTCTCCCTTTCCCCTTTTTTGGGGACTGGCGGGCCTTGGACAGCAGCACTGTTTTAGCAATAATCTTAGTGATGACTTTTTCTGAGCTACCAGTGAAAATTGTACAGATCTTTGAAGCAAATTAACTAATTCACCATAACTGATTCAGCATAAGTTTTCAGTTTTTCTGACAATGATGAATTTCTATAAATTCTTCCTTCTTCCATAATTTTTATGCCACATGCAATTACCGTCTCACAGCCTTGGCAAATACAACATACGTGATCTCTTAAAGCTCTGTTGCAAGATCAGCTAAAGACCTTTGTGTCAAAATAAAAGCAGCACCTGTGGGAATTCAAATTCTCCTCTTTAATTCTTTCCCTGCCCAATGCGCTATTATTCCTTAGACCTTCATCCTTGACATCGTTTTTAAAAAACTTGCGTTCACAGAGACAAACGGGCCCAACAAAGGGGCGTAAACCCCTCCCGCCCCGACCCCAAAAGGGGGGGTTGGGGAAAATCTGCCCCCTTTCCTTTTTCTGGGCCCCCTTTCTTTTTTCCTCAGGGTTTTGGTGTTTCCCTCTAGTGTCCCAAACTATTTTCAATTTCTACCCAATTCCCGGGTGCCCCTTTTCTGATTTTAATCTGCTAAAAACATCATGAGAGCAACCCTGATGTTAGTGCCCCCTAGTGGACAGCCTGTCCAGAGATAATTATATAAGTTCAGTCAAACAGTGCAAAATTTTGAACAATTTCCCCCCCCCCCCCCCCCCCCCCCCCCCCCCTCCCCCCCCCCCCCCCACCCCCCCCCCCCCCCCCCCCCCCCCCTTTTTTAAAGAAGTTTCGACGACACAGTAGTTTAAATTTCTAGTATTATGGTCTATGAAGTATGTTTTTTTTGGGGTTGACATGCATTGCAAAAACAATGCCGGGGCCATTACCTAAATTTTACCCAAATTATTTTTAGTCGTCTCTAAAAAATGTGGTCTTTAATTTATAAACCCCCTTTTAAAAAAAAAACCCCAACAGATGTCACATTGAAAGAGAAAACGTATTGACTGCAGAGTATTGTATTTTTATCACAGCGTTTTCTAAAATAAAAAATTAGTGCTCTGTAAAATGATAGAAATGGGATTGCAATGATTTGCAGTAGATTTAAACTGTGTTTAATTGAAAGACATAATGTTGTTCATATTTAGAAAAAAAACTTTTAAAATGAAAAAAATTTAAAAATTAAAAAATAATTATAGGGAAAATATTGGGGCCGCCTGAGTATGTCAAAACAAATTGGGGGATTTTAAAGGGGCTTTTTTCCCCGGGGCCCAAAGGGTTTTCCCTTTGTTTTGGTTGGATCAAGAACTACGGGAGGGCTTTTTTTGGGTTTTAACTGTATTTTGGGCTGATTTCTCTTCTCTTTTTTCGGGGTAAAGCTTTGCCCTTATTTTTGGTCCCGGCTCTTTTAGATTTTACGTGACAACCCCCGGCCAATTAAGCTAAATTGGGAAACCCTTTTAAAGGGAAAACTTTGGAAAAACAAAAATTTTCCAAAGTCACTTTTAAATTTTAAATTTAAAACACTTTTTGTAAAAAAAAAGTGAAAGTTTTGGGGGGTTTTTTTTCTATAGTATCACTTTGGGGTTTTGGGTTTTGGGGCCCAAGTATTTGGTCTTTAAAAGGCCCCTTTCCCCAACCACAATTATTACAATTATCACTACTAGTGGTGGGTGGTTGATTCTGTCAAAAATAATAATTTATTAAGAAGTAAAAGAATTAAGCAGTTCACATTTTAAGCTCACTTTTACATGTTATATTAACACTTAGCTCAGTTTGTAACTGTAAACACCTACTAATGGTGTGTGCGAACAGCTCAATAGATGAAAAGTTTAAAAATGAAATCCGGGGCTATTTAGAGGGAACTTTATGCTGCCTAAAAATTAATATGCAAAGTTTTCATCTAAACATGCGTTTTAAACTCTGTTCGAGCCAATGCATCGTTTTTAAAATGTAGCTCAGCTTTCAAGCTATTTGTAAAAAAGGCTGTTTTATATTTTCTTATTTTCTTGATTCGTTGCCAGTCTTTAATCTCTCTTATTGCTTGCTACTGCTCTTCCCTTCTGCTGTGCTGCCAGCTTCTTGTTTTAAGATCTCAAGTTTGTTTGCTGCGCTTAGCCTAGTTTCCCTGTTAGATCCCAGCCAAGCATGTCAGTCACCACTGTCGCTGTATTTCCTCAGGTTTGTCTCGATTTAAAAAAATAAAGCTTGACCCGTTTTTTTGTTATTACAGAGCTCGTGAAAAGGACTCTTTATTTGCATCTTTAAAGTGTCTCTGTGTAGCCATCTTTAAAGTTGTGTGTTCAGTCTCCATGAGCTTGTTTTAAGGAGTTTGCTCAGCCTTTTAAACTGTTCACAACCAATTCCTTCAAATTAATTTCATGGTAAATTTTGGTTTGAGCAGCATGCATGTATGAATTTTACCTATTTGTCACAGAACTGGATCCTTGAGTTTAATGTTTTGCATGCAATAAATGTATTAGCCTGCAAACACGTGGTCCACAGCCTAGATGATCTGAACATAAAGGAAAACAGTTATCTGTTTTCCTTTTTTCATTTCAATGCAATTTTTAATTTATCTATTTATTTTTACAACATGGGGATTTTTAGGGGGCGACTGACCTGCAGGCGGACAAGTGTCTCTCCTGGCTGTGCCCACGCAGGATGATGGCCAAAGCTCGATACATGCATCTTGCCCAGGAGTTGCGTGTGGACCCAGACTGGCCCCCAAAACCGACCACCACCACTGAAGCCAAGCCTCGCCCTGAAAACGGCTCTGCTTATGAAATTATAATCACTTCCTAGCATCTCCACGCTCTTCAACACTGCGGCATCCCCTCCTCTCACACAGGACACTTGCATATGAGGAGTACCAAGGGAAATGCACATTCACCTTATCTCGATTGCCTTCCCTCTTCATGCAAAAGCTACATACTTACACACAAATCCCAAAACAGTTACCTTGATAGCTTTCAAACTAGTCCTGCTTTCTCCATCACACTCCGTACCGATGCTCTCAGGTCTCATTTTTGGTTTGCATTTCTGTAAAAACTATTGCTGTTGAGCTTGAATGCCAATCTTTATGTTTTGTCTGCTGAGCAAAGCAGAGGTAGCATTCAGCAAAGACTTGCAATCAAAGTAAAAATTGTGCGTTTACCCTTTCTGGAGTAGGTTCAACTTCCTCTCAATTTATCTGAGGGTAAGCATGTAGAAGATGTGCGTTAAGTCGTGAATATAGTGTTATATCCATAAGATTGTTATAACCGTTAGATTTTATTACACACCACAATAATCGATATGAGATCGACGGATACAGCGAAAGTCTTTATAAAGTACAATCAAACATTCAGTGAAGCTGTGCAGCATAGGTTGAAGACATTTTACCCAAGGAGCGCGACTTCCAGTTTTACTCTTTGAGTTAAAATAGTGATTAAAAAGGAAAAAGTTTGGAGACGTTTCAGAGAAGAGAAGAAAGTGAATGCACTTAAAAAAAAAAGGTTAGTTAATGGATGAAAATAATGATATATTGACATTAAATTGTCCATTCTGTTTGGAAGATGTACTGAAGTAATTTGATTATTAGAGGCTCCGATTACTACTGCCTAGCGGTCATAAACAACTTCTTTATAAACTTAGCTGAAAAATTCGGTAATTTGTGTTTGGTTAAAGGTTTTGCTGTTTCAGTAGTGCTTCTTGGTATTATGTCTTATATCGTTTAAATGCCTGTTTGTTTCTCTAAATATTGCCATGTTTTGTGGGTCGCGCAACAGAGTTGAGTATGTGTGTTACGCCCATGAAGATCTTCTCAATCCTCTGTACAAAATCCAGTGGGGTTGTGTGCAGTAGCGCGAGAATATTTGGTTTAATTAGAAATATGTCTTGCTTCTTTAAACTTAAAGAACCCAGTTTAATAAATGAACCAACCAAGAGCAAGTTTTTCACGGGTTCAACCCACAAATGTATTTTCCTACCAATTTGGTGCCATTTATGGGCAAATAAAGTTTCCAACAGTAGAGGAATTATTGTTTAGAAGCAGTGATGCAACAAAGAAATAATTAACCAAACACACATTTCCTTACTTTTCATACTGCTTTTTGCAGTTGCAACTTCCACGCTAAAGAGTGTTATTGCCAGAGCGCCACCTGTTGGCTCTTAAATATGGTCAGTTTACTGATTGGAAAAAGATCAGATTTTTAAGTTTCAGATGAGACTTACGGGGTCAGTTGAGCCTAAAACTGGCTGATTATGGTCACCTGCCAACTTCTTGGTGCATCTGCTCAATATATGTATATTTATAAATACATACTTACTAATGAATTCATGCATTAGCTTAGGGACATGGCGAGTCCTCATTGAAATGAGGTAAACAAAAAGTATTACGATATTACAATAAGGATGATTGGTTTGTATGAAATTACTCCTAGACCAGCATGTAGGCAGCTGTGGGGAGTAAATGTAGAACTAAATATTTTCCTGTCTTTTAAAGGCAAAGGGGAAAAAAGACTTTCTTAGCCAATGAGGATAATTTATGCATTGTATACTTGCTCTCATATGCCTTTTCAAAGTTCATTTAAATTCCCAGAAAAGCAGAAAATAGCTTTTTGATTTGGTTTAAGCAAAGGACATTTTCCCCTAACTGAGCAACTTTATCTTTAACAGCTGGAATATAATAACAGGATTGACTTCAGGTGGTATTTGTCTTATATTTCTCTAATAACAGTAAAATACGGAGCTGTTTCAGTAACAGTTTGGGATGTTTTGGCTCGGTCTTGTGGCATGATGCCCGCTGTAATTAGTAAAGTTTAGTTGCAGGGTTTTTGAGTAATGAAAAAATTAGAGGAACAGAGAGATAATTGTCATCTATTCTTTGACCATATCAGCCTTGATTTGTCGATCTAAAATATTGAATAATTCATAAAAAACATCAAATTTGGCACAAATGGTTATGGCTTCCCAGCATTTTTCTGTAGCTTCGTGATGCATCTTTAAGCCAAAAGCTGAATGCTTAACTTTGACAGTCCTGACATTAATCTTCTTGTCATTTAACGCTAGTTTGTTTAAATGTTTTTAAAAAAAAATGCTGGCTTTGTGTGCTTTAAATTCTGACAGAACAACAGTTTACCCTTTAACTAAACCTTACACAAGGCATGCTTGGTTCAACATTTCACCATCAGAAAAACTCCTTTCTATGTATGTAAAGAGCTTTATGTAGACTGAAGTGGGGCCTTTTGGGGTGTAAAACACTGAAAGCCAGCAGCATACAGAGACTTGCATGAAGCCAGCTGCCTGGGGGTCACCTGATGGTTGCGAAGCGAGAGATTTTAACCTCAAGCATGTGGCATTACTGTAGGGGTTAAGAAACATTTACCATCTTACATTGTATATCAGAGAAATGAATAATAATAAAACAGTTCCAGAAACGGCATGTATCTGGTTGCTTACTGTAAACCATTTAGCAGATGCATGAGAGTAGATCACTTAAAGCTTCCAGCATCTTCAGATGTTTTCATGAAATCAGAAGCACGGCTTTTTTTTTTAAGCAAAATTTCTTCCCGTGGAAGATTGATTACAGTTAAAACTGGTTAATAAGGTAAAGAAACGTGCATTTAATCTGTTTGCTGCTCCTGACCCCCCCAACAAATATTGAATGATGGATCCTGAGGAAACAGCTGTATTCATGTCCTTCACCTATCCTACCTGCGTAGAGTTAAGGGCTATATTTTGGGATCAGCGCTCTTTATTCAAGGGGTAAAATAAGAATGAAGCAGTAGAGGAGCTTAAATGTGACCATCTTTTTTTGTGATTGGATTATGTATTCCAATTTTACTGGGAAAACGTTAGTTTAAAATAACATTAATAAGCAGGTGACTCTTACCCAGGACCTTGTTGTTTAATTTATATATAGATTATATCATGTGACCAAATGTTGGCCATTAATATTTCTAAAAGAGTCCCCATGATTTTGAAAATTCCTTATTTTTCTAAGACTGAATGTAGTTGAAAACAAAATGTAATGAAATACAAAACCACAATTACAGATTTTTAATTTCCAAAGACATTTATTCATGTTTGTTCTGGTGGGTTAAAATAAAAAAATGGGTGAATGAGAGAAGAAAGTTGGATTTTTGGCCAGCAGTCAGATGTGTCAAATGAGATTTGATGGAGCACATCAAGTGGACACTAGGTGGTTAAAAATTATATCTGAGGTGGAGCTTTGTCTGTATTAATGGGGTGTACATTTCTCATGTCTGCAGTAGCGGTTAAACGTGTAATTATATATATGTGGGTTCTGAATTCTAAAAGGGCTGGTGTATTTTATTTTATTTTCTACTGTTTGGTACTGTCACAATCAGTTGTTAATCTTTCTTTTTTTATTGTTTCTGGACTGTTTTGTCCTTTCACCTGTGTAACATACCTGTACTGTCTTGGTTCAATTGGGCATCAATCCTGGGCATTTACTCCAGCCTGGTGAGAACACTTGGATGAAAAGTTGCAGCCTATGTCTGTTTTTAGGTTTAGATTAAAATAATCAAACCTGAATAATTCGCTTCTGTAGGCTCCAAACATCTGAACTGCTTCTCAGCTGTTTTCCTTTTGTCTTTATCTCAAGGTTTTCTAATTATTAAACAAAATCTGACAAGAAGGGAATTGAACACAACCCGCATCACATTTATAGTTTCTGTCTGATCCTCCAAGGTGTGTCTTAACATTTTGTCTGACCTGTTTTGAAAAACAAATCATTTTGCATCCATGTAAACTGTATCTGGCAAACAGAATGTGCATTGCTGTTTATCATAATCTTACTATAGAAACGACATACTGCTGCTAGGAGCAAAATGATTCACCCGGTTGTGACATATCTGCAGCTTTTTATTCAGAAAAAATAAATAAGTGTAAATGCTACTGTTTTCTGCTACTCTGTAGTTTTTCCTTTTCATCAAACAAACCTTCAACATGAACAGCTGAGTACCGGAGGTCCGTCAGGACTGGGTTCATATATGTTCTCATGGCATTCATATTGGGTCCAGCTTTGGATTAATGATTTGTATGTAAAAAAATAAATAAATAAATAGATATAAACAAATTGGGCTTAATGCTTAACCCAGAAAAATGTTAATTACATCGTTTCAGTCGCAGTCTGCCTGCTACTTGGCTCAGAGTTTCTTTACTCATTATTTTCAGCCTGCTTGCCTCACCAGGAGAGTCACCTGGGATATATGTATTTTTTTAATTGGCAGATTTAATATTTTGACAATTTTTGTATTTTATAATTTATTTGTATTTATTTTGATTTTGTTTTCTGTGAAAATTGTGTTATAGCTTTATGTTGATTTGTTTTTCTTTTCAATAAATGTTTGTTCAGCAACCTGCTTTCTCTGTTCTTCCCCCCCCCTTTTAATTTAAATCTGATTAATGCTGTAAAAGCAAGACCGTATAGATGGATCGTTCATAAATTTTTTTTTTTACATTTCGTCCTAGAATGTTTGTAGAAACTAACTGATAGAAAATGTAGATTAAACCCTTCACTGTGTACCAATCTATACCTAAAGATGGATTACATTAGAATTAATCAGTTGGTGGTACAGCAAATAAGCTTTTATCTTTTAAAACTGCTAACATTTACAGCTCTATTTTTAACATAAATTCAGTTTATAGATAAATTGCCAGTCCACAAGTGCCGTCTTGACCCATTTTCAAGACAACCAAGTCCAGTTCAGATTCAATTATGTAGAATGTTATTCAGTCAAATTAAATTCATTGGTTAAAGCAATTTAGGAACGTTGAATCAAGTGCATGAAAACCAAAAAAAGAGGGGCCTGTAAAATTTTAAAAATATAGAAATAAGTGGACAACTGCGGTATAATTATACAAATGATTAAACTCCAGCAGAACCAGCCTCGATATGAGGGGCAATGAACCTCAAGCAGCTGGTGGCGGAGAGAACAGAAAAACACCCCCATCACTGATCCAGAAACGCTTTGAGGGAAAAAAGATTATACAAAGTTAATGGCAGAAAAAACTTTGTCGACTTTGCCCAGGAAAGGGAGAAGGCCAAGCACAGCATCTCTGAGCAAGGAGTACTTTCTATGGAAAAAATAAAGGGAATGCACCAAGTTAACTCTGTCAATATCTTCATCAGTGGCATATCTGAGGTAAAAGGGGCCAGTTGTACTTTCTGTTGGAAAAAAAATGGTGAGAACTCAAAGGTAATTGCAACAGTAATCGCAAATTACGCATAAATGCAGAAGAGGAAAGTGAGGAAAAGCATGTGCAGTTACATCTCAGTAAATTGGACTATGTTCTGATTAGGCCCGTTTGTTAGATTAAAGTACATTTTAAAAATAATCCTTTAAACAGGTATTAAACATACTTTTCATTAAGGCCGAGTTTCTATATTAAAAATCCTTTTTTATTGGTCTGATGTAATCTATCTTAAATGTCATGTTTTCAACAGTTGTAAGTGGTTTGTGTGTAATTAATGTATAACGTGTTTCACGTAGGGAACTGAGTTACTGAAATACATGAACTTTTCAATAATCACATTTTTTGAGATGCACCTGTAAATCCCCCAGCAGCTCAGCCGAACTTTAGCTAATCTATTTATAAAATTAATCAAAACCGAAGGTTTTAGGTCTAGTCTTGAAAGTATATTCAGACAAATCACAGATTTACTGAATGAATGTAGAAGTACCATGATGCAAATTATTTATGAAATCTGGGTTGGTGGTAGCCAAGAGTAAGTTTAGGCACACCTAAAGTGATGTCAACAGAGGAACCACACATCAAGATTTTTTTTCCACCAATTTATCTTTTACTCAGAAACATTTTATTGAAAATCTAAAAGACTTCAGTCACCAAAGGTGCTGTTAGATGATTTCGTTCTATCAACGCAGGTCTTGGGTTAACAGTTTGCAGCCTTGCTGTGGAATTTAAAATGAGGCTAAATGTTCAGAGTAGCCTCAGATAGAACGACGTTTCAGCTGATGGTGCTGAAACAAAGTCCTTGTTACTGATAAATCCACTTCAACATTTATAGTGAGATAAAGGTGAGATACGATCACAGATCATACGTGTTCACTCACTCAGTTCTAATTGCAGCACCGAGTGGCCACTTTACTCAACAATTATGTTTTTGAACAGAACCCAGGTATAAACAGAGAGAGCATGCAAACGCAAGGCCCCCCTTCTGCAAGGCAGCATTGCTAAAACCTTGCTACCATGCAAGGTTTTACCCTTTGCTTTAGCAAATACAAAACAGTTTTGATGAAACAACAGAAAACTTGTGGACTTATTGCAATCCTGTACAAGTTGAGTTTTCATTGGTAGACATTCAGATTTCAACTATTGCTTTGTGCAATAATCTAAAGTGGCAACTATAGCCTATAATGAGGTGATGCAATGAACTACAGACACATTTTCACAACAGATCTGGGCCTCTGTTAGTCATTAGCGTTTACTGCAGTGCAGTTTGTCCTTAATATGTCTAAACTGCTCCTCTTTATTGAAATGACCACCGTGTTATCAGTTTTTCACATTTGAATGTTCAGTTTTAAAAAGTGTTTAACCTCCTTTCAACTTTAAGCAGATAGGTCAACATGAAAGCATATAATTTTAACCATTAAGCTTTACAGTTTTGCATCACTTCTATTGCAGATGGTACAACATCTCGTAGTAATATAAAATGCGATGGCAGTTAACTTTTGCAATCTCAAACTATGTGTTAAGTGTAACAATATAGTATAGTCAGGTGCCAGGTCCTCCTAGGAATCAGCTTCTCTGCTGAAACTTCTCAGCAGAGGAAAGCATGAAGTGCTTGAAAATGCACTGGTAAAGTACTGGTACTGATACTGGTACGGATAAAGCGACCCATGTGCAGAGGCCACGGTCCTTGGCGCAGACACTTCCTGTCTGCCTATGTTTGAAAAAATAATAGAAATAAAAGCGAATAGTGCCACAAAAAAAGTCTTAAAATGTATGACTTCAAATCACTGCATAGCAGTTCTTTTTCTCCTTAACCCAGGGAAGACCCGTCTCACAATATCTCTGGCTCAGGAGGGGCTTAACCTAAGAAATGTGACAGTTTTAGCCCATGTCTTAGATACATATGCTTGGTGGTTCTTGAAGCTCTGGTTCCAGTTCTAGTCCACACTTCATGAATTTTCCCCTAAACTCTTACATTCACTTTGCTTCACACTGTCCTTACCAATGGTCATCCCAGTTGGTATTGGGCCGTTGTCTCACACACTTTTCCCTCCACTAAACTTTCCACTAATATGCTTGGATACAGCTCTCTGTGAATAACCGACTTTATTAAACACTGACCATTTGTGGGTGTCCCTCAAGGAGTGTCAAATGGACAACTGTCCATCCACAGCAACCTTCCTCATGATTGTTTAGCCCATAACATAGCGTTTCTGTATTAAAAATATGTGTTGTATTTGGTCTCAATCTAATATTAAATTTTTTTGAAACTTATTTTTTTATTTTATTAGTTGTGTCACCAAAATGTAAAGGAACTCACAAAACATGGACATGTAACATCAATTAATTAAACATTCCTCCCTTTTTTAATTATGTTGTGTAATATTCAAATTTCAATTGCCATAATCGTTTTAGTCCAGGGTGGACCATTTCACCTTTTCAATTTAAAACCAATAAACAAATGTAAGTGCGGATAAATGGAAAGAAATCAGTCAAAGTTGGGTGATATTCTCTGAAAAATATCATAATACGCCGGAAATAAAAGACTAGGCGTTTTCTGTCAGTGCACATTTGGAGGTAGTACCGCTCACAGGAAGTGGAACTGTCACTCTGCTTGTGTCCTTGTTAGCTAGCGAGCTGGTGAGTTGCCATAAGAGGCAAGCAAATGTGTCCCGTTTGGAAATATGAATTAAACTGTACCGGGAGATAAAATCTGACAGAGAGCTACGTTCACCTGCTGTTAACAGCGCCATGTTGCGTGTCGGGAGCTCAGCTGTCTGGTGAGTCCAGTTTTGCTGAAGGTAACGGTAACACAAGCTAGCTGCGGTGAAATGAATCGGTGTCTTCTGACAGCTGATGGCAGGATAGCTAGCTCTGCTTTAGACTGATCGCTGCAGTCCTAGTTTAAATAGATACAAACCTTAAAAATCACATGGCCACGTGAATTTGCCGTCTATGTATTATGTTAAATGTGTTTTAAACGGAATTTCCCCTCTGGTTCTGTTGGCACCGAATATATTTAGCTGCTAACTGACTGGAAGCAGCTAACCCGAATGGTTGGTGAGTGTATTTCTATTGAATCTGCTCGTAAAAATCTACAGTTGCTTCAAACCAATTTGACCTGTTCACGAACCTATTCAGTATAACCATGAGTTTTATACGTTGTTTCTGTAGCTACTGTAAGTATTAGGTACTGTGTAATTGTATGTCGGTGTATGTTGCTAGCGTTGCACATTACAATAAAATATAATAATCCATATTTCTCCAAGCCTTTGTGTATGCTAAATTGTAAGGGTTTTATGTTAAAACAAATGATTTAATCACAAGTAGCAACAACAAGTTTAAATGATACCAAGACCACACGCACAGATTAAAACCATAATCAGTTACAGCATTTTAAAAGCTAAAGTTCTGGGCTAATTGTGATCACTCAGTTAACACAGAAACCAGGGAACAACTTGGAAATCCTTGTACCTAATTGGCCACATACAGTATTGAGACTTTTGGCACAATCTGGTCATTTTCACTTAGAGGTGTACTCACTTTTTGAGCTTAACAGACATTAATGGCTGTTATTTTGAGGGGACAGCAAATTTACACTGCTGTACAAGCTTTACACTGACTACTTTATGTGGTATCAAAGTGTCTTATTTCCAGTGTTGTCTCATTAAAAGATAAAACAAAATATTTACCAAAATGTGAGGGGTGTACTCACTTTTGTGAGATACTGTATGTATGAACAGCTATAATGATTATCAACTTAGGTGATAGATTTGCTTTGCACGGCAAACCTATGCAACATGTTACAAGTTGGTAATAATAAGTGTGGTTATGAATATAAATTCTCTTCTTTGTTTCATCAAGAAGATTAATCACATGTTGTCATTGCTGTTGCTGCAGGTGCTTATCATAAAGGTTCTGATATTGTGTAATAATGAAATGAAAACAAACAGTGTTTCCTGCTTTTAACGGTTATTACTCATTCATTTCAGCGTGGCCTGTAGTAACCTCGTCTCAACCAATATGGGGGTGAGATTCCGGGTCCCGCTGCAGAAGCTCCATCCTCTGTCTCGTGCCATTCACCATCGTTATTCTGGAAACAATAACCCACACCGGACTCCTCATCGCACAGCAGCTCGATATTTTACCTCTATGTCTCGTTTGCCCATGTGGCCGTTGAAGCCTCCTCCAAGGTCTGGTGGTCACAGGTACCAACAGCAGCGCAATTTCTGGGTGGCCCGGCTGGCAGCTCGGCTGCTGAGGCTCAGATACATCCTGCTGGGAACAGCAGTGGGAGGAGGTTACACAGCTAAGAAGGTCAGTGTTGATTATCATTCATATCATGTCAAAGTTCAATCTGTTGGGTGCAGAATTATGTAAGTGGGGACTGCGCTTCATCAGTGGTTTGAATGTAGCACATTGTAGATGGGACAGCAAACTAGTCCATATTTGTAAACAGGCACCAGGCAAAAGCAAATAAAAAAAAAAATTGTCTTTTAATCCTCAGACCTATGAAGAGTGGAAAGACATGCTGCCTGATTTTAGCGAATACAACTGGGTTATTCCTGATTTTGTTTGGGAACTGAGTGAACAAATTGACCTTGGTAAGTCTTTTTTTATGTCATTAACTTGTGACAATGTAAATAGATCTCAATTATTTTTGTTGTCCTTCAGTCTAATGCCGGATTTTAATGCCCCGTTAACTTTGTGGCATTTTGTCACATTACAACCACAAACTTCAATGCTGTTTATTGGGATTTTATGTGTTGGACCAACAGTGGTGCATAATTGTGAAGTGGAAATGAAACAGACACGTGGTTTCCAACATTTCTTTCTTAAATCTGAAAGGTGTGTAATGATATACTTAAATACCCTTAGTGCAGAAAAATAGCTGTAAAAATCACTTGATTTCTAAACCAAGTCTGCGACTTCATCTCAGTATAATTACTGCTGTTCTGTGAAGGCGTCCAAGGAAAAGTGGAGCTAAATACAGGAATCCTGGGGGAGGAGGACTTTGCAGCAGGTCAACGAGCTTAAACATACAGCCAGGTCTACAATAGTTTAGGTGAAAGCAGACCTAAATCCATCTGAGAATCTGTGTCGAGAAATAAAAATTGCTGTTCACAGACGCTCTTCATCCAATCTGAGTCGAATGGAGCTTCAACTATTTTGCAAAGAATGGGCAAAAGTTTCAGTGGTAGATGTGCAAAGCTGCTAGAAATATGCTTATACCCCCCCCCCCCCCCCCAGCAAAAAGTGACGCAAGGTGTTTATTTAGGGTTAGTAAATACAGATGCACGCCACACTTTTCATATTTTCACTTCTAAAGAAATAAAAGACAGCCGTGTATAATTCTCCTTCCACTTCTTAATTATGTGCTGATTTGTGTTGGTCTATCCCAAAAAAATCGAATAAAATCAAAAGAAACTGTGTTAATTTGCCAAACATTTGAAATGCTGAAGGGGTAGGAATACTTTTTAAATGCATTATATACTATGAGCTACAAATGCTATTAGGCTGATTTCACAGCAGCAGTGGTGGATATTTAAAACAAATGTAAAAAATAAGTCGTTGTCGGGTTTGATTAAGTTCCTCGGATGCATGTGATGAGTGTTCCACTTGAGCGATTGTTCAGGATTCACTTTTCAAACTTAATCAGCCGCTAATTATATGTTTGTGTTTATGAACACTATGCTAATGTAAAAAGTCACAGATGCATTTATGAAACTGCAGTCTAGCAATGCTCTTTCGTGTTTCAGTGTTTGAGTTTAGTGTTACTTGTTGTCTCTTTTCGCAAAAGATAAACTGGCCAAAGCGCTACCAGAGATGGAAGAAATCGCTAAACTTCTGCCTGACTTTGAGAAGATTGGAGAGAACTTCACTTTCCTTAAAGGTCTTCTTTCCTCTGGTGAGCACGCTGAACATCATCTGTCCCTCTGTGCTGTGAAGTAAAACAACTAATTCAATGCCACACATGGAATGAGAGAGACGCTGCTTGTCTAATTGATCTGTGCACCCCCCTCTGTGCCTTTGCATCGTTTGTTTTATCATCAGGCTCTAGGTGGCTTTGAAGGAATGTGATAATCTACATTCAGCGGTACAAAAATATGAAGGCAGCGTGTTTCTTTATCAACTTCCTCTCTGCTGTTTGCAAAATGTTCTTTGGTCATTAGACTGCAGTTTCTTCTCTGAAAGGCTCCTGCTTGAATTTACTGAGTCATAGAGGAACTGATAAAACAGCTATAGATGCTTCAATGAGGCCTTTGCTGGCCAATTCTCTGTAAAGCTTTTCCTGTGGATTTTAAATCAGTTTTCTTCTAAAAAGTACAATAACATGTACTGCATGTTCAGTGTTTTGATTCAAGGTACAAAGTTGTTAGTTGATGTTTTTAAAAACAACAAATTGGGAGTTTAGTTTAGACGTGTTTCTGTTGAAGAGGGGGAAATATTTGACCTGCTAATCATCGACCAGAGCCATATTCTAACTGATTGGTGCATCTCTAAAAACAACCGATTAATCTTTCTGCAGACCTCTGTGAGTTCAAAAGTACTTTTCAGTGACATACTTTCCTTGTAGTGAAATAAGTCTGTATGGATTGGGCATCAGATCCAGTTCACGATTTACCTCTTTGCTTTTATCAGTTTCTCATTAGATGACGTTTTCAACTAAAGCTTATGCTCATCCACAGCTTTTTATTAATCAGCATTATCGGGCTGAGTTCCTGGTTTGACCACCATCCCTCCTCCTGTCTTCTTTATGATTTTCACCTTGTTGTTCTTCTGTTCTCCTCCTCCCCTGCCCTCCTGTCCTCTACATTCTTCACAGGTGTGAGTTTGGGTAGTGAAGTCAAAGGAGCCTCTGGTCTGGATCTGTTGTTAGGTGTGTAAACCCTGTATTTTAGAAGAACCGTCTTCTTTTTCTCTTGCCCTTTGACCACTTTATCGACACCACACAGGGCTGTGGTTGTCCGTGGTAGGATTGTCTCAATGTTTGGATCTAGCAGTGATCATGATTTGTCTCCTGTCTATCTTTTACTTAGCCGTCTCTGGCTGTACTTCGTTTTTAGGTGTTTGCCTCCTTTGACTTCCACCCTTCCTCTCACCTGGCCTGTGTGGGTCTTTCTTTAACACCATGCTCATTGCTAACCCTTTCAGCAATCCACTGTCTCTGGTTACTGACACTCAGATGTTTAAAAAATTAACCCAAAAGGTAGTTTATTTTGAGTTTTAGGGGACTTAAAACATATTTGTGGAGCTGTTGGCCAGGACAAATGTGACCACACCTTAGCTATAAGTCGTACCTAAACAAGAGTGGCACTTGCTCTTTTTTATTAACTATTAGTTGCCCATATGGCTATCAGTGCCTTCATAAAGATATGTGATGTTGTTTCCACTGATTCTATATTACTAAGCATAGTAATTTTTACAATTTAAATATGTTTGTCATTCATTCAAAAACATTTCAGTGTCAGTTTTTTTTTTATTTTGACATGTAAGGCAAGTGTTATTTGAACAATGTTGCACCATAAAATGAATATTAAGCAAAAGTCCAATAATCTTCCTCTAAACATATACCCAAAATGTAACCTTCTACAGGATTTCTGTTTTCTTTTAGTATTCTTACAGAGGAACTCTTATATGATTCTTTATGGCATATTTTTAAATTTCTGATTTCTAATTTTATTAAACATGGAAAACATTTAGTTAGAGACCCACTGAGCAAAGTCTGTTGCAGAAGCAAAGCCCCTCCAAGAGATTGGTGTAGATTCACGACTTCAATAAATCATAATCATAAATATTAAAGGCTCCCACAGAGTCAGGTAAACCGCGGTGTCACTGCCACCCTCTGTGCCGCACTGACAGGTGGGTGTCCTGGTGGAAAAGAAACGGGGCCAGGCGTCCAACCAGCTCTTTAAACTTGCTGCTCTCCATTCGGTAGTATTCAGAGTATTTCTTGCTGTCCATCGTCTTCATGTCCTTAATGTCCTTCCTGTCGTATTGTATTCCCCTTCTTCGTCCCTAGTCTGGTTTAATGGCCCTATATACGACCTCCTTTTCTTTTGTTCTTCCAAAGCTATAGGGCAAATTAGGTCTTCAACCTCGTCAGATGACACCATGGCAGAAAGTGAGGAAAATGTAGGAATTTGTGACAAGAAGTGTAGGAACCTAGTACGCTCGACTATAAAACCTCAAATATCCGCTGACAGCGGAGTCCGCGCCGCTCACACACACTACGCCCGACTCTGTGGGAGCCTCAACAGAAATAAATGCCTGAAATGTGTCACTCTTTGTGTAATGATTCTACATACTGATTTTCACTTTTTCAACTCAATTAGTGAAATAAATTGACCTTTTAATGATTTTCTAATATATTGAGATTGCCTGTTAACGCATTGCTGAAAATAGCTGCCCTGGAGACGTCTTCCTACAGTAAATGCACCAAAGAGTTTTATTGTTGCCGTGATCTTCTATATGATACATTCACTGAACGGGAAAAGATCTGCATAATGGGCCATAAATTTCCACCAACCAGCTCATTTATATTGTGTCCCTTAAATGAAAAAGCTGTTTATTTCGCAACCAGCATATTGTCAGTAGGATATTTTGACCTTGTTTTATTTATATTTTATCATTCTAAATTTGGCCTCTATATTCTGCTTTATGTGTTGCTGAAATACTTGCCTCCAAAATCAAGACTTTTTGCAAAATTTTTCACACAGTTGAGTTTAACGACAGTGGTGTTTTTATCAAAGTGAGCACCGTCTGAAACCTTGTAACAGTAGGCATTTATGTGTCCCGTTTCTTCATTAGCTTTTTATTTCTCGGTTGTTTCTGTGTTAGAAACTTCGGGTGATCCTGCTCTAAAAGCTACCGATTCCACAACTGGAGCTGCACATGATGCCAGTGACAAGCAATACAAAAAGGCAAGTGTATAAAATCTGTTTTACACTTCGCAGCCACCTCAGCTCTCTCTCATTTAAAGGGCCTATATCATCAAGTTTTCATTTTCAGTTGTGTTCAGGCTTATAGCTCACAGCTAGTATACATTTTGGTTTTCTGGCTCTAAAATATGGTGATATAGTCCCTTTAACTTATGTTTGCTGTTTGTCACCTTTTTTACTTTAAAAACTGTGTTTAGTTGAATCAAAATGTCCTCAAGGAAATTGGAATATAAATATTTTTTTTAAAGATTGATGTATAATAATACTGTGAGACATTGTGCTGATGAATCTTAACAATCGGTTTGCTGACTCAACAGATTGATTCAATGTGACACTTTTTATTTATTTAGTGCTTCCTAAAATCTGACCTGCTTTTAAAATCTGCAGCAGAACAGTTAGACCAGTATTCCTCTGACCCACATCTGATTATTTGTTGCTTAGTCTGACTGAGAGCTGGAAAACACTGATAGGTTTCTATACCAGTGCCTATTAGTGGCTATTATCGTTCAGATTGTGAACTAAAAAAAAACACATCCTGGCTACTTTTTTTGAGCCTTACATCTTTAATTTGTTTCTGCAAAAATATTTATATTCATATATGTTCATTCCTCCTGTCCTCCTTTCTCGTGTTTTGTTTTAGTGTCACGATCTTCCAGTTTTTGGTGTTTTATACAAATTTAAACGAATAAAAGCAGCCTGCTTTTACCTGCAGTCAGACTCCAACATGAACACAACTTTTATATTATATGTATTATTCCAAATGTAAAACCTCCGTAAAATGAGATAAAAGGTGTTTCATGTTGGGATCTTTGTAATTAGACAGATTCAACCTGCTTTGTCCTTCGTCTGAGTAGATTTCAGTGCTTGCTTTGCTTATTTCATCTTCATTTTAGGCAAAACTAGACCAGCAGGGTTAAGAGCGCTCTAACATTTTGCTTTAATGCATAAAAGACTATAAGAGAAGAGTCAGGCTTATGTTGCAGGCCTGTATCGGCTATGGTACATAAGGAAAGATGACAGTCATTGTTGCTGCCGCTTGCTGTGAGGCACTGATTGTGGTATTAGTTGCCTCTTCTGCCTTCAGTCTGGCAAAGTTTGTTTTTAGCCGAGACAGACTTTGTTTTGCTCACTGATGATGGTGGCGAGATTATGAAAGTGAAAGATCTTGATTCCTTTCAAACCTTGATCCTGTCTGAATTCTGATTCTTCCACCTGAACAACACCGGTGCCATCTGCCCCAGCTGGGTTTCCTGCAGTGGGATGCAGCATTGGTCCACATGGCGTGGATCAGCCCGGTGGCCGGTTGTTGTTGGTTTATTATTATTTTCCTCCTCCTTCCTCTCTTTCACGTCTCTCTGACGTACCCCAGCAGGGTCTGCTCGGAGAGCTCATTCTCATTCAGCAGCAGATCCAGCGGCACGAGGAGGAGGTCCGGCGGGCTGCTGCAGCCAATAGTGCGCATTCACCACCCCAAGATCCTGCTCCGAACCCCAACCCCTCGACACATACACGCAAGGTGAAGGTCCCACCCCACTTAGATCCGGCCCATCCCACCAACAACTCCCAAACACTTCCAGCTAAAGGACAGAGGAGGGTCTCTGAATACTAGGACCGTGTGACTGAAGTGAAGTGAGATTAATTTGAGCCAGGAGTCAGGTTTCATTATTATTTTTATGTACTATTATGAGTATACAGATTATTTGCCCAAACACAGAAAGCTGCAACAGTTTTTATGTTTAAAAAACACGATTTCCATTCCTCCTGCTGTGTTGTAACTGTAGGGTTTTAATCCAGTTTTTATTTTATGGGTCATCGAAGAAAAATACTCATTTTATGAAAAAAGGACAAACCATCTATTTAGTTGTTGGAAAGCAATTTGTTTAGATTATCATTTATATAGGGATACTTACCAGGGTCATTTATTAAATCTGTTTTGATTGGGGTAAAAAATACTTCATCTTTATCTATTTGTAAAAGTGATACTAGAAACCGTCAGTCCCTTGCAAAATTATTCACACCCCTGAATTTTTTTCACATCACAGCCACAAAGTTCATTGTATTTTATCTGATGGACTAAACTCAAAGTAGTGCTTAGTTGGAGCTGGATGCATAGTTTTTCACAAATAAAAATCAGAAAAATGTGGTATTTGTGGTATGTTTTTATTCTCCTTCACTCTTATGTCCCAGAGGTCTTGCAGTGTGTGATGCAATCTTAGTGTAAATCCAGCCGTTCTGCAAAGGCCTCAGTTTCTTAGAGAACATCAGAGAACAATCAGCATCATGGAGACCAAGGAACAGCAGACAGGTCAGGGAGAAAGAGAAGTTTGAAGCAGGTTTAGGTCATAAAACCACATCTCCAGCTTTGAGCATCTCACAGAGAACTGTTAAATCCATCATTCAACTCTGGAGCAGCTGACAGATCCACTACTCGGGTGGGGGTATCTGTCAAAAGGCCAACTAATTGTTGAGTGCTCTACAAATGCCTCAATGGAAGAGGGGCAAGAAAAAAGCCATTGTTAACAAACGTCAATAAAAGTCCCATTAGCAGTTTGCTACAAGTCCCAGCAAACGTGATAGATTCTTTTCTTTAGCAGGGACGTGGAAGCTGTTCAGAGTTGATAGAATAGTGGATTGAGCTAAAAACTGGGAAGTCCTGGAAGAAAACCAGTAAAATACTGGAGTGGAGGCTCACCTGCCAGCAGGACGATGGCAAAGATACAGCCAGAGCTACAGTGGAACAGATCAGAACATATGCCCATATAAAGTCCAGAACTAAATCCAACTGATAACCTGCGGCAAAGCTTGAAAATTGATGTTTGTGAGCTTTTTCCATCCAATCTCACAGAGCTTGAGCTGTTCTGCAAAGACGAATGAGTAAAGAGGGTTGTCTCTAGATGTGCAAAGATTGCACAAACTTAATTGCAGTGAAAGGTGGTTCTTCAAAGTAGTGATTCAGGGTAGCTGAAAACAAATTCATGCCACGCTTTTCAGATTTTTAATTGCAATTGCAATTGTTTTATTTTCCTTCCACTTTGCAGTTTGCAGTCCTTTGTGTGGGTCTATCACATAAAATCCCATTAAAATATATTGCAGTCTGTGGCTGTGACGTGACTAAATGTGAAAAGTTAAACAGTATGAATATTTTTGTAAGGCAACAGTCTCCACGTATGACTGAATGCGCATAACTGGTCCTAGATTCTCCAGCCTGACATGCAGGAGTCTGCGTAGCCTAGTTTCAGACAAAATGCAACAAATTTAGCTTCACTTGACCATATAATTAGCTGGATGATCATCAACAGTCTGGTTTGATGCTTGGGAACACCGCATGAAATTGTGTAGCAACCAGCTGCATGGTGTGAGCTGCACTCTTTGAAAATCAATGGGATGAACTGGAGTTTAAGTAAAGATTGCATCCTTCAGCTCACCAGAAGCTAGTTTGTTGTGGAACAAAACAGATCATGTCATGTTTTCTGCATATTGCTGGAAAAAAAGTTCAAAACAAAGCAGAAAAACAGTAGTTTTTCTGACAGTTTTCTCTCTGTGTGTCTTTTAATTCATTTTAATCTTCTGGTTCCATCGGTCTCTCCTGGTATTCTGTCTTCTGTTTCTCTCCTGCCTCTCGTGCAGAGATAGCACAGGGTTCATGACATATAATGGCTGTAATCTGATTGGGTTTAACAAATTCAAAATAAATAAACTGATTTTGTGAATAAATCTAGCTTGGTTTTTACTGGGTTTCCTCTTGGATTTCTGCCTGTTTGTTGATCCCTGACTTTAAAGCTGAGTAACAGCAGAATGGGGACTGTGTGCCTGAAATGTTTGGTCCTTTTATTTATGCATTAACTCGACTTTCCATTTTGGTTCCTTATGTAATACAGTTTGCATGTGTTGAACCTTTGCGGTGCTGGTGAGAGTTTTCTCTTCTGAATTGTTACTATAAGCATAATGACAAGCTAAAACTGAAAGCAAGCATTAATATTACCTATTTCTTTTGTTTCCGCTGTGACTTTCAGTCATCAGACAAAGAAAAGGTCGACCAGCTTCAAGAGGAGCTTCTTCGAACTCAGGTACAGCAGTGCATCCCTAAAATCAAACTAAACCAAAAATAATAAAAAGACCTTATGGTACAGATGCTTATGTGATTATTTAACCCTTAGTTAAAGTATCAGCGCATGCTGGAAAGACTGGAAAAAGAAAATAAAGAGTTAAGGAAAGTGGTGCTGCAAAAAGACGATAAGGGGATTCATCAAAGGAAGGCGAAGGTGACTTTTGAACACCTTAAACAATTTAATATTGACAAATGTTTTAAGGTTTTCACCTCTGCTTGTTGAGTGGCTGTAATTACTAACTTTGACATTTGTTACATTTGTTTTGCAGAAATCCCTTATTGACCTGTATTCTGAAGTCCTCGACATCTTGTCTGACTATGATGCCAACTACAACACCCAGGACCACTTACCCAGGGCAAGGGGACACAATATGTTTATAATGCTCAGACTATTTCAGATTGTTTTAATGGAAACACGTTGGTCCTTTTTTTGTAAAATTACAGTCTTGTTAAATAACTTTCACATTTTAATATAAATAAAATTTATAAATGACTTTGTTTAGTCATTTATTAGTACCAAAACACCCCCGTTTCTTTTTTAATGTTCTTTAGTTAATTTATTGAGATATTCTCATTCGTGTTGTGGAATTTCTCATGGCGTCATTAGGGATCTGACTTGTTGTTTATCCAAGGTCTCTCCTACTTTCTCTGTTGTCTTTCAGGTGGTTGTGGTTGGAGATCAGAGTGCTGGGAAGACCAGCGTGCTTGAGATGATTGCTCAGGCCAGGATCTTCCCCAGGGGCTCTGGAGAGATGATGACACGCTCACCTGTAAAGGTGAGTGGGGTCAAAGTGGGTTATTTTCTGTTTATATTTCACTCATTTCTTTAAGATAACTGGTATATTCTCCTTGCAGGTAACATTAAGCGAAGGGCCCCATCATGTGGCCATGTTCAAAGACAGCGGCCGAGAGTTCGACCTCACCAAGGAGGCGGATGTGGGTCACACATGCATGCATTTGAATTATTTAAGGGATAGCTTTAAGGGATAGCACTTTCTTTTTCACACTTGTATATCGTTGTTTTTATTTGTTTTTGTGCAGCTGGCTGCTCTGAGGCATGAGATTGAACTGAGGATGAGGAAGAGTGTGAAGGAGGGACAGACGGTCAGCTCTGAGGTCGGACAAAATGACACCTGGATCGTTAAAAACAACCTTTTCTTACTGATGTGTTTTGAACATTTGATGAAGTATCTTCATTTCTTGCACATTAGACGATCTCTCTGAGTGTGAAAGGACCGGGCATTCAGAGAATGGTTCTTGTTGACTTACCTGGTGTCATCAGTGTGAGTATTAAAGCTTCCTCAGATGGATTCTGATTTATGATTCAATTTTAATTTGTCTGGTGCACTGCAGTATCTTTGCTACAAGGTTTTTATGCAGTCAAGAAATATCTGGGATATGCGTTAAGGATCTGATTTTCCAGCTCTGGATAATTATGGAGAAAAGAAAACAGTCTTGAAAAATGTTTGAGTTTCCAGATTTTATTCCTTGTTCTGTTTTCTAAGAGATAAATCTGAATTTTTAAAGGATAATTGTGCTTTTTACAAAGATTTTTAATTTATATCTGTTTTTCTTGAATTGTCACATTTTAACTTAAGCTTTTCTTGATAAACTTATTTATCAGTTTTACATAAACTTCATTCTTTTTGAGATATTTCGTTTTTTTTTTTATTCCCCAAAATTGGTGTAGCTTGTTTCTTAATTTTATGCGTGAGATATAACATTTATAAAAAAAAAAAAAAAGAAGACTGAACAGAAAGCAAATATAATTTAAAAAAAACAGATGGAAAAAAGATTTAAATGAATTTTATGGGAACCTAATTTTAGAATTAATGAGATGAGAGATGATGATGAGAAAACCCACAGATCAACGCACTGGGTTTGAATTAGGACAAAGTACTGAAACTTCTCTAATTATTAATTTTTTTTACATTACCGGTGTCAAAAATGTACAAACTGTGCTTTAAAGAATCTGCATCTGACAGATCTGATGATTTTTAGAGTACAACATTTCCCTTTACCACAGTGCTGGATTAAGAGCCAAACTCATTATCATTAGCGCTTTCAGGTGGCAGGAAAATTTTCGAAATTTTATTCTGGCAAATTATGGAATTTAAAAATTGAAATAGTGTAGGAACCCTGGTGGTAAAGATACATGTTTTTGTTTTTTTCATAAACCGTTTTTTTACTGAAAAATTTTACTGAAAAAAAAAAAATTAAAATCAGATTTTGGACGCATGTCAAATACCAAAATGTACTTGAACTGTTCTTCTAGACGGTGACTACAGGCATGGCGTCAGACACTAAGGAAACCATCTTCAGCATCAGCAAGGCCTACATGCAAAACCCAAATGCAATCATTCTTTGTATTCAAGGTAAATCATGAGCATGATAACTTACTTTTCCATTGTCATAAGTAAAGGGAACAGATTACAATAAACAGGAAAATTATGAATAAAATCATCTTTTTTTATATGTGCACAAGAAACAGAAAGCCAGATCCCGGGTGGTTTAGATAAATGTTTTATGGTTTTAAATGTTTTTCCTTGACCCAGATGGCAGTGTGGATGCTGAGCGCAGCATCGTAACAGACCTGGTCAGCCAGATGGACCCTCAGGGGAAAAGGACCATCTTTGTTCTAACTAAAGTGGACTTGGCTGAAAAGAACCTGGCCAGTCCAAGCAGAGTAAGAGATCTGAAATGTTCTAACACTAGTGCTGTTTTATATTTCAAATTTTATAATAACTAACTGTAAGGGATTTTCTTTTGGTTTCATCTGATCCATGTCTAGATTTTGATCCAGAGAGGCTGCAGTTTCACTCTTTCTGAGTTGCATCATTTAGTACCATAAAAGTGAATTGAAGATGGAGATCAAAGATTGACATTTGTTCATAAATCTGCTGCCTTTTCACATTTTAAACCAGTCAAGTGTCTGTCACCATTATTCAAATTATATCCAGTTGTTCCACTAGGGGGAGCTCAATCCCTTTTAATAAACCATTCAGTGATTAGGAGTATCAGGTGTTGGTTTAGTTTTTGTGACCAAATCGGCCCTGACCTTTGCAAGGCATGGACTCCACTAGACACTGGTGCAGCGGCATCTGGCACCAAGGTGTGATGCAGCAGATTCTTTAATTCATGTAAGTTGTGAGGCCGGGCCTCTGTGGATTGGACTTGTTGGTCCTGCAAATTCTCCACATGCTCGATTAGATTTAGATCAAGGGAATTTGATGGTCAAATCTACATCTCAGCTTGTGCTCCTCAAACCATTCCTGGTTTGTAGAAAGGTGCATTATCCTGCTGATAGAGGCCACAGTCATCAAAGAATGCCGTTTCCCCCCCTGACTGGTTTGAATCTGTGTAGCTTCATACGCTACAAAATGTAGTGAACTGTGTGTTCTGACGCCTTTCTTTCAGGACTGTTGTTTAACAGTCTGAACTACAGTAGCTCGTTTGGTGGACCAGACTAGATGGGCCAGTCTTTGCTCCTCATGAACATAAATGATTATTGGTCCTGCCACCAGTTCTCAAAAGTATATTTGATCTGTGCCTTTTTCTCTTTTTAGATTCAGCAAATTGTTGAAGGAAAGCTCTTTCCCATGAAAGCTCTTGGTTATTTTGCTGTAGTAACAGGAAAAGGTAAACTCTTACAATGTTTTTCAGCTTTTCTTTTTCTATTTTTGTTACTACTTTTACTCAGTGTTTATGTCCCTATTCAAAGGGAGCCCCGGTGAAAGCATAGACGCAATTAAAGACTACGAAGAGGACTTTTTCCAGAACTCCAGATTGCTGAGGCAAGTTAAACTACAATAAATAAACCTTCATCACTATTGAACTGGGTAATTGGGAAAAGTAAAGTAACTTTCTTGCTCCAAAAGGGATGGTATGCTGAAAGCTCATCAGGTCACCACAAAGAACTTGAGTCTGGCCGTCTCCGACTGCTTCTGGAAGATGGTCAGGGAGTCTGTAGAGCAGCAAGCTGATGTTTTTAAAGGTACGATCATTTAGTAAATGTTTGTCTACAGCATATTTCAAGGTTTTATGCAAATATTAATGGTATTTTAACCAGTAATTTTAAAGGAACCACACAATGCCACCTCCTCACCATGAGTCTTTAGCCTCCCTGGTCTTTCTATGCCCACCCTGCCACACTTCTCCAACCCCTCCCTTCTCCCTTCTTCAATTAGTCTAGACAATCACAAGCTATTGCTGACAGCATAGGAGATTTATAGCAATGAGACTGCAGTTCCCATAGACCCATTGTGTTGCGTATCGATCAATATCTCATCAAATCACACACGGCTGGCTTCCATCCTCCATTCTTGGCGCCACAAAGCTGCAATTAGACTAATTGGTGGTGTGGATAGGGAGCTCAGGGAGAAAGCACCAAGGCTTGCTTGGCGTGTGTGTGTTCGTTTGTGCATACAGTAGAACTAAAACTCTGACTTTTTAAAAAGCGTAGGCTACTGGTCCCATTGCTTTACCTCCCCGGGGATCAGTTAGGAGAGAGTGTGCAAAGTGTCCTCAGCCTCTCTTATTAAAGGATGGACACCATCAGCAACCTGAAATTGGCTTTTATATCATACTATGTGAAAATAAAATAAGCTCTGTGTGTTGATGGCTTTTGCCTGTTGTATGTGACACTATACAGTTAAATACAGTGGAGCACCAAAAATAAAAAAGCAGTTTAATTTCTGCTAATCTTGTTATCACCAGATGAAGTTATTTATAGGAGTGTATAAATTAATTGTCATTTATTGATAAATATACTCTGTTAAAGCAATAGATATGGTTTATAAAGTTTAGTTAAAATTGGATAATCTTAACTTTCTCACCTTTCCCCAGCTTCACGGTTCAATCTGGAAACTGAATGGAAGAACAATTATCCTCGTTTGAGAGAGCTGGACAGAGTAAGACAAACAGTCTATGATGTTTCTATATTTCTTTTAAATAAAAGCTTCCTATAAAAGGGTTGTTATTTGAATATTTGCATACATGTTATTTTCATAAACGTGACTTTCAGAAAATGAAAGAGCAGACGGAAAAAAACAGAACAGTTTCATGTAGAAATTGCCTAACGAGATGTTCGTGGTTCTGCTGAGATTACTCACGATGGTTTTGTCTTTTTACAGAATGAACTATTTGAAAAAGCAAAAAATGAAATTTTGGATGAAGTCATTAGTTTAAGTCAAGTGACCCCTCAACTCTGGTAAGTCTTTGGCAATGCATTATTTTAATTTATTTACAGTTTTATGTCGATGAATATTTGCAGGGAATTTATTTCATAAATTCAGTTAGAAAAGTGAAGCTTTTATGTTTTATTGTTTTGATGATTATGGCCCATAGCTAATGAAACCCCAAAATTCAGTTTTTCAGAAAATTATAATAATTCTCTAATAACATAAGAACAAAAAATAATTTTAATACTAAAATGTTATGTTATGGCCTACACAATCATGGAAAAGACACAATGGGTCACTGCTAGAGAAGTTGGTTCTTCAGCTACATCCAGGTATATATAGAAAACTGAGTGGAGGGAAAACGTGTGGTTGGACAAAGGGGCATCAGGGGTAACTGCAGTTTTACGAGAACTGTGAAACAAAGCCCTTTCTAGAGTTTGTGGGAAGGTTCAAATGGAGTTGACAGCAGCTGGAGTCACCACACCAAGAGTCAGCACACACAGATATATCCGGGACATGGGCTACAATGGTCCCATTCTTTGTTAAACCACTTCTGAACCATAGACAATGTCGGAACTAGAAAAAAAACTTGACTGTTGCTTAGTGGTCCAAAGCTCTCTTTTCAGATCTTTTTATTTTGAAATCATGTTTCCAGAGTCTAGAGGAAGAAGGAAGAGGCACAGAATCCAAATTGCTCACGGTCCAGTGTGATGTTTCCACAGTCAGTGATCTTATGTAACATTCTAATGTTCTGTAGACTTAAAATTTGGGTTTTCATGAGCTGTAACCTATAATAATCAACATTAACTGAAATAAGCACACGAAATATGTCACTGTGTGTAATGGATATTTATTTATAAAAATAACAAATTTGTTTCACTTTGTAAATGAAATTATTCCAGTAAATTAGCTTTGCAATGCTACACTGCTGGTCGTTTATCTTTGTTTATACATTCTGTATGATTTATATAGCTTCTATCATCTGCAATGAAGAAAAGCTTGCTTTAATGAGATGTATGCATTGTGTTATGGCCATCCCCTGTGTGCGTGCCTCCAGTTTTCTTTAGTCAATAATCTGATGAATGGCCCGTGGACAGGAGCAGGGGTGGCCCTGCTAGCCAGCCTGCACAATTGAAGTTAGCATTTATTGACAGAGAGGAGAGCCAGCTTGAACAAAAGAGGGGACTGCATGAAATATGAGTAATTGTTTATGATTAATGAGCAAAGGGGCAGCACTGCTGTGATAACAGGGGACCTCTGGGGGATTTTCAGTTTTGTTCCCGAGTAGCCCTGCCATAAAGGAAAGCAGGGATGCTTTAAACTGCCATCAGAGCCATTGTGGAGCCGTGCTGAAATTTACTGTCATGAGCACCTGCAGTCTTTCTGCCTACAAAAGTAAACGCATCTCGGCTGTAGGCAAACTCTCTATCGCCTTTGTTTTTCTGGCCCAGTGGGTCGCTTTACTGAGCTGTACTGGAAACGTCGAGGTTTCTGATCAGCCCTTTATGTTGGATCAATGCTACTAAACGCAACTAAAAAGGACAGCTCAGATGTTGAAAATGTTAACATGGATTTAAGCAGAAAACCAAGACTGGAACAACCAGCTACAGACTGTAATACAAAACCGTTGTTATTTAGCTCAGTAGTGATGTGTTATGTGCCTTTCCTCCACACAGGGAGTCTATTCTACAGAAAAAGCTTTGGGAACGTGTTTCCACACATGTCATCGAGAACATCTACCTGCCTGCTGCCCAAACAATAGACTCTGGGACTTTTAACACAACTGTAGACATTAAGCTCAAGCAGTGGACTGACAAGCAGCTTCCACATAAGGCACTGGAGGTAAAATATCCAAATAAAATCTTCATAATTGCAGAAACTTAGATTCTTCATAGCTGTTCATCTGATTTTCATGTCTGTCAGATTTTTTTCTTTTTGTTATACTGCCCACCAAATATTGCCTTATTTAATAGTTAGCTATGCAACATTACATTTTTTTTATTAGAGCTGCACCGATCAGGCTTTTACAGAAGCCGATGTTTTTCTTTTATGGTCTGACTTGGTCTGATTTTGAATTTTTACCAGTATTATCGCCATCACAAGATTTTCGAATAGCATGCAGCCCTACTGTTGGTTGACGTATTTACTTTTGACTTGCCAGTAACGTATCAGAGGAACGTTGGCCGATTGACTGGTGCATCACCAATGTTTTCCTTGTCGAATGTCCCCCCAACCCCCGAGCGTTACTTGTTACTGCATTAAATGCATTGGTTGCCTCGTTATAATGTCAGACTTGGCCTTTTCTTCCATCCTCTTTGCCTGATTTATCCCCTTTAGGTTGCCTGGGAGACATTGCAGGAGGAGTTTGCCCGGTTTATGGCTGAATACAAAGGCAAAGACCAGGATGACATCTTTGACAAGCTGAAGGAGGCAGTGAAGGACGAGAGCATCAAGAGGCACAAGTGGAATGAAAGAGCCATGGACAGCCTGGTAAACACAGAAAGTCAACTCGTCCAGGGTGCAAGAATGCAAAGCGCTCCCATGCGTCCTGATTTAACTTCTCAAATCAGACACTTTTCAGATAATCTGCTTCTATGTTAATGAAAGATTTTGATCCTCAAAAGATTGATTCTAACAAAGGCCACATATAGCCCTAAGTTTAAATTTAAACTATCATATCTTATTTATTTTTATTTCTTGCTGCTGTGTGTCAGAGGGTGATCCAACACAACGCCTTAGAAGACCGCTCCATCACAGACAAACCACAGTGGGATGCCGCGATCCAGTTCATGGAGGAAACGCTGCAGTCACGCCTTAAAGACAGTATGTTAGCTATAACTGCTTTCTGTCGGTTGCGGTATTTTACAGACCTGTATAGAGTGAGAAAGATTACACGTCATTAAATTTGGAAACATCACTGGTTCCTACTAAACCTCTTACTTACCACGTTAATGTTGTATACAGCTTGAAAGTGCAGAACAAGTTAAAATCTCCATATACTTCAATCAATCATAGTTTATTTATATAGCATATTACAACAATCCAACTGGTGTTTAAAGCGCTTTAAATGTTGCAATAGTCAAGTCTTGAACTAACAAAGGCATGGATAGCCAATTGAAAATTTGCACAGAGGGAGGGGGTTTTACTTTTTATAGAAGTCTTTGATGGAAAAAACCTGCTCATACTACTGAGTTTACCTTTTTGTCGAACTTAACCCTCCCGCAGTCCCAGAGGGGTCGCTTGGACCCCGCGTGTGGCCCTTGAGTTCTCCCTGTCTCTTTCGTGGTTTTCCCAAACCCTGAGCTGCAGGGAGCCCTCCACATCACATTTCCGACCATTGCCCTAGATTTTTGGTCCTGTGGGGGTCAGAGCAATCCTGCGTGTAGTTCTTTCTGGCGCCTCCCGTGACATCTGCCTTGCTCTGTACTAGCGCTTAGCCAGGAATGCGGGAGGGCACTGTCAAATATTACCCCTGGGTTCCTCATGGCTAAATTGAAGGGAGGGGAAAAGAGGCAGAACTAGGGTCATTGCTTGTTGTTTGGGAATCAAGACAATTTACTCAGTTTCCCCCCTTTTCAAGTGCAAGAAATGTTGTGATTTCTGTTTGAATTCAGACAGTTTTGCCAAGAACCTAGTTCATTGTTATCTTTCTGTTTTACTGATATGTAAATATGTACATCATCAGCATATAGATGGAAAGTGACATTGTGGAGATGATAGGTCCTAGTGGCAACAAGTAAAAGGAGAACAGAACTGGTTCAGGAACTGAGCCTTGTGGGACGCCAGAGGAGAGAGGGGCTACTGCAGAGGTGAAGTCAGTGATCATCACTGAAAAAGACCTATTATTTAGACATGAGCCAAATGATTTGAACAATGGACCAAGCAGGCCGACGGTGTTCAATACGGAAAATGAGAACTGCATAATCTACAGTATCAAAGGCAGCCGTAAGGGCTAACATCACAAGTACAACTGAGTTAATGTCTAGAGCAGTGAGGATGTCATTGTGAACCTTCAACAATGCAGACTCTCTACTATAACAAGATCTGAAGCCTGACTGTGACTTTAAAGTAACCAGTTAATGATTTTAAAGTCACCCAACCATGTTTTAAATGATTTTTTTTTCATTGATTAATGCTGTTTTATAAGATTTGTTTATTTGCTATAACATTTCAGAATATACCTTTTTTTTAAGCCAAGAAAGTTTGAACTCATAAAACAATAAACGTTCTCCATGGTATTAAAGTGGTCTCTCCCCGCGTCACAGGAAATCTTTAAATACTGTACACTGCTCCATGTTATTGAACAGAGGTATCTATACTATAGCATATCTCCTTCAAAAGGTGGAGAACCCATCTTCATCTTATTGATGTTTTTGCAAAAACCCTGAAATTTTAAACCCCTTTAAACCAAAAATAAAGAAAAAAATTTTTATTATTTTCCAAACTATGTAAATTTTAAAAAATTACATAACAGCTGTTTTTCAAAACTTTAAAATTTAAAAAAAATTTTAAAAACCATATTCCCTTGGGATGTTTTTAAACGGGTTTGAATCATTCATTTCTTGAAACCCACCCTTTTTTAATACTTTTTTTTCAGAAATTTTTAGGAGAAGCTGTGATGAAAAAAAAGTTTTTGTTTGATTTTTGGAAAGCCGTTGGTTTTCATAAGAGAGATTTTAAACATTTTCTGTTTCCAAGTTTATCATAACTTTTTTTTATTAACTTAATTTTTAAAGACCTCATTGATTGTAAATCCAGCAAAATTTGATTTCCTTTTCCCTCAGAAAACAACATTAAACCACCGTTTTTTTTTTACAAGAAACAAACAGCCTTTTAAAACTATGGTATTTTAAATGAGGGGGAAAAAAACATAGAACCTTGTAAATTTGCCCATTCTGGTCATAAGCTTTTATGTCATTGACCCACTTACCCCCACAAACTGATTCATTCTTCGTATTGATGCGAACAGTCCAGTTTTCTTCTTCTATTATGCCTCCTTTTGCTGAAAGTCCTTTCTGCTTTTTCCCGACTCCCCAACAGAAAAAAATTTCTTGGTTTTTTACTAAATGCAGATTTTAAAAAGCTTTGGGGGTCATACCCCTACTAAAGGGGAAAAAAAGCAGCAATTCAGTATTTTATATTGTTTTACCTCGTGGGAAAAAAAACGGTTTTTAAAAGGGCTTATCTTGTACACTCCCTTTTCTCCAAAAAAAAAAAATAACTTCTTTAAGTTTCCCCACTTTTTTTTCCTTGTGTTTCCCCCATGTTTTGTTGCTGTCCTCCTTAAGCTAATCATGATCAGGGGGACATGGGGGGCCCCTTGGACGGGAAAGCAGAGGTGGCTAAAATGGGGTTAAACCCGGGAAAACCAAAAACCGGGTCGGGAAACCACAGATTACAAGCAGATTGGATGTTTGGGGAAAGGTGTTTTAAAAGTAAAAAAAAATGCTAAGCCCCCTTTTTAAATTTTGCAGATCCCGTTTAGGTTTTAAAAAAGCTCTTTAATTCCTGAAAAACTTTTTTCAAAAAGGTTTTTTCTTTGTCATGATAAAAACAACCCTGGTTTTTGCAGCACTTTGGGGAATGAAAAAAAAAAAAAACGACCCGGGGAATTCGTTTTGCTAAAGGCTCATAAATGACCAAAATGCTTCCCTTGGCCCAATGACGGGGTCCCCACAGGGGGGAAAGGGAACCTGGAGGGAGGGGGGGTAAATTTTCCCCCCGGTGCGGGTAAGCTAAAAAAACTCTGTTTCAAAAACAAGGTTGGGAATTCATACCACTCTGAAAAAACTCCCTTGGGAAATTTTTACGGGTCCAGATCAAAGACACGTGGCATAAAGCTTTATGGGGGGCAGCCCCATTTTTTGAAAAAAAAGCACTAAAAGCCACTGAAACCTCTGCAAGAGGGGTTTTCTATTATTTAACCGGGGACATTTTGGGAGACTCTGGGGTTTTTTGTAGGGAGACCGAGCAATTATATGCTTGCCTTGTTTTCCTGTTTGCTCACACCTGTAATACATCCAGGTATTTTTTTATCTATTTTCATCTTAGCTGGAGTGCAATGATGTGGTGTTGTTTTGGAGGATCCAGAGGATGCTGGTCATCACGGCTAACACGCTCCGACAGCAGCTCACTAACACTGAGGGTGAGGATGGGGACTGGCTTATAACAGATGGCTACTCTAATGATAAAACGTTCAAAGAAATCTGGTTGCTTGTTTTTGACTATTATCCATTTAGAAGATGTAATTAAGTTTTTTATTGGAATAAGTTTACTTTGCACATTAATTGTGAAAAGGAGAAGTAAGTAGCCAGATAAGGTCTGTAGTTTGATATCTTCCTTTAGTAAAATCATTGATTTTGGAATCAGTTTGCTCAAATAAACACCTCAAATCTCCTCTTTTTTTAAACAGGAAAATGTCTTGATCCCAATGAGGGATACCTGTTCAAAATTATTAAACGAATTAGGCTTAAGCATTGTTTTTATGAGGGGTTTATTGGTGGTTTGCAGTGCGGCGGTTGGAGAAAAATGTCAAAGAGGTCTTGGATGACTTTGGGGAAGACATGGAGAAAAAGACTCAACTCATCACTGGCCGCAGAGTCCAGCTGGCCGAGGATCTCAGTAAGATAAAAATCGCACAGCAAACACTACAGTTAAAACTCTTAAAATTGAATATTGCTGTTTTTCTTTTTTATGAGATTTTCATAATAATAATAATAATAATAAAAATAAAAATAATGCATTTAATTTATGTAACACTTTTCAAAGAACTCAGACACTTTACAGGAATCACACAGTTATAACACAGTTATAAAATCAGAACACTTGAATACATAACACGCAACTTTTAGATGCATCCCTGTTCCAACATGCCTGATTCAAATAAAAGGCTTGACATCACACCTCTGCAGGTCTTTAACATGCTGAGGATGAAATTCATCCATCTGATTTATGTGTACTGCAGCAGGGATGCATCTAAATGATACTGGACTGGGGTTCTTGAGAACTGAAGTTGGAGACACCTGCAGAAAAAGTAAGTCTCGTCAGTGGTCAGGAGGTGGCAGTAGTGTTTCAGGAATGGGTGTAAACGACTCCTGGCTTGGCTTACTTACAGCTGAAAGCACATACAGCTGTAGTCGGAGGGATTTGCTCCGATGCTCTCCCAGGTACTTTGTGGTTCTTTGATAAGCCACAATCAACACAAATTAGGAGCATTTTTTAAATATCAAACCATGGATGCAATTTTTAAAAGCTGTTCCTTTTTATATGGGCTTCTGTTTTATCCCTTTAGTGCATCTCTGTGATGGACATGCTTATTACATGTGAAAGTGAGCTCCTGCTTTGCAGTTGGATGCTTGAACTGCAACACATCGTATGAAGTACTTACTTGTATCTTTACAGTCTCACTAAAAGGACTTACTGGTAAAATTCATTTTATTAAATGACATCCCTTTTATATGCGGTTAACTGCGTTCAGTCACTTCACATAAGAACACACTATCTGTGTTCCAGGAGGCTCAGTGTTTTTGCTTCAGTGTTAAAAAACCTGGTTTAAATGTTAACATTTTAGTTATTGCATTTTGTGTGAGATTCTCATGGTGTGATAACCTAGAGTGAATATACAATGTTTTCATGTTGGTTACACATACATTTTAAATGAAAAATGGATGGACATCAATATATTACAGCGTAATTTATTTTATTTAAACATGGAAATGTCAAAATAAATCATCTTTCTAACTGCTTATCTTAATAATGGTAGTTAAGAGTGATGGGTGGCTCTTTCAGCTTCCACAATGTGATTCTTTAACTGTTTTGTGACCAGAATTATTTCCAAACAGCCTAATTTGTCTTTTTTGTAGGTGAGGGAAAATGATAGTATTCCTCTTTCTGCCGGCTGACCGGCAGTGCACAGCGACAAGTGGGGGAGGGGCAATACTTAGAGGATGTTGGCCAGACAAGTATATTTACACACAGTCCAACTACACAAAGACTGAAAGTATGCAGTGAAATAAGGCACCAAGTTGTCAGTATTCCACGGTCTACATTAGTGTTGTGACTGTGTAGCACCAATGACGTTTCAGACACTGCCGCCTCTCCGTTCTGTTTTCCTTGACAGATATTTTCTCCTGTACGGAGTTTCTGCATGGCAGCCTCGATATGCTGCTGATTTAACACGAGCTATTTTGCTGGCTGTGCACAAGAAGAGCCTATAGCTGTCTAAAGTTGGCAGTGCAAAACGGCTGACGTAATCACTGATGGTAGATGAACAACGGGTATCAGGAGGTCAGTTTCTTACATTTGACTCCAATACTGATGATTTAAAATAGTCTCAGTTCTATATCTATGATTGAATCATAATCAACAGTTTTTTTTTTTTTTATTTCGAGTGAATTGGGTAGAAAGAGAGAACAAGCATATGCAGTCTGTGTCCATACCACACGGTGCGTAAAAACCCCTAAACCTGCCTGGCCTTGTTAACCCTAAAAGGCAAGTCAGTACCAAACAGGTGTGGCTTTCCCACTTCTCAGCACCACAGCCTCCCTTCTCTGATAGATGTGGGAATGTGGTTTGAATCTGTCACGGAGTCTTATAAGATGGAAAGGCACCCGAGCACGAACATTGTACTCTCTTACAGTGCCTCACAACAGTACAACTACAAATATAGAACAACACAACACGGTGCATAATTTTTAAGTGAAAGGGAACCAGTGAATTAAATCTTAAGTGTGGCCTGGATTTTTTATTCAGCCTGATTTACTCTTTAAGGTTTTAAAATCTGTAAATAAAGAGCCACCCATTACCTTCAGAAGTGACCTAATTAATAATGGAGTCTGCCCGTGTGTCAATCTCAGCATAAATCCAGCTGTGGTATGAAGGCCTCCGAGGGTTAATTTAATAAAACAACACCCAAAGCTGTGGACAGTTGACAGAGCTCTGTTTGTTCCATTATCTGATATTGGAACAACTGCAAACCTACCAAGACTTGGCCGTCGACCTAAACTGACAGAACAGCTCAGGTGGAAGAAGCTACTGACAAACAAACTATTAGTTCTGCACTGTAAAAATCCTTTGTGTTGGCCAGAGTTTTTGTAGGCTAATCTTGTTGAGTTGTTGAAAGAAAACCAATGATCACATTGTGCAGATGGCCACAAGACATAAGGTGGGACACTGGCAAAATGTCATAGATGGTGCTCTGGTGGGATTACAATGAAACCTTTTCACCAAAATGCTGTTTGGCAGAAAACTAACCTTCTGAACTTACCACGGCCACTGTAAAAGATGGTAGAGGTTGGACGCTTTTCTTCAGCTGAGACAGGAAAGCTTGTCAGAATTGATGGGAATATGGATGGAGCTGAATAGAGTGTTGACCTGAGGTAAACCTGTTAGAGGACGCGGTTAGAGGTTTACTTTCCTGCAGGACAACGATCTGAAACATAAGATCCAGAACTACAACAGATTAAAACATATTTATGTGCTGGAATGGCCAACCGAGAATCTGCGGCGAGACTGAACTTTCACAGATGCTCTCCATCCAAACCGACTGAACTCGAGCTGTTTTGGGAGGAAAACTGAACATAAATTTCAGTCAGTAGATGTTTAAAGCTGATAGACATGTACCCCCAAAGACTTGCAGCTGTAATTGCAGCAAATGTTGCTCCTACGTAGCATTGACCCAGCTGGGCTAAATTTCAAATCCATCCCATGATAAAATGGCGTGTGAATACTTTATGGGGAGCACAGGAATGTTGTTTGGCCATCAACAGTTTTTTTTTAATTCTTCTTAAGCTTTAAAATGAAAAGGAAGTTCATAAAAGATACAATATATGAAATGTTAATAGGAATGAACATATTAAGCAGCATCAACAAATACACCTGGCCTGATGTTGCATCACATGTCTCCTCTACTGTCTAATGTCAGCTGACACCGACTCTGCTACCAGATTAACCACCTTCACCACAGCTGTTTCTGCTGTGCTAATATAGATCAGGGGTTAAGAGCCCTTGACGGGCGTTGCACCTACACCTTCTGAGGTGAGCTCTGCTCTTCGGGAAAGGAGATTTTCTCAGTCTGTGAAGCAAGTGCTTTCCTGGGAATATGAATCATCTCCCCTCAGAGATGTTGATCATCCCCCTGTTTAAAGACAACAGGTCACATTGCCTGAAGCTCTAACTATGACCTGACCCCCACAGGTCAGCGGTCTAATACAAAGCGTTACTTAATGAAGATATCCTTTTTTTTTTTTAACTCTGTCTCCCCGCATTTTCCCCCATTGTCTTAGCGACTCTGTCAACTTCTGTCCCACAAATGTTTCATTTCTTGACAGAGGAAGACAGAAAGAATAGGAAATCAGAGAGGAGACCTTCACCTGACATCTCCTTCTATTAGAAAAAAGGAGGGAGCAAGGGAGGAGAAAGGGGGGAGAGATATGAGACGGGGGGGGGGGGGGGGGGAAATAAACACACTTAACAAAGGCAGAAATATTCTCCTGGGGGCAGTCTCCTCCTGTTAAGCTCTGTTTGCCCCTGCTCGCAGACAGCCTCAACATTGCTCAGGTTACAAATAGAGGTCAGCTGCGTGCGTCACTGAAGGAGTGTGAAAGCACCTTTAATGAATGAAGAACAGGGTGCACTGCAGAGAGGTGTGTGCGCCACCGTCGGCGTGTGCCGGCAGAACTGTATGGTACAGCGCCGCCTCAAGAGCGAAGGCCAGAGCAGAGACCACTGCTGCTGCTTCCTTTGCCCATATTTGGAAACTGTCCTTTGTGTGTGGATTCAATGAGTTGTCCTGGAAAAATTGTGCCATTGTGCCTGATGTGATGGAGCGCAGTCTGTTACTGTGATTTAACCATTATAGATCTAGAAACGTCCTTCCTTCCCTCCTTGCTCCCTTCCTTCTCCCTTGCTTCCTCCCTTCTTCCTTTGCTTCCTGTCTTCCTTCCTTACTTCATCCCTTCCTTCTTTCCTTCCTTGCTTCCTTCCTCCAAATGGTTTCTACATATTTTTGATTGAAAAAATGTGTAGAAACCGTTTAAGTTATAACATTATTATTGTTTTTCAAAGATGAACTTGTTTTCTTTGCCTTGTTTAAGGATTCAAAAAGAAGGAGAAATGTCAGTAGTTTATAAAATAAAACAAAAATGTCTATTTTACTGAAAAACAAACCTAAATATATTCAAATCAGGAAAACAAAATATGTGTTACCTTAAGGTTTTCCTGTATATGAAGCATATATCTCTTAATAACTCAAAAACATTTCAACACATTTGTTTTTTTTTCTTTCAGTATATCAGAAATAAATAATTTAATGGCAGTAAAACCAAATGACAGGTTGCCATGGTATTATACTATTATTTTTTTTGCAATAAATAAGATGGATTCAAGTAAGACGTTAGAAGTTTTCTTAAAAATCATTGATTATAGAATGACTGTAATCCGTCTTTGCATTTTGATGGTCAATATTTTCTAGATTTAATATCTTTACTGATAAATCATGAATCATTATAAATTGCAGTCATTGTAGCACTTTAAATCAAGGATTTTATGCTTCACACCTCAGAATTTAGTCCATTAGCGCCACACTGAGGTTTTTGGCACATTTTATACAAGAGTTGATTCAGAAGAACACCTGGCCACTGCACGGCCTCTTACCATAAGCCCCACAATCTATGCTGGAGGCTTGTTGGCACTGATGAATACAACAATTTGTGGAAAATTGTGGATTTCAGCTTCTGTGAGGTGAGGTATCTGAGGGTTAGGGAACACTAGGCGTCAACAGAGGGTCCTTTAAAATAAATAGAGATAATGTGTGAAGTGTTTGGCTTGTCTGCGCATGCAGAAACTTTCTCCGTTTGCCGGTGTGGAAGCAGAACACAATAAAGCTGTGGTTGTCTGGGCTTGCTCAGGGGAATGCCCTCTCAGCCTCTCGCTCACTTTGTTTCCTTTCATCTCCTCCCCCTCTGCCTCCTTGGAGCAGCTTCCTTCACAGTGATTAGTGAGGGCTCAAGGAGAAGTGCTCCTCTGTTCGGCCCCGCTTCTTGAGTGACGTATGATCTTAAGGTGCTGTGGTTAACATCTTCCTGTGAGCAGGACAGATGGGACTAGTGAGTTTTGAAGTTTACTCCGACCTTTTAACTAGCCCATGTTTCTCTGTGTCTGTAAGGCAGCGCTGTCCAAACAAGTTTGCAGCTTGGGCCAAAATCCCACACTGAGGAGTAGGGCTGCACAATACTTGAAAAACATGGCATAACGTTTGAATGTCATAATAATGATGACCTGCGATTAATAAACATTTAAACAGTGACAATGTCTTTCTGGTTTTGGTACATAAACATCAACCCCAGAAAATAAGTCAATTATTCCACTACTGGAAAAAAAATTTAAATTACTGTTGCTATCTCAACAAGTTTTTATTAAAAAAGTTGCTTCTGGCTGACGTATGCTGTTTTGGCTTTAAAACAACTTGGTCGTACTTTCTTAATAACTTTTCTATCTTACCACCTCTTTACTTTTTAAAACATGTTTATGCTGCGTTGAACAACTAGTGTTACCAGAAATATTACAGGCATTGAGCCTGAATGCAAGGTGCTTAAATCATTAGCTGCCATTTATAGCACTCCCAAGACGTTCCTCACGATATGCATGTTACATAAAGCGATATACAGGGGTTGGACAATGAAACTGAAACACCTGTCATTTTAGTGTGGGAGGTTTCATGGCTAAATTGGACCAGCCTGGTAGCCAGTCTTCATTGATTGCACATTGCACCAGTAAGAGCAGAGTGTGAAGGTTCAATTAGCAGGGTAAGAGCACAGTTTTGCTCAAAATATTGAAATGCACACAACATTATGGGTGACATACCAGAGTTCAAAATAGGACAAATTGTTGATGCACGTCTTGCTGGCGCATCTGTGACCAAGACAGCAACTCTTTGTGATGTATCAAGAGCCACGGTATCCAGGGTAATGTCAACATATCACCAAGAAGGACGAACCACATCCAACAGGATTAACTGTGGACGCAAGAGGAAGCTGTCTGAAAGGGATGTTCGGGTGCTAACCCGGATTGTATCCAAAAAACATAAAACCACGGCTGCTCAAATCACGGCAGAATTAAATGTGCACCTCAACTCTCCTGTTTCCACCAGAACTGTCCGTCGGGGGCTCCACAGGGTCAATATACACGGCCGGGCTGCTATAGCCAAACCTTTGGTCACTCATGCCAATGTCAAACGTCGGTTTCAATGGTGCAAGGAGCGCAAATCTTGGGCTGTGGACAATGTGAAACATGTATTGTTCTCTGATGAGTCCACCTTTACTGTTTTCCCCACATTCGGGAGAGTTACGGTGTGGAGAAGCCCCAAAGAAGCGTACCACCCAGACTGTTGCATGCCCAGAGTGAAGCATGGGGGTGGATCAGTGATGGTTTGGACTGCCATATCATGGCATTCCCTTGGCCCAATACTTGTGCTAGATGGGCGTGTCACTGCCAAGGACTACCGAACCATTCTTGAGGACCATGTGCATCCAATGGTTCAAACATTGTATCCTGAAGGCGGCGCCGTGTATCAGGATGACAATGCACCAATACACACAGCAAGACTGGTTTAAGACTGGTTTGATGAACATGAAAGTGAAGTTGAACATTTCCCGTGGCCTGCACAGTCACCAGATCTAAATATTATTGAGCCACTTTGGGCTGTTTTGGAGGAGCGAGTCAGGAAACGTTTTCCTCCACCAGTATCACGTAGTGACCTGGCCACTATCCTGCAAGAAGAATGACTTAAAATCCCTCTGACCACTGTGCAGGACTTGTATATGTCATTCCCAAGACGAACTGACGCTGTATTGGCCACAAAAGGAGGCCTTACACCATACTAATAACTTATTGTGGTCTAAAACCAGGTGTTTCAGTTTCATTGTCCAACCCCTGTATATAACAATAAATATGCTATGTATATTGTGCAGTTCTGCTGAAGAGCGTTGCTGTGAGCGTAGCCTCATGAGGGTTGGATTTTGTAAGTCGTGATCGAAGGCGAGGGCGTGGTCAAGCTAAAAGTTCTCAGATTCTGGTCACCAGCCGATTTCTTGGTGCAGCTCTATGAATATTGCACTCACCATTTCAGGAATCAGCACCGACCATCTCAAAGGGTTCAGGTCTGACGTGTTTTAGCCAAACAGAACATTTTGCTTTAAGTGTGTTATCAAACCATAACTAAGATGCTCAAACGAAACCTAATCTAAACGAGGAAATCAGAACGGACATTACAGAAGGAAAAGGTATTGGATGGAGGTTTCATTTTTAAACTGTTTATTCTAATACATCAAGACCTTCATTCTCTCTTAGGGCAGGAGTTAAAACCTGATTGTTTTAGTGAGCTTTTGGACACATTTGTGCATCCATACTAAAGTAGATGACACCGGGCTGATCGATTGAACATTTAGTAGTTTCTGCTTTTAAACTGTGTCCTTTTCACATTTTTCTATTCTGTCTGCATCAGTCCTTCCTTCAGAGGTACATCTGAACTAGTTAATACTTTGTTTTTCCTAACAGAAGAGGAAATCTCTAGGTTCCTTTTGTTAAATCTTACTACATTCATATAACATTACACTTTTACACGGCCTCTTTTGCAGCTCTCGCATCGGTTATGAACAAGTTTAGTTTTTTTTGTCATATTTGGGGTTTTTAAACTTATTCTCCTCATGCTGCTTCTGTTTATACCAAATTAGGTTTGTAGCTATGAAAACATTTAAGCTTTTTCTTCTTTTTATCTTACTCTTCTTTCCATCATCAAAGCCCAGACTGGCCAGCTGCTGCCATTTACCAAAGACATAAGCTGCTTCTCTTTCCACCGTTTCCATCATCTTTCTTCCCCTTTATTCCCCAGACAATTCTTTCTTTCTCTCATCACCCGACCATCCATCCTGTGTCTGCTGTCGTGATCCAGGAACATCTTTCTCTTTTAAAGAATACAGTATATTATTATAACACATGCACACTCATGTTAAAGCACTTGAGAAACAAAGAGACTGGGAGAAAAACTCAGAAATAAAATAAGAAGAGTAAAGAAGATGTACTTCATCTGACGAACTATTAAAAGGTGATGATTAAAGTGGTGAAATTAGAATAAAACCATCTAAGAGATATTGAGGCTTTCTCTCCCCCTGCAGTGAGAAAGAGGAAGGTCAAGTGTGGGAAAGACAGAAAAACGATGGCGATCAGAAGGAAAACTCGTCCAGATCTCCGTTCACATTTTCCCAGCACTTTCTTGCCACCGGGGGCCAGGTCTCACTGCTCCTCCTGTCACTTAAACACATGCGTACCGTAGTACTTTATAGCAGGTGCTGCTCAAGATGAGAGAAAAAAACATGTATGTTCTCACATGTTCCATGAAAAGTTTCTAAGCATCTAACCTTCCTACTGATTTGTGATTATCTGGTTGGTCATGGAAAAGTTTTTTCATGCTCAGTTTTTGTGGCTTTTTTTACCAGTTGAAATGACTGGACATGGAGTGGTAATAACCAGTCAGTTAAATGCGACTTTTCATCATGTTGGATTCTAACATTTCTGAAATCTGCACAGTCGAGGAAAAAAAATGACTTTTGAGCTGCTTTCTGTTGCCAATATCCCTATAATGCCTTTTAATAAAATTAACCAAATAGTCATTGATTGGCAACAAAAAAAGCAAACCCATTTGAGGAGAAGAATTGATTTCAAAAAGACAAGTTTGATTTCTATTAAATACCGTCAATTCAACAAGGGCTTGGTGTTTTTTAAAGAGAGTGAGTTGGAACAATGCTTTTAATGAAATGAAATTAGGATTATGTTGAAGAATATGTGATGGATCCTTACATAGACAGTACGACTGGGGCAGAATAACAAGACTTTAAAAATACAGTAAAAATAGGGCTGTACAATATCAGCTAAACATGTAATTTAATTTAGCTAAATACAGCGATACAGATTATTATTAAACTGCAAATTGGGACAACTGTAAGTTTTTGGCTCTCAGCCACTATGATAATAGTTGGGATTCAGTATATTGTGCAGCTCTAAATTACAGAAAACAACCAAAAAAATAAGTAGAACCCATAAATTTTAATGTAGAACAAAGTGGTTACAATTTGTGCATTGAATGAGCTGTTGTCATACCGAGGTTTAACTTTATGCAGAATCTGTTGCTTGTTTTAGATTTTTAATTTACATTCACAGCACATTTTTATCAGGTAGCACTTTTTATAAGGCTGAAATCCCTGCAATCTAAGTCCAACCCATGTGGATCTGGAAACCCATTTCTACTGGCTCTGAGTTTGGGTTTTGTTTGCTGGTTTTATGGATGTGAAGGAGCATCTTGCCAATAGAGCTGATCTGTTGTGTCCTTATAAAGTCATTTGAAAAAAGAGGATACAATAATAATAATTATTATTAATAATAGATGTTCCTCATACTTAATAATGTAAACTGACGCATATCTGGTATTAAATATGTTAAACATTCAGGAATACTACAGTGGTCCATGGTGTTTACATGAAGACGAGTGATCCTCTGCATTGGTTGAATGTAGTTTAAAGTTGTTGTTCAGCCTATTTAGGCCTAAAGAACAAGAGAGACTTTTATGGACTACTTTTTCATATTGCACAAACAGAAACATTATAAAGTAAACACTAATAGCAAATTAGCATAAAATAAAAACAAAGTACTGTAGCAAATCTTCAATCCTTTTTATGTCGGGGTCGTTGTTAATACAGTTTTATTGAGGGGAATCGGTTGTGAACAGTCCCCACTGTGTGCCGAGAAGATCTCATGGTTCCCCTCTGGTAGTGTAGCCAATTGATTAGTTGCCATCAGGCTAATGGTAAAGCACATGTCAATCCAGCAGCGGGGTCTGTGTTGCTGTGCAACTTTGCACTGAGACTAATGGAGTCACCACCGGCCTGGAACCATGCATGTGTTATCAAACACTAAGGTCCACTTGCATGTGCTTGTTTTGCAAAGATCACCAGTTAACTTTTTCAATACAGTTGTGAGAAGAACAAATGAGTTTCTGAGTGGTGAAGAAAAGATCTCACTGTACACCAGAATATTCAACCTCACACTCTGGGTTCATGAGGGTTCATAAAGTGGCTATCTGGGCTCAGAGCAGCCTTCATCTGAGACCCAAAGGGACTCCTTCAGACCCCATACCTTCTGTAGTGCAGACTTTGAGTCATACACCTTTTATACTGTACTTTCAAACACCTTCCATGCATTAAACAAAAAAAATGAGTTTGTCTGAGTGTAGCCTACAGGTACATGTTTAATTTAAGGTAATTTCTTAAAATTAGGGGGAGTCTGGGTGCACCTGGATCATGAAGTCTCAAAATGTTAAACCAAGCACTAAGGGTTTCTTTTAGTCTGGCCTTTGGCTGACCCCAGGCTCTGACCCATTCAGACCGATGTATCCCTCTCCCCATGTTGGGCTCCAGACTCCTGCATCTGTTTTCTAGATAAGACCCCCGAGTGCTGGGGCTGATTCATTGCACTGCCACTGACATGGCAATCGAGCTGCTGACACACTCGCGTTCCCAGCATCCGCCTTTCCTGTGTCTTGGTTTTTATAGCAACCATCCAGCTTTAGTGGCCAATCAAGCAGCACGCTGAGGAAAAAGTTTTTCTGTTTGTTACATTATGAGGTCCAGTTTCAGAGGTAGAAATGGAGCGTTTAAACGTTTAACAGTTTATTGATGGATCATGACTGGGGACAAGAACCTGCTCCTTCACCTAACCATGGTGCCAACTACTGCTTTCTTCTCAGGAGACCAGAGCTAAATACTAAAGCAACTTTGGCTCCAGTCTTCAGCTACTGAAATCTTTCTCTCGCATCCTGTGAGGAAGATTGTCCATCTTCAGTTAATGGGGATTAGCTTGCAGACCTCCCTCTTCTTTTTCCTCACATCTTTTCCTTCTGTCTGTTCCCCCTCTTTTCTGTGTTGGTCACTTGTCCAGCAGGGCTGCGCGGTCTAATTACTGGTCAATTAAAAGGTTTTTTGGCTCAGCACACCTTCGGCCAACTCTTCAGCCGATGCAGGCATAGTGGCTCTACAGAGTGCCAGTGAATGAGATATCATTTCATGTGTAGATCAGCAACAGGGAAGGCCTTAAAGGAAAGGATTTGTGGAAAAGGCTTCCCACCTTTTTTCCACCCTCTGCAACCCACCCACACACACTCAAGCATCTCAAAGAACGGGCCTCTGGGATTGAGGGTAGGGGATTATGGGAATATTCATGACCAGATAAAGGGGTGAGCGGTTGAATGACTGTGTTTTGGGGCTCATCTCTTAAGTAAACAGGAGCCTAAATGGAGTCTTAAACCGCTACTCCCTTTTTGCACAGTGAGAAACAGGCAGCGGTGACTCTGACCACTGTTTTTTGTTTCATTTCCACAGGATGGTGAAAAGAAAGCCCTGTTATGGCCTCCTCTTTATCATGCTGTGGTCTTTTGGTTGCTAACAGATGGTGCTGGAAGAAATAAATATCAGTCTCTCTCAGTTTTTATTCCCAGAATATTGGCCTCTGTGAAAGAAGCTCTTCATGCTCTGCAGCAGCCTCCTGGGTTCCTGAGAGCTGCTGGGTGCTTCTTGTTGTAAGGGAATGGTTGTTGCATCTCTAATTTAGGACATTTTCAGCATTTTTATGATATTAAGAAATACATGCCTGCATGAAAAATATAACGAAAGAAGCGGAATGACGATACATAAACAAGCTGGACTTTAAAAAATGTAAGACTAAGAAAAGCTTGTTTGTAGCTTTGATTTCAAAGAATAATAATGATCATAATAACAACAACAATAATAATAAGGCCCTTTAACCTGACACAGGTACATCCTTCACACGATGACTGGAGTTAGGTTAGTGGCTTAACTCTTTCAGTCCGACTAGTGGTTGAAATAGGCATAAAGTGATAATGTCTTTCTGTCTTTAGTATTCCCAGCAGCCCCTTATCAGCCTGAATCATTTCGCACAAAGTTTTCTGCTCTCTGATTTTTGCCCCTGCGCCCCAGCTCCCTATGTATGACCACAGCGTAAAATATCTTCAGAAACTTCTGTTCGGTCTTTGGGTTTTGGTGTTCCACCAAACGATTAGTTGTGACCCCCATCTGGCCACCCTTTCTGGAGGCTCCTCTGACTGGAATGGCTAACCTTCCTTTAGTTACAGCGTCCACCCAGAAGAATGTTGCTGTTGCCATGATCTGGTAGCACTTTGGTTGGTATGTTCATCGATCGATAAAACATCAGATTTTTGAGTTACTGACCAGCACGATTTTGAACTGATCTAACAATTGGCCGATTGTGGTCACCAGCTGAAACACTACCAAGGGGACGGGACAAGGTTAATTAAATTGAGGTTTACTTGCATGAGAGTGCAGGATCGGATCAGTGAGACACCTTGAGTTTCCTCAAAGGTCCCCCCTTGTAACTTTTTACAGCCCGTCTAAGATGTAGTTTTGTTGCTTTTTAACCCAAAGTCTAAACACACTCGGGGCCTACAGCTGACCTCCAGATCTTTGTCCTCCATTGGAAAATCAATCATGGCTGAACAGTTTCGAGTGTACCATATTTGACATCTAAGTAGAGCCACTTCATCAACATCCACATCTAAACCCAGTAAGAAACTTTGAAGCCTGATCCAGGGGATTTCCCATGTTCTCATGATTTGACAGTCAGTACCCTCCTTCCCTCACCCCAACCTCCCTCCCTCCCTCTTCATACCTCGCAGCTATTTTCCTCAGGTAACCAGATGTCTATAATCCTGTTCTTGTCGGCCCTGGATTGAGTCATGTTGCCAAGTGGTCAGGACACGTCGCCTAATCTGTTTTCTGCATTGAGCCGGGCCCTGCGGTGTGCTGCCTGTTGTAGTGGTGTACAACAGGTTTATGTTTCATTCAGCTGCACACCTGCTGCTGTGACTTGTTGGGGTTCCCCCTCCACGGGCCCCTTTAATGCCTCCATAAGGTGTAGTAATCCCCTCCTTACACCCTGCCATTTTGTCTTAGTGTGTTAACAGAGTATCAAAGGCTGGGAATTTTTTTCTGCCACCTGCCAGTGGGGAACATGTTGGAGGGTAATAGGAGGTGGAAGTGGCATGACTGTACAGCTCTCACAGGTTTCTGAGACATTGGAGTTCACAGCCAGTCTTTCTGACTGGGTTTGGACTGGTTCTCACTACTTTTTCATGTGTTCCCCACCATGTCTGTTGTTATTATGCCAGTTTCTTAGGGGGTGGCTTTGTCTCTCCAAACATTCATCCATCAAGAAAATGATACCTTAGCAGCAGTCTGCCCCCCCCCCCCATGAGTATATTTGGTTTCCCTCTGAAGAACCACTGGGTCATCACCTTTGCGCTGTCGTTAAATGCATGCTTTGGGTACTAGTGCTCTGAGGTCCGAACCATAATGATTTATGTTCCTGACAGTTACTTAAAGCAGTGTTTCCAGCAGGAAAACCATCGACAGTAGCTCTCCTGTGTATCTCGTGCTTCTGATTGATCAAGATGGAGCAGTGCTGGTTTGTTCTTCAAAGCCGGTGTTTGTGTTTGTGCTTGGATGAGATATAGACAGATTAGTGAGGGTGACGGGGAAACCGGAGAGTCAGCCAGACCCTGGAGGTACAGCTGGCACTGCAAGCTATGGCTTCCTTTTTTTCTTCTTCTTTCAACGTTGGCCCACAGATTTCCTTCAGCCACTGTTTAATCAGTGATTAAGACCGCTTTAGACGCTCGCTCATCTCGTGTGACGCTATTTGTTTGGTGAAAGGATTGCTTGTATTATACCCTATGGGCAATGGTAGTCTGTAGTTTTTTTCTAGTGGACAACCCACCCTTTTTCCCTCTGATATGATGTTGAGGTGTCTCCTTCCGTCCATTAGCAATGATGCCCAGGAGGTACATGCTATTAAAAGGAGAGTGTAAGAGCTTTGATGTGGGTTCATAAGTCGTCATCATCAAAAGTGTAAAGGAGGTCTGGCTTGAGGTTTGGCTGTCAGTGTCACGGAGAGCTATTTGCTCTTTTTGTGGAAAAAATGGGGGATTTTTTTTATCTGGTGTTAAATGTCAAAGGAAACAATCCTGGTTTTAGGTACTTTATATTAAGAGAAACTCATAACTAAACATCCTGCATGTAATACAGGTATTATATATTTACTCATAAATCAATTATAAATGAAAACTCAATGAATAAATATGTTTTCACAGGTATTGAATGCTTTTTTTGGTAAAGCTTTTCAAATCTTTCCATATGTTGTTTTTGTCTTCAACAATAAAAACCAAAATTAAACAAAATACATTTTATTTCAACTTGTGTGTACTTTATTTATGAGACCTCAAATTAGAGTTGTAGGGTTCTGCCAAATGAGAGTTGTGTTTGCTAGTTTATTTCACAATACTATATTAGATTTGATTTTGAAATTTAAGCGATTGTTTTTTGTTTTTTTTTCCTGACCTTTGCAGAGAAAGTCCGTGAGATCCAGGAGAAACTTGAAGCTTTCATAGAAGCTCTTCACAAGGAAAAGTAACAGATCCAGGTATTTCTCTCTAGGATGAAACTTTCCAAGTGATGTAAAGTGTCAGGAATGTTGTTTGTGTTTGTTTTCTGATGACCTCTTTTCTTCTGTCATCAGATTATTGCACTGAACAAAGACAACTCATCTGTAACTGACCACCAACGCCCCCTCTCTGGCTCGATCTCCCTCCTGCTTTTCCCATCAGTAAATTGTGGAAAGTGATGAGCGATGGACATGAACAGAAGAAAACAATGGAGGAACCGTTCCCTGTCATTTATTTTAATTTCTATTCCCTGTGGCTCTTTGACGCCAGAGAACAACAACAATCCAAACCCACAGAGATTGAAGGAGAAATCCAAAGCTAAGTATCACTTGTTCCCCATAATTGGCGGATTGTGTGCATTTAGCGTCCCCTGTTTGATATTTTGGATGTCCTGTCTCAGCTGGTGCTCCTGTTACCTTCTGAAATATTAATAGTTGCACTTAGGATCTTCAGCACTTGATTAAAACTTAAACCCGGCTGAATGTTCAGCTCTCCACCCACCATGCCCTAGCAGGTGAGCGTCAGCTCTGATGGAGTTGGATTGAATTTCATTCAGTTTATTCCCTCTCATAACTGACTTTATTAAACTAATCAGTCTCATGCAGCCTAAAGTACATAAACTTCTCAAGCTGACGTTGTCTTATGTTCTTATGTCATTTCATACATGTCCCAAATGTATCTCTGTCATTTAATAGAACAGGTTTTGGAACGCTAAATTGAATAAACAAATTATCAATTGTCTTTTAAAAAGTAAAATATTTGTCATTAAGGTTTTAAAAACACCCAATCAGCTCCTCTGCAGGTAAATCTGATTTGATTTTTAGCCAGCGTCAGTACAGTTTAGTTTTCTGCTTTTGGGCCCGGTTAGAAGTGCTGATCCTGTACACGTGGGTTGGGTTTTCTTCCAGATGTTCTTTTCAGATTGCACCAGGTTTCTCACCTTTTGTCAGCGATGTTCAGTCAGTGTAGATGTATGCAGCACAGACGCTGTTGTACTAAAAATTACCTCTGTGTTTGAATAGTTTCTGAGATGGCAAAATGATGGAAACTCTAACTTCACTTCTTTGAAGTCAAGTAAAGAATCAACTTTTCACCATTTTCATAATTTCTTTCCTTCCAGTCACTGTTCAGGGCTCGCTGTTCCCACTCCCTAACTTTTCTGTCGTCTCTTTTTGCGTCTTCTTCATTTGGACAGTTAAGATGCTTCACATCACCGACATATTGCTCTCTTCTTTCTATATCTGCGAGGATCGGTGAGAGTACGTTTCCCATATTCCTTCATTTATTCATTCAGATGTTCATATGGGTTCGTGTACATAAATAAGCAGACTGTGCGTTAGCGATCAGCGAGCTACAGCGCAAGGATCCAGAGTAAGAAAACTAGGAAGCTGGTCCTAAAACATGTTTTATGTTGTAGAAAGTACGTGTGCATGGTGTACCCCCTACAGATGTGCTTTATTTATTTAATTTGTGTTTAAATGACAATAAAATTGACTTCAATAAATAAATTTTTTTTTTTATGTTGTCAGTTCTTTTTATTGTCACTTTATACAGCGGCAGTGAAAGCCGATCTGTCTCTAAGTTTTAACGGTTTGGTTGTAGTCAAATGTTTGCTCATCTACCACCGTCCAACTTGTAAGACGAAAAGTACGTTTTTTTATTTGGAAATGTCTCTAAAACATATTCCCCAATTTAAACTTAAATGTCCAATGGTTAATGTCAGCAATAATCTAGGATAAGTTAACAAAAACCTGTCAACCATTAAAATTAGGAACATGTTTCTTTGTTAATACCTTCATCATCCTCTTCTGTACTTTTTGTGGTATTTCTAGGTTGTCTTTATACTCCAGACGCTGTGTTTTTAAACTGTAGATTTGTGCAAGAAAGTGATGTAGGTACAGGTCCTTCACATGCATTAATTAAAAATGTGTAAAACGCGTTAAAATCTTGTTTTATTGAAGTATTAAAAAACTAATTTGAGAAAACTCAAATCTTTAATTTAAGCACATTTATACAGTCTTAAGAACTAATTGCTTTTACCATTAGCGCAGTTGCCTGCATTGTTTGAGCCTTTGCTGTCAATACTTTCACCAGATTGGACCACACAGAGCGGGATCATTTCTGTACATCCTCTAGATTGTAACGGGTCCTCGCTTCTGCTGTCTTCAGTTCAGCCGACAGGTTTCTATAGGATTTAGATCTGAGGACTGAGATGGTCTTTTGTGCCTGCTGAGTCCCTTCCGATTTGATTCAGCCATTCATTTTGAAATATCCTGCTGAAAAACTTGGTTTATTTTCAGTAGTCTGACAGAGGCCACCAGGATTTATTTTGAACTGTTCTGGTATTTTAAAGAGTCAATGGTGACATGCATTGTAACAGTTCTCAGGAGCTTTGAGAGGAAACAGGCCCACAGCATCACCATTTTTCCAACTAACTGGAGATTTTTTGCTCATATTCATCTTTTTTTTTTCTTGTACATCAGACCAGTGTTTGTTGTGGAATATCTGAGTCGTATCCTCATCTGAACAATTTGAGCAGCATTTAGAAAACTCAACACATTTACCTGAGGGTAGGACAAAAAGCCTCTCAAGCAACCGGTTAGCATGTAGTTAGCATCTAATGCTTGTTATGGAGACTTGGTGACTCTGGATACCACTGTTTACTGTGGCTTGTGTTGGATATTTTTACCTCCCTCGCATTCCCTCTGACTGATTGGTAGTGAGATGAATTTTGGTCATTGTGTTTGTCACAATTCCAGTTGTTTTAAAATTGGTTGAAGTGAATTGTTGATTGTAGATATGCTCAAGCTTAGGTGAATAGTTTTTTTCTTGTACCATTTTCCTGAATCATAAGGATCAACACATCTCTGCCTTGCTTGAGTGGTATGTTCTTGTCTTTCCCATTTTGAAGAGTGTATAGGAGAAATGGACATTTGTGTCTTAATAACCCCCAGGGAAACAGGAAGTCATGAATTGTTTGTTTTCAACTTGCTTGTCAGACATAAACTGGTCTAAAAAATGTGTGCACTCGTGTTTCTTTGTGAAGTATCCATATTGAAAAGGTGAAGCAATTTCAGATAAAAGAGCTTTTGTTGCACTTTTTTTTTTATCCGTTTAAAAAAAAAATACATTCAACCCAGTGTGAAGTGGACTCTAAGCTAATTTTTGTTTATTTTTTATTTATTTTACTGGGTCAATAGTTCTTCCTGTTGTTTTTTTACAAACTTTTGTGTATTGGAAAAAATGTATTCATCTTCAATGGAAGTACTCTGCTCATACACATCCTGATCTAGTTGTTGGAGAAACCTTTTGGTGATGTAATAATTAATGATGCATTAATAACATATAAGTACTTCTTAATTGAACAAGTCATGCCCGTTTCTGGCCACTAGATGGCAACAAAATCCTTTCAGTACAATCCTTGGTGTGTGTCAAATATGTATCAACAAGCATAATGGTTGCATTTAGACTGAAAGCAGTTTAAGATGATTTCATGACAGTACTCTAAAAGGGGCTTATCTCATGCTACACACTAAAAGATATGCTCCATATGTGGAACTCTTCCACTTCCTGATGAATTCAGCTAATGTTTATTTATATGACCACGGACATGTGGGTTGACAGCAGTTTTACCTTTTCAACATATTAAAGCTTGATTTAACTGAAACCTGATACTGATTGGACATCAAGTTAAACAGACACAGAGAATTTTCTTTGATGTGTTGTTTTGCTTTCAGCCCTGCAGTCCAGAGCTCTTCATGACTGATAGGATGCTGTTATCCTCAAGCTGCTGCTGCAGGATGCAGTGACCTGTGTGCTGATGAGCTGAGGCCTGCGCTCCAGGTCTGGGTAAAACTCTCCCAGTAGTTAAGTCTGCAGGGTGTTATCTGGTCCCAGAGCAGGCTGAAGGCACGCTGCAGCCTGAGGCACGCAGCTGAGGGTCTGACTGATTAATAAGTCGGGGGTCCAGAGGTCCTACACTCCCGGGCATCATCTCTGTTTTCACAAGAGCCTGGCTGTTACCACAGCTCCACATTACTCAGAGGGGCTTCACAAGCCTCAACTTCATCACCTGGGGCTTTAACCATGAAGAAAGTTGCTTCTTATCAATTTTTTTCATTCTGTGCTGCTATTATATCTCCCTGTTTTCTCAGAAACAGCCTAATGACTTTTCTAGCAGAAATGAAAAGAAAGGGGGAGAAGTCAACCTCCAGCAAAGGGCCTTTGTGCCATCAGATAGCCACGCTCTGTGTAGAGAGAGACCAGCCTGGATGCACTATAAGCCATTAGCATCTGCAAAGGCCATCACGTTGACTAATAGCCAGCTTCACAACAGCACAGTGGTTCAGTTTGTGTTTTCCGTCAATCCCCTTTATTCTGGCTGCACAAAAGCAGTGGAGCCGGACCTGTCAAATGTGCCACAACAGCGAATGCACACAAAACGGCATTTCTAGTCTTTCGGAAGGAAAAGAAAGGCCTTACTTTGCTGCTTCATTTTATTTGATCCCCTCCACCTAATCATACAGACAGAGAATCTTTTGGCAGGAGGGAGTGGCGACTCGGTAGAGGACGGTAACTTTGAATACGCCTTGGAAAAGAGGCAATAAGTTGCAGGGATGGGCGTATTCTGGCAACAGAGGCGGTGTTAGCATTTGTTTGCCTCCTTGTCCATGTCAAAGGCTTTGTTGTTCTACTCTGTTAACATCCTGATGGTTGACATCACAGCAGAGGCAGAAACTGAGGTGACCAGATAAATGCATGCGGCCACTATCAGATCAGATCTCATTAAGCACCAAAAACATCCTCTAGTGTCCAACAAGAGGTCAAGGATTGCCAAAATTAATTTCATATAACTAAGGCAAGGAGGGTTTTCAGTAAATCTTAGTCAACATGAAGAAAATATGATTTTGTTTTGAAAAGTGTTGAAAACATACCCACATCATCTGGGACATTTTTAAAAATTGAAATTTAATTGTTTTTAGGTTAACAAAGCTGACTTATATTGCTCTATAAACTTATTTTTAATGACTGCTGAAAACAGTATTGTCCAATTACGTTGAAGTGTAAAGAATGAGCCAAGCGTCAGTTACTTCTTTATTTGCACAAAATAAACAGTAATTCACAGCAGATCCACAAGGAGAAAAACAAAAATGTGCAAATGAGATAAGTGAAAAAGTATTTGCCCCCTTACATATTTTAATATTTTTGCTTTTTTGTCACACATTTTTTGAATATGAGAGATACATTAACATGATCAACACAACCTGAGTAAATACAAAAAAAAATATGTTTAATCTGATGACGATTTTATTTATTAAGAAATAAAAACTATCCAAACCAACCCGGCTCTATGCTAAAAGTAAAACAGTCTCCAATACTTTTCAGAGGAGAAACAACCTTTTTTGCACAGCATCTCAATTGGATAAAGGTCCAGATTTTGATTAGACCATCTTAAAACCTTCATTTTGGTGTTTTGAGCCATTAGGAGGTGGGTTTGCTGGTGTGAAATGGATTATTGTCCTGCAGTATACCAGATTAACTGATAGTCCAACATTTTCCTTTGGGATTTTCTGGCAGAGGGCAGAGCTCTCGGTTCAGTCAATTACGGGAAGTTGTCCAGATCCTGAAGAAGCAAAGCAGCCCCAGACCATCCATGTCCATATGTTTTGTCCTTAAATTAGTTATTTTTTACTCTGTGTGAAACAGGACACACACAACCAAAAAAAGTTCCACTTTTGTTTTATCAGCCCATAGAATATTCTTCCCAACGTATTGGGGATCATCAGAACTGTCCCTCTTCTCATTGCATCATGAACACTGACCTTAACTGAGGCAGGTGACATCTACAGAACTTTAGATGTTCTTGGTTCTTCATGACGTCCTGCATGAGTCTCTGAGGCTCTTTTACAGCGCCTTGAGTGCCTTGTTGCTGAAAAGCGCTATATAAATAAACGGGACTTGACTTTTGGAGTAAATTTGCTTTTGCTTCTAGGGATTTTAGCCTACTTCTTACTGTCGGACTGGTACTATTTAAGTGTTTCTTGATTCTACAGGTCAGTCAGTAATCAGACCGGGTTGTGAACAGTGAAACTGAACTAAAGAAAGTCAAGTTATTATCAGATAATTCATAATTTAACCAGGGAGGCAATCATATTTTGACATAGGGTCAGGTTGGTTTGGATGGCTTTTCTCACTTAATAAATGAATTCATCTCTTGAAATCTGCAGCTTACTCTGGCTATCTTTGTCTGATATTGAATTTTGTTTGATGACAATTTAGAAAACATTTAAAATGTAACAAAAGCAGAAGAGATCTGTAAGGGGGAAGATGCTTTTTCACACCATTCTAGATGTTTGCTTTGTATCTTCAGTCAGATGCTCACAAACGGTGAAAAAATGAATCCTGAACACAAATCTTCTCTAAACACAAACATTATCTTCCAACAAAAGACAAAACTGAATTGTGAACTGTAAATTGTTTAATTAAGTTGCGCAGATTTTTATGTCTCTGCTTTTATAGTAAAATATTATAAGGCTTGATTACAGAATAATTTTGACCCATATTTGTGTCAAAATTGCAGCACCAGAACATTTCAGCCAAACCTTTAAATGGTTTGATTAATTAACATGTCACTCTGAACCAGTTTTACAGTTTTTTTGAGTTGCTTTTATTTAAATAAAAAAAGAATGCATCTTTAATGTCTAAATGCAATATAAACTGTAAAGACTGATTTGTCCCATGAGAGTCACATACCAGCACTTTTGTCTCCAAGTGCTGATAAATACAGTGGATGTAAATCCAACACTTTATGTCCCAGGAGACAAAGTGCCACTGTTGAGTCACTTCTGCTGAATGTTATCAGAGACTTGTTAAAGCAACAGGCTTCCTTCTCCGATTCAGCCGACAAAACATTGTACTGTCCCCGGGGCCTGATGCTTTCTGCCCAGCAGAGAATAGCTTCACAATTGGCCTTTGTGCTCATTATGTTGGAGCCATCTTCCCATTGCGCTGTGGGGTCCATTCCAATGGTGAACTGGGCCCGTGGGGATTTTGGCAGAGTCACAGAGGTCAGTGACCTTCCCTGTCCCACACATACATTCATACAGACCCCTGTTTCTTACTCTGTGAAACCTATAAATTATCGCAGTGCCTAAAGTTTAGGAGCTGAAGGAGGCTAAAGCGTGTGAATCCTGTGGTGGTCCTGTATCTCCATGAGTGTGTTGTGTGTGGCTCGTTCTCACCATTCACGGCTGACATCCAGCCATAAAGTGACCTCATCGTCCCGCATCGCCGTAGCTCAGGACGTCATCCGTGAATCAGGCTATTGTGGAGCCAAACAGACCGTCGAGGGCGAATCCCTCAAGGATGAGTTGTGTTTTTCTACCTCGCTCAGACACAGAATTGCATCTATAGCAGGAAGGGGAAAAACTAAATATATCTTAACCAGTGTTTAATTATCATCTGTTTGATTCCATTTTTTTAGGAGTTTTTTCAATAAAATGTAGCAGCAGATCATAACGTTTTGATTTATTGAACACCTGAGTCTTTGGAAAAGTGAAAAATTGCAAATGCATTGCATCAACAACAACCGAAGAGGACTGTTTGATTCCAGCAGGTTTTATGATGCGGAGTTCTGGAAGATAAACAAAAATTCTCTTTGGATCACAGGTCTGGACTACAGAAGCCTGGCTTAGGTTTGTGATTCCTACCTGAGAAAACCATCCTGTTACATACAGGATACAGAGTTTGGCTACTCTTAACTACAAACTTACCAACACTAGACTAGACTAGACCCTTGAGCAAGGGGAGCATTAATCAGAGAATCAGGCAAGAAGCCCATGGTTACTTTGGAGGAGCTCCAGAAATCCAAAGCTCAGGTGTGTGGACCTACTAACAAGAAAACAAAAATCTGGCCTTTATGGAGGAGTGGCAAGAAAGCTGTAATATTTTTGATAAGCTATGATAATTTTTTTGTGAATGCCTAGAATTTATTGAATAATGAGACATAATTCATCTGCAAACTACTGATAACCTGAAAAATAATAAACACTGTAAAAAAAAAGCAAAAAGAAATTCAGTTTACATTTTGTAATCAACCTTTTTAAGTTAATAATATATATGATTTTTTCACCCGTTGGAAAAGCAGGCGTGGATTCCTAGCAAAGGGAAAAAAAACATCGTAACTACGTCGTAAGATTTGACACGAATAAGCATCTAAATGTTAAAATAGTGATAGTTTGATATTAAGTGATTAAGTGATAATTTGTCGCAAGCAGGCAGGAAGTATGATTGAATGATCTGCTTCTGAATGGAGTTATATACAAAGTCACCCTGAAATAAAAAGCATTCATCTCACAAACTGTGAATCAAGTGGAGGGAGGGATGTGGAGCTTTTTGCACCAGAAGCGGCTCTGAGCCTGCATGGACTTAGTGGGATTATGTGATCCCTCATAGCAACCAAAGAGGCCAGCAGGTGAGGTCTAGCCTCAGCTGCCTTCAGCCTTTAGGTAAACAGAGAGGAGGTTTGCCAGGTCCTGGCTGTGTTGCCGGGCTGAAATTGTATCTGTCCACAGCACTCACGTCAGTCAGGCTGAGCTGCCTCCTCTCATGGCAATGCGCACAGAGGGGGCTGCACTTGTTGCTGGATTGGTGGGACTCTGAGGACCCAGCTTTCATCGTCTAAGTGCCACACTGAGGCCAGACGAAAAACAGTCGGGCGACATTACTTGACTGGCCATCAATAGTATCTTAGCAGGCACTAAACCTAGAGTAAACATGCAGCGGGGCTGAGTGTGAATGTTTCAGGCGAGGCTCAGTTATCGGTGAAAAGAAGAGCAGAAATGACAACACATTTGGGAAAGTGATCAAGCTTTTGTCTCCTTTCAGGAAGTCCCGATCTTATTTTCTGTCAGCTTATGCCTTTAATTAGATCTGCATCTCTAAACATGCCTGTTTTACATGTGTTCTGTGAGTTATAGAGTAAAACAGGCTTATGTGACATGAATGGCTCGGTGTCTTTTCCCAGAACATTTGGACTTCAACCTGCCTGGCATCACACCAGATTAAGACAAGAGAATTGCCATGTAACATGGACACTGCTTTCAGGAATTCTCACACTTCTGTTTGACACACAAATAAATGCTCTTAAGGCTGTTTTTTCACATGACCTTTAAAAGAATGAGCTGGAAATAAAATCTGAGGAGAGTTAGGAAGATGTTGAGCTGAATGATTCACAGAATGGAGAAAGAGAGACATTTTATCATGCATCTTGTCCTGATTTTTATGAAACACACTTTTTATTCATTGTATTTTGTACAGTACCTTGCAAAAGTATTCATACAACATAAAGTTTTCCAGGTTTTGTCACATTAGTTGTGCAAAAAAACTTCCCTTTTCCAGAAGCTTAAGTCACTTTAGGAAACAGCACTGAAATAATTTTTTCCATCCTGAATTATAAAGGGTTGCTAAAGTATATCCTTTAAAAGGGTTATAATATTATAGGTATAATAAACATTTGAATATCATTATTAAAATGTAGAACTATAAAACTTAGCATATTATTTATGATATTAATTAAAATATGACTTGTTATAAAATAACCAAACAATGTTTTAATTCCCTCAATAAATCCTTTTCAAAATTTAGTTAGAAAATTATAATTTGGTAGAAAATTGTGTATTGGACTCATTGATTGGACTCCAATGTACTTACGCTGCCAATGCGTCCTCTGGTGCATTTGAAAGTTTAAATATCGCTCTATATCTAGCATAATCATTGCACATGCTCAGAGCCGTCTATTGAATTGTGATTGCACCGTTTTATCTGTATTTTTGTTTTCTTGCTCTTTAAATCATAGACTATTTATGTTAATACAATAAAATAGAAAAATAAAACCAAAAAAAAATGCCCTGTCCGAAGTATTTCTTTTGGTGCATGCGCAAAAGAGCTGTGGGAAGAATAGCACAGTGACACAGATAAATAACTACTATGTATGACTATTTTTATGTGGGTTAGTGAGAGGAGAGGAAGGGAAAACACACATAAACAAGCTCATGTTGCAGAAGTTCAGTGACTTTTTACTAGTCATCAAATTTCCACAATGAAATAAACAATATTTAAATTGATTTATCCTAAATTATTTTTATGCCCAGACACAACCTTTTTCTGTGAACTGTTCTGATAACCATTAAACATGTTGAGTTCAGCAGGTCTGATAAAAAGAATATGGGTTAACACCATGCATTATGGGATTCAGAGTTTTTAGCAGTCTTTTTTGTTTCTTTGTGTGGATTTCAGTCCTTTTTCTCCATCTATGGCTGGGTCCAACACATCACAACCACAAATTTTAATTTATTTTGTTCCACACTGCAAAGAAGGAAAATTATACTTAGTTTTAATTTTTTTTACAAAGAAAAATCTGGCATTGATTTGTATTTAGCTCCCTTTACCCTGATGCCCCTTACTAAAATCCAGCGCAAACTCCTGCCTTCAGAAGTCACCTGATTAGTAAATACAGCCCATCTTTGCGTAACTTAGTCTAACACTATGAAGACAAAAATCAACATCCTAACCTTAGAGGATTTCCCAGAGCCCTGATTGGTCTATAATCTGAAATCATCTGAGTATAGCACAGTTGCAAATATAACTAAACATGGTGGGCCTTGATTTGCAAGCAGAAAGGCAGAAGTCCTAAATTAATATTTCCACATCCATATAGGAGACAGAGCAAACATGTGGGAGAAGGTGCTCTGGACAGATGGGTTCAAATTTTTGTTTTTTTGGCCTACGTGCAAAACGTTGTGTTAAAGAACACTGAAACTACACCTCCTTTTAAATAAAAACGATCCCCACTGTCACACATGGTGGTGGAAGCATCATGCTGTGGGGATGCTGCCTTTTATGGAGGAGTGGCAAGAAGTAAGCCCTTGTTAAAAGAAAGCCATGAGAAGTCCCATTTGCAATTCACAACCCTCTGTGTAGGGAACACAACAAATGTGAAAAAGAAGAAGGTGCTCTGGTCAGGATTTTCTATCACACTTATCAGTTTCTTTTTTTTTGCCAGATCTCTTTTGGAAGATAGATTTTTAATCTCAGTGAGGCTTTGCCTGGTTAATCAAAACTCATAAATAAAGAGTAAAAAAAAAATGAAACCATGTCTTATTTTCCTTCCACTTAACAACTGTGTGCTGCTTTGTCCTACTAGATCACATGCAATCCCAGTAAAGTATGCTGAAGTTTGTGAATATCAAGTAATAAAATGTGAAAAAGTTAAAGGGGAATAAATACTTTTGTAAGGTACTATATACTAATAACTGTTGCATAGTGGATTTAAAATTGAACTTTCCTGATGATATCCCCCTTAAGGTCATCTCAATGCAGCCTCCGCTGCAGTCTCCGTGTTTGTTCACCTGCTGGTCAGTTGTGTCTGACCCGAAAGGCCGCCGTTTCGGGCCACTGACCTCCTGACTTCATGCAGCCTCCACACGCCTACTCTCTAGACCAGCAAATATTGAACCAGTCAGTCAAGTCTTCTCCGCTGCCCACTGTGTTTGACTGTTGCCGGAGAGCAGCTTTGCCGCCACTGTGCATCATCAGGCTGGGGCAGGTCCCTGATGATATCCATATCAGAGAGCTAATCCACGGACTGCATCAATTTAAATCTAAATGAATTTTAAAACTTGCATTTTTTGTTTTTGTTGTTGTTAACTGAGGTACCCATGTGGTTATTGTATTTTACACTCTGTGAAACACAAAACCTGTATATACCTTTAGTTTAGTTTTTGTCAATTTCAATTTGAAGGTTTTAAACATATTTATTTATTTATGTTTTAGAGCATAGAGGCCTTTACAAACAGTCTGCAATTAGGCCATTATGAGTTATGTGGATTATGCAAGGCCTAATACTATATAATCCCCTCAAAAATATTTTCCCCAAGAATGCCCTCCACCTTTTCAGGAAGGTAGTAGAGTTATGTTGTGTGTTCGGATGTTTTTAGATTTGGTAACAGCTTCCTTGTACTAGCTTGGGGCTTGGTCCTACAGCTGAAAAGAACAGTGGGACGTGGATTATGAGCTCAAAACTTCTATAAAGATTTCTGTTACAAATAATAGAAATCTGATGCTCTACAGTACAGCATATTAACAAAAGAGATCAGTGTGGGTTTTGTTGTGAGGTAAACGGATATTTTCCAACTTGAATTGTTAACCGTTGCTACTACCTTGCAAGCCAAAGAAGACAGAAGCACCAACATTATCTGCTCTGTGTCAACTCTTGTTCTGTGTGTGAACTACTCTCAGTGTTTGAGGAAAATCATTTTTAAGATATGCCATAGGTTTATGAGTCTGAAACTATTTTGAGATTATGCTTTTAGAAACAATCTGTTTATCCTGCAAGATTAGTAAAGATGGTGTTACTGCAGAGATTACTGAGCTTTATAGTGTTGTACATCTTAGATTTTTTTCATGTTATCATTCAAGGCTAAGATGCTTATGCTTGCACCAAATTTAGTTACAGAGTACCACAGGGTTCGGAGCTTAGGCCACTTTTCTTTACTATATATAAGCTTCCACTTGATAAAAATATTAGCAAGCATAGGATGAGTGACCTACATAATACTGATCATTTTCAGCTATATTTATCCATAACTTGATGAATCCAGTCAGTTAATTAATCTTCAGGCATGGCATTTAAGTTTGTAAAACTTATTTTTCTGCTTTTTAATCAAAACATGATGGATATTGTTCTCTTACTTTAAGGTTTGACTATTATGTTTCTTTATAAGATAAAATAAGATAAGACAGGCTTTCAGAATGGAGAAATACCTGAAATTATTATCAAGAAGCCAAGAAATGTTCTATAAAATCAACTGTAGATGTGTCTTATTGAAAAAATAACTCCCAGTTAAAGCAAGTCAAGAACTTTTGGGAGTAATGTGAAGTGAAACATTGACTTTATCACAGAAAATTAGTAAAAAAAAAAATAAAATTAAATAGTGTTTCCTCAAAGATTTTAAGAATGAATTTATATCAATGTTGGAAGTTAAAACGGTGTATATCATAATCTGAATCAAATTGTAACACAAGTATATGGATCTGAATATGTATATGTGATTGCACTGCTTTTGAAATAAATTTTAACCAAATTTGGTTGACTATGAATTGGACTTGTTCCATTTGTTGTAATTGGCTGCTTTAAAAATAAAGCTGAATTAAATTTCTGGATAATATTCATATGCATTACTCCAGGGAACCACTCAAACTAAAATCAAAATCGGGACTCTTCCGGGGTATAAGATAATCCATAAACTGCAACTAATTTACAGAAGAATTTACAGTAAACTACTAACAGCAACTTACAGTAACTAAATTACAAGTTACTTGTAGTTCTATTACAATTTAATTGTGATTTGATTACAATTAAATTGTAATTTAATGTTTCTTTAATAATACTAAAGTCTGTAATGCTATTAAAATTGTACTTTAATTTTATCATAATTTTACAGTTTACTGTAATTGTATATCAATTTCACTTTATTCTGTGCTAAAGTTACTGTAAATCTTTTAGAGGCTTATTTTAATTCCTGAAACATTATCACAGTTTTACAGTATTTAACTCATGCATTAACAGCCATTCCAATCTTCCTCGACTTAGGAAAAGTGCTATGTTGGTCTGATTTACAAAACTATTATTATAACTCTGTATCCACTGGTTGCTAGTTGTTAACTATAACTATTTGACTTAATAAATCAATCAGTGCCAACCTTTTTTAATTTTAAATAACATTTTATTTTATAGTAAAGATATACCTTGCTCAGTTATGTGATGCACATAAATTAAATGTTTTAAAGGTCAGTTTTAGGTTCCCCAATTCAAACTACATACTATTTTAAACTCATTTTCACCACAAACCGTGTCTTGATGTTCAAACCTTACATAGTAAAACTGAGACAGAATTTGTTTTGTTTCCAGACTCTTCTTCATGTGTGTCTAAGGACTCAGACACACATGAAGAAACAGAGCCCTGTGTACTTATTTTCCACCGTTTCCCTCCCCTGCCATGTGTGTTTGCGCGTGTGCAGTTGTGTGATCTGGGTGCTCAGGAATGTTTACTCTGCCAACATTCGCTGACTGTAGTCGTTGTCTCTCCAGCCTCGAGAGGAGCAGAAGCTCGGCTGTCTTTCATCAGCTAGACACGGCCTGTCCTTTTAAAAGGAGGAAGGTAAATAAAGGACTTTAATAGGTGGATAATGTGGTCACAAGGCGCAAGACCGACTGTCCCTGGGCAAACACAGAGAGATGGCAGCTCAAGCACATGCACAGATTAAAGGGCCAATTGCTTTCAGAGAACAAAAGCTGTAGAGAGAGTAAAGAAGAATTATGTAGGTTTAGTCTTTCATTCAACACAGAAGTGAAGTCAGCAAACTTTCAGTCTTCATTACGGTTCAGTGTATCAATGTTTATGACAGTGTTCTCATTTTATTTTTATTTCCAGCACCCCCTCACCATGTTGCTGTCCTCACCATGATTTTACAGTGGGGACTGTGTGTTCAGAAGAAGTTTGGTCTCATCTGACCAAAGCAGCTTCTTCCACACGATTGTTGTGTCCCCTTCATGGGTTCTGGCAAACTTCAAATGGCCAAACTTCATTCACTTTCTTTAGACCGTTGCTTTCTTACTGCACCTCTTCCATAAATTCCCATTTATAAATGATGTATTGAACATGTTTAAAGCTAAGAATATTGTTTTGTAACCTAAACAGGTCCACAGCTTTCTCCCTGACCTGTCTGCTGTTTTCCTGGTCTTCATGATGATGTTTGTTCACTGAGCTTCTCTAACAAACCTCTGGATACTTCACAGCACAGCTGGATTTATAAAGAGACAATAAATTACACATACATGGACGCTTTTTAAGAAGTAGGTGACTTTTGAAGAAAATGTCTGCTGGATTTTATTTATGGGTAATAAAAAAAGGGGACTGAACCCATATGCAAGCCACACTTTTTGAGCTTTTAATTTAAACAAAATTAAATCAGAAGCCTTTCTATGCAACTATTACAGTACTTTATCATATAGCTGTACATGAAACATTTATAAACCAATATACAAAACAACATATGCAAAATTCCCCAAAAGAAACATTTAAATTTATAAATGAAATTATTTCATTTATAAAGTACCTCAAGTTGACATCTGTTGTACTGTGGCATTGAATCTCCCAAGCACTAATCATCATCATCCTCTTTTCTAATCTAACATCCACAGAGATGCAGCAGCTTTATCTGTATCCACATGTCCACACAGTCTCTGAAGTCTCCAAAGGCCAATTAAGATAGTCTATCTACCTTCAGGCATGTAGGCCACACCTCCCCCCCTCTCCTCAGCCTTAAGTCACCAGTGACCACCATCTCTCCCACCCCCACAGACCCTTTGACCCCTGACACACGACCCCTGCGCTGAATGAGTACACACAGGGGCGTCAGAGCGAAACCCTCTGTGATTATTGCTCTGCAGCAACACACATACACACAAAAAAACATACACACATTCCCCTCTGGTTGTGTGTAGTGAATTGAACAGTAAAAATGCCCTGCTGGTCACAGACAAGGCATTTCCGTACACACACTCACACTGCAGCTGGAAGGTGAGGGGTTAGTGGTGGGTCGCAGGTTAATACAGTTCAAATGGACAGAACAGCTGCAAAGATTCAGTGGGCCGCTGAGGAGGTCTTGGTTTGGACCTCTGGGTGAAACATGTCCCATCGAGTCAGGCTATTAAAAATGATTCTTGAAAACTCTTTCGGCTCATGTTTTACTCCTTACTTCATCCATATAAAACATGCTGACTTGCCAAAACCTGAGAAGTGTAAAAATATTAAAAAAAATAACAACATTAGGTCAAATCAAAGTTTGTTTCTTAAACATTCTAATCAAGCTCAGTTGATCGCTGAGCTGCACATTGTATAAATAAAGCAACAAAAGCTATGTTCTGTACTGTAATACTGCAAGAAAAAAGGTTGATTACAATAAGTTTTATTTATGTGCAATACATATTGTGTCTATTTATGCATTTCTTTACTTAAACACATACAGTAGAATATCATTTGCCTGAACCTGAAGATATGATCTTAGATTGGCTATATCTTCACATACTTCTCAAACTGAGGGTTGATGAGGTCATAATATACTTATATAATGTTCAAATTCCTTTTTCTGCAAATTTAATGGGCAGCAGTGTCAAAAGGTCTGCAATAATTGGAGATATATCCAGCCCTGAATGGCACTGCTCTTTAACTAAGAGCTGCCGTACACCAAACTGATGTCAAGAGCCAGCAGCAGCCCCTAATGCTGTGTCTCCTTGCAGAATAGAGAGAAAAATACAACTCAACACAACAATAAAGACAACACTTACACGCACATCCTACATACCATAAGCATCAGTGCAGGAGTGCATAACTTTGCAGCAGAGAATGAAGCTACATGCTTTGGTATTTCACAATCTTTGGATTTTCTTGGGCTTCTGTGTTTATTGCTGTTGTTATGTTTCTTGTGATAGACCTGCAACCTTTCCAGTGTGTACTGACCACTAATCACTGCTCATAGAAACTGGCCCACCCAGGACTATGCAGATATAAAACTTTAAAGGCTGCATATTTAGTGTTCTTTATTCTTCTTACATACAGTGCTTGGCAAAAATATTTTAATCCTTCTTGACATTTCTCAACATTTTGTCACGTTCCAGTCACAAACATCAGTGTATTTTATTAGGATTTTATGTGATAGAGCAATAAAAATATGTTTAATTTCATCTCAGTGTAAATACAGCTGTCTTATGAAGGCCTCACAGGTGTTTTAGAGAATATTAGTAAACAAACAGTATCATGAAGAGCAACAGATGCAGCAGACGGTGCACAGATAAAGGTGCGGATGAGTTTAAAGCAGTTCATGGAGTACCATCCAATCCATGGACTGTGGCTGTTCAACTGAACTTGATGGCAAAGGGATTGTTAATAAACAGAGAAACACCCAAGAGACTCATGGTAACTCTGGAGGAGCTACAGTGATCCACAGCTCAGGTGGGAGAATGTGTTGAGTGGACAGCTGGTTTTAATGCACTCCACAAATCAGGTGTCGGAAGAGTGGAAGAAAAGAAAGTCATAGGGAACCCTGTTTGATGCTTGCCATAATTCACATAGAGAGCACAGAAAACGTGGATAAAGTTGTTCTGGTAAGAACAATGGAAATGTTTGGCCTACCTACAAAATGTTATGTGTGACATAAACCTAACACTGGTCATCGCCCTGAACACTCCATCCCAGCATTATGCTGTGGTAATGCCTTCAGCAGAGACAGGGAAGCTGGTCAGGAAAGATGGGAAGCTGGATGGAGCTAATTACTGGGCAGTCTGGGAAGAAACCCAATTAGATGACTAGAGACTGGAACGGACGTTCACCTCCAACATCACAATGACACTAAACATACAGAGAGAGCTTGTTTAAATCACAGCAAATTTGTGTGTTAGAATGGTCTAGTCAAAGTCCTGACCTAAATCCAACTGATGATCTTTGCCAATACTTAAAGGTTTGCTTCACTGATGGCTTCCATCTAATCAAACTTTTCTTGAGGTATTTTGCAGAAGGGAAGAATTTGTCGAAACTTTCAGTTTATTCCAAAAACAAGGTGCTCCATTATTTCAAACTCTTCAGTTAACATGGAGTCCTTGCTCAGATGACGTTTAAGTACTTTAGGAACTTATATGACACGGCTTTTAGTATAGCACATAAACATGTATTTGTAAGGGGAAAAACCTTATTCTAAAATGTATTAAGTTTTCCCTCCAACAGTTTTTTTGTTTTATTTTTAACCATCTATAGGAAAATGGGTTTCACCTTTTGACCAGTTCTCATACTTTCCTACTGAATATAAAAAAAAGTGAAATGTTGCAATCTGGTGGTCAACATATGAGGACATCAAAGGGATTGGTTCAGTGGCGGTAACACTGAGAGGAGGATAAAAACAGGCCCAGCCAACAAAACTAAGCTGAACCTGAAAGGCAGGCGGGCCCAGTAATATGGGATCATCCCTGGTGTAATTCCTCCCTCCCGGCCCCCAACAAAAAGACCAGAACTGCACATCTGGGGGAGGAGATGCGGGAGGGGATTGAGGGAAGGTCCGGTGGCCCGACAGCCACTGACCAGGTCGCCATGCCAACCATGCACATACACACTAACTAACAACTGCTTGCAACAGTCCGCAGCCCTCTTGCCCTCTTTCATCCACACATATTCTAATGAGCCTCTCTGGGCCGCGCCTTTGTGCACGGACGTGTCCAAACATGGCGAAAGATCAGAGGTCAGTCCAGCCGCTGACCTTGGCTCCGAGCCCCCCCCCCCGCGGCAGGTCCAGTTCCTAATCGGCTCAGAGGCCAGTTGAAGGCTGGATGCCAGCCAGTATTGTCCATCTGCCTCTAAAAGGGGTGTTGCTGAAAAGTTGGAGCAGCACAGGGTCAGAATGGCTGCAGCGCTACGTCGCCTTTCAAACACCATCAATACCCTCCTTCACTGTGGTCACCTCTGTTGGGCGAGCGCCTAGATATGGATAACTACACACGAGTCCAGTTTAAAGCATTAATTATTACTGAAACTTCATAACATATACATACCAGATATGGCGTTCAATTTTCAGGATAATGTTCTTGTTCTTCATCCTACTGTTCTTCGATGACTCTGAAGTTTATGAGACTTGTAAATCAATGTCCTTCATCTATCTAAGAAACTGATCTATTTTGTTTGGAATTATGATGTTTTATTTGCCCTGTGATGGACTGGTGACCTATCCAGGCTGTAGACTGCCCAGTGACTGCTGGAGATAAGCAACAGCTCTACGACCCTGCAAAAAGAAGCTGGTGTATGCAGTGGATGGGTATGGAGGAATATTTTACTTTATATCCAGACACTGTGCAACAGAAACGCTACAAGGAGTCAATGCTGTCTTCAGAATTACTAATGTTTTAGGCCATAGTTAGTTTTACATTAGAAAAAAGTATATTTATTGTGACAAAATGCTGTCTAGGTTAGGCAGGTCTCTTCCCATTACCACTCCATGTTGACTCTTCTTGTTGACTCTGGACTAAATTAATTAAAACACTTCACCAGACCCCTGATTCACTTTGGCTCACACTGCAGCTAATGTTTTCAGGCCAACTTTAGAGGCATATGAGTTGCTTCTATCAGATCCATCTGTCAGACTGATTTCATCAAGCTTCTGTGGCTACCTTCACTATTCAGCAAAAGAAGTACCCATCAGTAAGGTTAGCAGAGGGACAATGGCACTGATGGGTCTCTCAGGGCTGTAGAGGGAATTGCAAAGCAGAGTGTTTACAATTGGTGATAAATGTTTGATTCCCCTTATGGGATTTATGTGTTCTGATGAAAATTAAAAAGAGAGATCATATTTCCCCTACTTTAGCTTCCCTTCATTGGCTCCCTGTTAAATCCAGAATAGAATTTAAAATTCTCCTCCTCACATATGAATCCCTTAATGATTTAGCTCCATCATACATCAGAGATCTGATTGTTCCATACGGGCTCCCAGTTTTATTCCGTGAGGCGGACACCCTGTCTACTTTTAAGGCTAGGCTTAAAACTTTCCTTTTTGATAAAGCTTATAGTTAGAGTGGCTTATGTTATCCTGAGCTATCTTCCTTATTTTACCTCCGTCTTCTTCTCCCCTTGTTGGATGGAGTAAGGGGGAGTCAGGTTTAGCCTAAACCGGCTCAGTTATGGTTGAGGTGCAAACACACCCTCCATTTCTGCTACCTGTATGACCCCCTCTCTTTTCCAGTGGTTATGGTCAATCTGACAGAGAGAGATATCCCAATCGTTGTGGTTTTTAGTATAACCATGGCCATCAGTGGGCTCTAGATGGACAAACTGTCTACTTTTAAGGCTAGGCTTAAAAGTTTCCTTTTTGATAAAGCTTATAGTTAGAGTGGCTTAGGTTTTCCTGAACTATCTCTGTAGTTATGCTGCTATAGGCTTAGGCTGCTGGAGGACAAAAGACCACTTTCACCCTCTTCACTACTTTCTCACACTACTCTTCAATTTTGTATTATTTGCTGTTATTTCAGCTTTTAACTTTGTTCTCTCTCTTTTCTCTTCCTAGAAGCTACACCTGGTCTGACACTGTGTCTACCTGTAACACCTTTCTGGAGAGGGGAATCCTCCATTCTGCTGGCAACAACTTAATGCTCACCCGCTACCGATGATCCACATGGCCCTGTCTTTCAGTGTTTAACCCTTTCTCTCTCCTAGACATAGCTACTGACTGAGCTTTTACTGTAACTAACTCTATGTGCTCTCTTCAGACTCTAAACTTGAAAAATGGCTCAGAGTTTATCTGTTCCTTCTTTCTAGATGAAACGACTAAAGGAGCTACATCCATTAACATTTACCTTTTCCTTCCCATAGAAAGTACTCCTGGATCAGTGCTTCTTTGTTCTCTTTGTGTCTCTGCTCTGTTCTCTCAAACCCCCAGTCGGTCGTGGCAGATGGCCGCTCACACTGAGCCTGGTTCTGCTGGAGGTTTCTTCCTGTTAAAAGGGAGTTTTTCCTCTCCACTGTCGCTACATGCATGCTCAGTATGAGGGATTGCTGCAAAGTCAACGCCAGTGACTGTCCACTGTCTCTACATGCTCATCCGGGAGGAGTGAATGCTGCAAGTCACTGATTGGATACAATCTGCTGGGTTTCCTTAGATAGAAAAAACTTTTTATCCAATTTGAATAAATAACAGAATCTGACTGCACTGTTCAATGATTAAGATTAATTGGAATGTATGTACCTGATTTTTGTGAAGTGCCTTGAGACGACATGTGTTGTGAATTGGCGCTATATAACTAAACTGAATTGATTTGAATTGAATTGAATGTGATAGGCCAAAACAGATGAACACATAGTTTCAAAATAGAAGATCTATGGAACAATATGTTCATACTTCGCAGAAGAACCTTTTGCTGCAATTCCAGCTTGTCTGTCAGGTATGTCTCTACCAGCTTTGCACTTACTCAGACTGGTGTTTTTGCCCGTTCTTCTTAGTAAAATTGCACAAAGGTCGTCATGAGATGGGGAGAATCTGTGAGCATCAATGTGAGTCTTGCAACAGATTCTCAATTGGATTCAGGTCTGGACAATGACTGGGCCATTCTAAGACATAAATATACTTTGATATAAACTATTTTACAGTAGCTTTGGCTTTATATTTATGGTCATCATCCTGTTGGAAGGTGAAACCAAAGTCTCTACCCTTTCAACAGTTTTTTTTTTAGGATTGCCCAGTAAAGCCCATTAGTGAACCCACACCATGATGCTGTCTCATGTGATCAGATCACCTTCTTTAACGTTTCACTGCATGGCCTGAGGCAACCTGAAAACATGATTTTTGGTCTCTTTGTATCCCACCACTCTTCCATTAGGCCCCGATTTGTGGAGTATAAAATTTTTAGACACATGTTGGCTGCTTCTTTGATCAATGGTCTTGTTTCCAGGCATATCAGTTTAGGTGGACAGTCAAGTC